>CM048755.1:162902320-163299820 GCA_026315105.1 Locusta migratoria | reverse complement strand
GAAGAGAGGAGGACTGTGTAGGTAACTGATGACGTTTAATGTATTCACAGGTATGGACATTATGCTTTTCTTTATCTGTGTGGACGCTAAACCTTAAGCTTCCTTTCTTCCCTTTCTCTATGTCTTGACTGTCGGTGATAATGTGTTATATGCCATTGATTTTGCTGGGGATGTGTTCAAATTATCGAATAAATAATTAAGAGAATTTAAAACTCGCCGACATTCATTTGGGTACCAGTTAATGAAGATGTTTTCTTCCTATGTTTTAATCATATTAGTTAGAAGATCAATTTCCATGAAGATAATAATAAGTAGTAATAAGATGGTTAACCAATGGTAGGATTTTTTGCCATATTACTCCACCGATGGGTAGAACGTAAGGTGGCATTCCAAAACGCATAGCCACTCTTGATCTACTAGGTTCTCAACCTTCTCTCTTCTATATGATGACAGACTGTCATCAGTAAGAGTGACACCACGAGCGGATGCACCCCTGGAAGACGCACATAGGTAAGGGGTACAGTGACACATAAAATTGACTGATCAAGGATTAAGATCCCAGGAGCAACAGTGTCTCCCCAACTAATAACACGTTGACTACAAAATCTGTCATGTCAGACCATGTCGCTAGGTGCATTAGGTATTGCAGTCTTTCACCTTGTTAAATGAAATGTATCCAGGAACATTTGAGGATTTCCTTTGTTTAGAAAAACTCTTTGAAGGGCGAAAGTATTTAGAAGCAGAACACTACAGATCGACGAGGAAGTGCCCCGCATATGATGTTGAGAGTAGAATAACTCTATACCGTAAAAGGTGGAAGGGTTGTAAAAGATGTGTTGATATATAAGTCGAGACTAGGAATACGTGTGTGGAAACGTGACCAATGACGACGCAGACGGTCTAATCGTCATTTATTCGTGTTTGCTACAGCAAACAACCTTACCTGAATATATTTTCTCAGCATTGACGATGCGTGGAATATGAAGTAAGCAAATCGTACATCACACACCACAGTGTAATGCAACAACCATCGGAGTAAACAACATATTGTTATGGGGTTCCCGTTGCTGTATAAAGAGCTCCTGATGTTGTTATGTCCCTATTCAATTCAATTCACTGCACCCACACAAGTACACACATTAAAATTTATCATAAATTCTATCTCAACTGCTTTTTGTCACTGTCAACATAAAAATAACACTGTCCGGAAAAAATACAGTACCGAGCAGAAAGAAGTGCGCGCTTTCGGTGCCAACAGAAGGTAACGTGAACGAATCGAAACGACACATACATTGCAAACGTTTCGACATCTACACCGTAATGCACTATTTTTTGCGCAATATATAAACATAGGTAAGTGGGAGTGACACTCATTAACACTAAAAATATCGCATCTCATGGGAACGAAGGTACAAAACTGAAACTGGAAATAAGTACAGCAAGATCCGATAAGGAGATTATACAAGTTTGGTGCCAATACATGTACGCAGAGACTCTACATTGGCGCAGCAATCTGGTAAGAGACCCTATTTAAATGGTCCATATTGGACCAGTCGCAGATGCTACAGGTCTGGAGCAACCAGTAAGACGACGACGCGATAGATTCGAAGGATCGCGCGGCAAGAGATCAGGGCCAGCGTTGCCAACTTGACGGATTCCCCGTCAAATTTGGCGGAATTTCAAGTTGTATGACGGATAGAATTTAGTTTTGACGGTTGGCGGTTTTTTTTGACGGATGTTATTAGAAATTTACTTTTTATTGACGGATATAGCTGGTTTAATACATTTCTGAAAAAGTATAACAATTTCTTGGGAAATATTATGTATGTTTTTATCTTTATTTCTGCAAGAAAACAGGGAATATCTAATTTTAGGGGATTTTTTAATATTTTTCTGACGCTTAAACAAAGTAATGGGTACCAAGTTTTAAAATATATTTTATTTTTAATTTTGAAAGAAAAAAACAGAGATACGTAATTCTGACGGATTTTGACGGAATTTTGGGTGTTGATCTGACGGAGAAAATTATCATGAGTTGGCAACACTGATCAGGGCTCCCACAGTGATACCCTCCATGCTAGAGGGGGGTACGGCTGCCAGTTGTTCCACAACATTTCCAACTACCACCACTGAGTCAACGTAGAGATGTCAGTCGGCGACCGCAACTATTACAGCATGCGACATATGAACTATGAGCTAAGAAATCTAGGAAGAAACTGTCGAAACGTTACTCAGGGCAAAATAAAAATATGAACGAAAGCACCAAAAAAGCAGAGTAAGCCACTTAGAAGTTTCAAACTCATCCAATTCAATCCTGACGAAGAAACTTTTCCTTTAGTTATACTTATCCTGCAAGTTAGGTGCAAGGTTTGTAGGAAACGATCCGTGGAGTGTGGGAGGCAGAATGATGTAACGCAGTGAGGACGCACTGTGAAATTGTGAATTGTCCATGGATAGCTTATTTGCAGAACAGTAAGCACGCAAAAGCTAAAAGTCCCTGTTTAGAGACACTGTTGTAATCTATCACCAAATTTCAAATCAGCGTACACAGTGACGCAGAGTCAAAATTAATTCTGACAAGAGTAACGGTCGAAATAATGACTCGGATAGCTGTGAAAGAGACATTCAGTGAATTTGAAAGTAGTATATCATAAGAACTTATTCCAGGAAGCTCTTTAACTATTTTAATATACGCAAAATCAATGTAACAAATTAGTATATTTAGAATATAGTATATCAGGTAACATCTAGATAACTAACAACAAAAATTGTGACTAAAATAGTAAATTCAGCTTTGTTGAAATTTACTCATCAGGAAAGGTCACAGGATAGGTGTTGTTTGTGAATGTCCCGCGGAAGGTTAGGCGACAGAGTAGAAATGAAAAACAACTGCAGATTTCACCACAGACACATATGAAGTCTTAGTTACATGGTGTATCGGATACGTGACGAGTCTTTTTATGTTGTTGGTAAAAAGAATAATCCAATGTGATTGGTCAGACAATTACACTTTTTCTGTGCTAAATTTTGTATGTAAAACGAGTAAGACGTGTTTCAAATGCCTTCGCTGGCTGTGATCAACATGTTGATGGTCAGAGAGAGTAGACGGATTTGATTATGGGTGCTACCACGATTTTTACTTGTCGGGAGAATTAGTCCGTAGCGCACCCATCTTCGTGATGCCAGCTGAGGATCTATTTTTGTGATTAATAGCGGCGCCATGTCCGGCTAACCCGACAGCGGTGGAGAACGCGGTGTGCTAACCCCAACCGCTCCACAACGTAGCGCAATTCCGCAATTAAAGTACCCAACCTCTGTCTCGTTTAGATGACTCGGATATGTGGGTATAGTGCGTTGACGTGTTTCTTGGCTTCCAATAATGGTGTGAGAAGGAACAGGGAGACACCCAGAGTCATTTCATAAGCTGTTCAAATCGAATCAATGGTATCAGCTGGCTCAATGTATATCTGGTATATCATCAACACTCCATGAGACAATTCAAAGATCTTTTCTACTTAATCTAGGACACTGGTACAATGTGTGAATCTAAAATCTACCACCAAAATACTGACTGCGGATATTTCTTCCATGTGTTTTCTGCTGTTAGTCCTCTTACACCCCACAAGCGGAACATATCGACCATAACTATATTTCTTCATATTTGGTTTCACTATAACTACTAAAAGTTTTTGACCAGTAAAAGTGAAGTTGAACAGAACCAGAAGAAGACACACAATTCCTCACACTCGAGGCACACTATTTTAAAATTTTATAAAAACAATATATTTGACAATTTCGATTTGGTAAAATCTGAAACATCTGTAATTACAGAGCTACAATAATAGAAATGACATAAAGTTGACTGAAGCTTACTTATGTGACGCATTTTCGCTAATGCAACCTCAGTTTAACTAGTAAACGATAAAATATTCGTATATTCTGATATAAAACTGACTTTAATGTCTCTGAACATAATTCTATTCTGTCATAAGCTGAGTCTATGGTGCAATACTACCCAAAGGAAACAATCTACTATGAATGAACACAAATTAGATGATTCTTTGTGTATATTGAGTATGTTACATTTGAAAATACTAAATACTTCAAAAATTAACAATCAAACCTTTCAGTTTGATTAAATCATTCCCTTACGATTCACTTTATGGCACTTTATACACTAAATTTCCAGTATAATAAGTCGATTTCTTCCGTAAAACTTAATTTTACATTTCCCCTTTTCTGATCCCCCATTGCGCATTTTATCTGATCGTACATCACTTTGAATGGTTCTGGATTGACAAAACATACAAATTTGTGCACCTTCTCCACAACTCAAATTTATTACCTTTTGAAAGCTAAATAATAATATTAGTGCATGACAGGCATGACGAGCCTTGCATTTTTGTTTCTGAAAGTAGATCCTCATTAATAATTCGAAGCTAAACTCTGATTCCACATGTAAGGCGTTTTTTCACAAAACATCACGCTTGAGAAACTCTCTGCCGACCCGAGGTCTCATCCATTTCTTAAGCTTGGTTGTAATTTCCCTTATTGCTCTTGAACTTCGCCTCCTCTCCTTCTCTCTCCTGGGCCCCAGAATCATCCTCATTCTCAATACTGGTTTCTATTTGTGTTCCATTCGTTGGTGTATTGTAGTCGCAACAGAGTTTATTCTACATAGTTTGATCCCTTTTCAATAACTTAAAGTCGCACAGGAGTTACCGAGAGGTCTGGAGCGCCACGTTACGGAACGCGCGGCTTCCGCGCCTGAGATCCGAATTCTCTCTCGGACTTGGAAGTGTGTGTTGTCCTTAGGTTAGTTTAACTTATTTTAAGTCGTTTGTAAGTCTAGGGACTGATGACCAAAGTAGTGTGGTCCCATAGAATTTCAAACTTTTGAACATATAGTAACGTAAGTATAAACGCAACTTCTTCAGCGTATTGTTGTAGTTCACGCTTCTTCTGTCTTTTAAATTTTGATTTTTTGCGTCGTTTATAAGAGGTATCACGTCCATTAGATTTTCAGTTCTAATTACACCTATGCATACCTGTCGTAATTTCCTACTTCCATCGTTTTACATACTCTCTTACCACCACCTTCATACAAACTAATTTCCGATCACAGTTACTCGTAAATGATGTCCAGAATTTCTTTCTACATTACCTTCACATTCCTGTGCTACTCTAATGAAAATTTCTTCAAAAATTACCAAAACCTCTGGCAGATTTTTTGGGCGGCAACAACAAAACAAATTATGCGAAATCTAACGGTTTTAACAGCACCAATCTGTTACCTTAACACACATACCATTATGCAGTGAAATGTTGGAGTTTTTTTGTACAAGATACAATTACTGCTCTAGCTTGAAAATAATCATTCAGGAAGAATTAATAGTCCCTGTATCTCGAAAATCTGTACGCCCTATAAGGACAGATTGTCGATAAAATTAAGAAAAATTGTAAACAATATCATCTGATTAAAGCATTTGTTAACTTCTGAACATTCTGCAAGAAAATTAGGGTAAACTGCATTTTTCATAAAAAGGAAACGGTTATATGTTAGATTTATTGGAGGAACTTGAGAATTTTAAACATTTACCACATAGGAATGATTTTATCCTTGATGATTACCTGCAACACAGAAGATGGTTTAAGCTTTTACTCACGGTCGCATAACGACTGTTTGCCGACTGCGCGTAATGTTTTGAGGACGTCATATTACTCAAACACATTTCCTTATGTCTAGTATTGCAAGTTAGATTACAGGCCTGTTGTCTCGACACAATAAGAAAGCCAAAATCCACAATTATTTTCACACGTTTTGTTTTTATAATTATTGGCAACCACAGTTCAAATAGTTAAACCGAAAGACTGTGCCACCAGAGAAAGGAGATTTATCCATAGTGCCCGTACCGTAATTGTTTTAATGACGGTTACGTTTTAGATTGCTTTTACATAACTTTAAGACGACGATTTATGTGTAATTTTTATTAGCTTCATGTGATCATAGTCAGGTTATTTATGTACTAATCACTAGACATAGCTCCTCACCAGTAATATTTTTGCCTAATCACGCGTAGTTTTACCAGTCACTTTGTGGTCCCTACCTAATCATGCACAATTCCATTTATCAATGACTTTATTTTACAGCGAATATTTGCGCACTACTAACGCGCATATACCTAGTGCCCTTTATACAACGGTTACTTTATCTTAAGATCTAAGGCAATAAGTCAGCTGTAAAATTGTATTCTTTAAATTCATACTCCTATCTTACTATTGAGACTATTAATACCTTTGTAGTGAGATGAATTTGTACTTGGAAAGAGCCAAATGATTTTATTTTTACTTGCCTCTGAACACAATATGTAACAAGTGAGAACTTTTGGGTTTTAGTTGTTTATCCGGTCGCTCGATCTGTTACATATGATGCATTTGTAGCTAATGTAAATTTCTAGGTGTTACAATCACATTCTGAAGGTAATTTTACTATTATGAAAACCTACGTACATTTTTAAGAGACCTGTCTCCGCGTCAGGCCTTGCTGATTTTTTCACCTTCTCAATGACTGAAAAATTAACTTTATTCGAAGTCTCATTACACAATAATGTACAAGTTCATTCTCGCGTTTTTCAGCATTTGTCTTCTATTAAATTCATGTTACGATGAAAAATATTAATCTGAGATTAGAACATCTTAATAAGAATGAAAACGATATGCCTCCTGTAAACAGGATATGGTTGTCAGTGCTCTATTAGAAGAGAGTTATTGCGGGCGGTACAGAATCTTACTTCCGTCGAGTTCAATAACGATCTTCATCTTCATCATAGGTTTACAAAAATAGCCAGATCAGAAATTTGAAAGCCCTCACGTTCACTTTAGTCGATCCAGCGTGAAATTTCATACAGCCCGTCGGCATCACAGCTTTGAACCCACCATTGTAAAGGAGAAAAGCAGGTTATTTCCACTCAGCGGTTGCTCATTTTTTTAAAATTAAAATACGTATCTCTTCTGCAGCTACAATTCGACTACGGACGGTGTTTAACAGCAATTTACTTCGTTGTTATTCCATTATGCCTCTGTGAACTTGGTGAAAAAATAGCTTTAGATGGATCATTACGCGCTATAATCTTGTCCTTGTTATCATCTCATCTCAATTACGCGAAGGTAGAATAACGGCAGAGTCTCAACGAGCCATTCACTTATGGTTTTAATCAGAGGGCACTCTGGCTGACGAACTCCTTATCTCGCTCATGCCTCTGTGCCTCCGCGGAAAAACCTCTGCGAGCCTCCCGGATTTCCTTAAATGCCTTTCTCATTTCTCCCGTCACATTAATCCCACTAACGCAGCAAAAGTCCCCTGCTGCTTTTCGCTTCCTCCGCTTGCAGCACTTTCTTACACATTCTTATTTAAATCTCATAGCAGTGGCAACTTGTGTATCATACTCAGCTCATTTCTTTATTGTTTAAGGACTTGTGGATAGCGTAGATACTACTGATGGATGAGGTGTTGATTTTATTGAACGATATGGAAGGGAAACGGTGGAGCGGTGGAATATGTAATTGGAAACCATCGGGTGATTCACAGGCATTGAATTATTAGGAGAAACATGTTAATGATGAATTTTGGATAGACATTACAGCACGGCATCATGGAATTAGTCTTCTACTATGCTACCAAAGAAGCTGAATATTTATACACATTAGAAAATTGATAGCAGATGGTACTTTGTAATTCGGGTGAGGCACGTTACCAGTTATTGTAGTTTAATTATTCCATAGCTGAACGCCATGCTCAGGAGAAAGTGGCTACACCAACTCCTCTAAATACCACATCAGAAAGCGTAAGCATATTTAGTCTTCGCGAAACATTACATCCCATTGCCGCTAGGTTGCCGTCAGCTGTGGTACATGCGTTATGGCGTAGCGGTTTGTACCACTGGTTTTAGTGTTGCGAGCTGCCTATTCCAGTCCAGTTAGAAGCAAATGTTTCAAAAATGTTCAGTATTTGTAAATCTATGGAACTCAACTGCTTTGTTATTAGTTCCTAGCTCACAAACTACTTAAACTAAGTTTAACTAACCTAAGGACAACACATCCACCCATGCCCGACGGACTCGAACCACCACGGCGAACTAGCGCGCGCACCGCAGCATGGCACCTTAGTGCGCACGGCTATTCCACAGCGGCACCAAATGTTTCTTATTTGGCACTAGGTGAATACCCGGCGTCGCCCGGGTACTTATTTACTGCCGTCTTCAGACCATCTTTACTTTCTTTTTCTCTCTCTGCCCACCTTCTCCCTCTGTCCATCTCCTCCTCTCCCCCTTTTTATCTGTGTTCTTCATCTCCTCTCTCTCTGTTGATCCCCTCATATCCTTTCTCTGTCCATTACCATCCCCGTTCTTTGCCAATCACCTCCTCGTCTCTCTATCGAACTCATCCTCCATCTCCAACAGTCAGTGAAATATTATACCACTCTGTTAGTTTTCACACTGATCAGTGAAGTGGTGTCTAAGTTTATTGCAAAGCACCCTCCCCCCCCCCCATGTACCGTATTAAATTTTGGTGATTTTCCTCTTGTTTTGGAAGTTACGTGTACAAAATTTCATCAAGATCGGAATGAAACCGTAGATGTTCTTTGTATGTAAAGGACCCTCTGTCACTCAATACAAAATTTTACGGAAACAGTGAGTTGCTCTAGTTTCAAAGATAAACTGCGCCAAGTTTCACCGCAATCGAATGAACGGTGAGGTAGAGCGTAAAATACGAACAAACTTTATGCGGCAGTTTCCAAAGCGTCTCAGTGTTTATGCGACGTATCTCCTAAATTGTACGTCGTGCAAAGAAGTAATTTTGTAAGAACATTCATTCGCATAAATCGATACTGTCTGAAAAATATGTTGCGAATCCATGTAGTAGCAAAGAAGTGATAAACTGGAACGTCATTTATAATGCGGCAGTTTGTCACGTATCTCAGCGTTCATAACGTCATATCTCATGAACTATGCGTCGCACAGTGATGTTCTTATTGCCATAACATTCACTAAAGTGCAAGCAATATGTTGACAAAGTTTCATCGCAGTCGGTTGAAGGGTACGGCAGCGCATAAAATATGAACAAAAACATTAATTTTTATATATTCGTTAATAATAAATACATTTATAAGCTTACGTTCATGGAGACAGGTAAAAAAAATCGGATTTTTGTTCTCTCAATGTAGAAAAATGTAAGGTGATTCGCATGAGTAGGAAGAACAATCCCGTAATGTTCGAATACAGCATTAGTAGTAAGCTTCTTGATGTTGTCGCGTCGTTCAAATATCTAGGCGTAACATTGCAGAGCGATATGAAATGGAACGAACATGTAAGGACAGTTGTGAAGAACGCGGACAGCCGACTTCGGTTTATTGGGAGAATTTTGGGAACATATACTTCATCTGTAAAGGCGACCGCGTATAAAACGCTTGTACGACCACGTCTTGAGTATTACTCAAGTGTTTGGGACCCGCAGCAGATCAGTTTAAAGGAAGAAATAGAAGCAGTTCAGAGGCGAGCAGCTAGTTTTGTTACTGGTAGGTTCGACCAATGCGCGAGTGTCACGGAAATGCTCAGGCAACTCAATTGGGGATCGTTGGAGGAAAGACGACATTCTTTCCGTGAAATTCTGCTGAGGAAATTTAGATGGCCGGAATTTGAAGCTGAGTGTAGCACGATCTTGCTGCCGCCTACTTACATTTCGCGTAGTGATCAGAAAGACCCAAATAAGAGAAATTAGGACTCGTACGGAGGCATATAGGCATTCTTTTTTCCTCGTTCTATTTGGGAGTGGAAGAGGAAGGGAAATGCCTTGTAGTGGTACAGTGTACCCTCCGCCACGCACCTTGCCGGATTGCGGAGTACGTATGTAGATGTAGATGACATACCCTCCACCATGCACCTACGGAGGCTTACGAAAGGTAGCCCATTTATTGAGTCTGGGTGTAAGCTGTCTTCATTCCACTTTTCATTCAATTCCGTCCAGCCGTTTCAGCGTGAACAGTAACAAATTTATTAAGCCACTGTAAGGTATCCTCCGCCATGCACCGTACGGTAGCTTCCTAAACGTAGCTCATGCGTTAATTCATGGTATAAGCTAACAGCATTTCAGCTTTCATTCAAATCCGTCTATCTGTTTCAGCGCGAAGAGTAACAAACGAAAGGTAGCCCATGTATTAATGCAGGGTATAAGCAATCTCTATCTCAAATTTCATTCAAATCTGTCCATCCCTATCAGCATGAAGGAGTAGCAAACATATTAAGCATTATAAGGTACCCTACACCACGCACCATACAATGGCTTACGAAAGGTAGTCAATGTATTAATATTCGTATACGCTACCCCTGTCCCAAATTTTACTCATATCCATCCATTTATTTCAGCGGGAAGGCGTAAGAAACCTATTAACTGATTGTAACGCACCCCCCGCCATTCACCATACAAAGTTAATTTTAGTATGGCTATAACCTTCGCGCGAGTGCAAGCAATGAGCTAACAAAGTTTTATGGCAATCGGATGTACGGTATAGTCGTACATAAAATAAAAACAAAAGACAAACATTAATTTTTGTATATTAAATTTATCATTTCTGTGGAGATTTCGAATTTTTTTACGTTTCTAAGGTTTACAAATTTGAGTAAGTTTGATGTTTTTAAAAACAGAAACTTTCTCTGGAAGTTCTGTTTTGTTTGTACGTTGGTTCCTGTAGTAAACGTACTTTCCGCAATACACGTTGTGTAGCATTGTTGCCGGCCGCGGTGGCCGAGCGCTCTTCGGCGCGCCAGCCACAGTCTGCGCGGCCACTACGGTCTGGGGCTCGAATCCCCCCTAGGGCATGGATATTTCCGCCGTCCTTAGTATTAGGTAGTTGATAAGTAGTTTGTAAGTTTAGGGATTGATAACCCCGTAGTTAAGTCCCATAAGCTCTGCAAACATTTGAACATTTTTTGTTGCATTGTTGACCCTGATCTGGAGATCAATCAGATTACGGTTACGTCATGACAAAATAAAACAGTTCAAAGCAAATCATATAATATTCCACACCATTTATCCCACAATTGTGTTCATTTCCCTATTTCTCTATTAACAACCATTGAATAGTTACATAACAACAAACAGTTCTTCGACATTTATCTCATAATCATTAACGCGTGGCGAATATGTGTTGAACGTCATTAAAGCGTAGTTAACTTTCCTTAGTTCTGTTTGGAACCGACGTGTTAATTTATGAATTTAAGAGCTGAAGATATTTCCCAACTATTTATACATTTGCCAATTTACAGTTTATAGTGCGTGATAGGTATTCCTCGAATGGCTAAAAATATCTCTTTTCCCTACTCCACTCGCGAATGGTCCATTAGAATGTTGAGTGGCGATTTACTTCTACGTAAGCTCAAACTTCTCAGATTTTTCACTTCGTCTGTCATTGGAATTTTTAAGCATGTCTGTAGCACTGACGTCCGTGTCAAATGATGTTAGGCGTTTTCTATCGTTGCTTTAATTATAATATGCAAGGATGATATAACGACGAGAAACAATTAAAACGGGTCTAAGTAGTGTTGATAAAGGAATATTTTCCGTTAATTGATTCAATTTCCGCAAGATTTTTCCCGTGACTTGCATTAAGTCATCTGCTTTTTCCACAACTACGTTTATGTGGCCATATCACTACAGGTCACCCTCTACGGTTAATCCCGCTTCTTTTTAGTTTGTTACGATCTTAGAATTTTATTATTATTTTTATTATATCGTCTAGTCGAAATGTAATGTAGCTTATTCAGTGAGTTGACGAAAGTCATGGAGTAATGATATACACAAATACATGCGGCGGTAGTATCAGATACACAGTGTATGAAAGGTGATGCATTGGAAGATCTTTATGGCCGCACGACAGGAAGAAACAAGGTTTTAGCACGGAATGATAGATGAAGCGGGACATGTGGAATATTCAATTTCGAAAATTGTTGGGGAATACAGTGTTCCAGAATATAGAATGCCGAGAATTCTAAATTTCAAGCATTACTTCTCACCACGGACAACGGCCTGCACTTAATGATCGAAGAAGGTAGAAGGAAAGATGGTTAGGGCTTAACGTGTCGTCAGCAGAGTGGTCATTAGAGACGGACGTTAACGAGCGACAGGAGCGGTACTTGCGTATTGTCAGTATTGACAGGCAAGCGTCACTGCGTGAAACAGCCGTAGGAACGAACGTGAGAAACTAAATTTTGCATGACCATACCGGTTGTTTCTTAAGCCACTGGAAACTATGTCAAGCTCAAATGAGTCCTCATTCCAATTAATAAGATCTGATGGAAATGATCTTGTTTGACGCAGACATCACACAGCCATGGACCAAAGTTGTAAACAAGGCAGTGCTCAAGTTATGGTAGCTCGATTGTGAACAGGGCTGTTTTAATGTGCAATAGACTGTGACCTGTGGTCCATCTGAACCGATCATTGACTGACATTGGTTATGTTCGCCTACTTGGAAACCATTTGTAGATATTCATTGATTTCCCATACAATGATGGAATTGTTATAAATGACAATGACCCCAGTCGCTGGACCACAGTTGTTCGCCATTGGTTTGAAGAACATTCAAGAAAACTCCAGGTAATGATTTAATCACCCAGAAGGACCGACATGAATCCCATAGAACATTTATGGGACATAACCGAGAGGTCAGTTCGTGCACAAATCTTTCCGCGGCAAAATTTCCGTTAATATGGTCGGCTATAGAGGCAACATGGCTCAACATTCCTGCAGGGGACTTCCAACGATTCGTTCAGTAAATGCCACGTCAAAATGCTGTCCATCGCCAGACAAAAGGAGGCCTGACACGATATTAGGACTTATGACACTTGTCACCTCTGTGTATGATTTTGTAGACAACATTGGGGATCCTCATCAATGTCTGTCTCTATCCATACATTTTGGGTCCGAAATCGTGATCCATTTCTTCTTCGGATGGAAATTCGTACATAATCACTCTCCAGAACAAATTCGGACTCTTATATTAAAATAACATTAGTCCAATCCTTGACCGTCTTGACGGCATGTTAAAGACTCCAATCGAGACATTGTCATCTATGAAAGACACGTACGAAGTACGTTTACAGTAGGTCTTCGACACTCGGTCAAAGACGTTTGTACACATTTTGCTGCGATACAACTCTTCCAGTGGATGCTCTGAAGTGTAGTTCCAATTGTGATGCAGTACTGATGCATGCGTGGTCTGCGTTGCCCTGGAGTTCGGGATACAGCTTAGCTCGCTATAAACTGGTGCCATATTCGAGAAACATCAGAACAATTCACATTAATCCATCAGACCACATGGAATTGGAACTGTCCATTTTCAATTTTTCCTATGGCTCTCCCCCACAGAGGATCTGTTAGGCGTTTTCTCTGTGCCATACTGCACCGTCTGTTTATGTGTAAAATGCGAATATGGATGTGGGACTTCCCAGAAAACACTACCACTCTGACGTCAGCGTTGGTATGATTGTACGCTAACTGCAATGCCATCTTCTACATCTACATACACCGCAATCCACCATAAGGTGCGTGGCGGAGGGTACACTGTACCACTACTACGCATTTCCTTTCCTATTCCATTACCAAATAGAACGAGGAAAAAAAGAATGCCTATTTGCCTCCGTACAAGCCAAATTTCTCTTATATTGTCATTGTGATCACTACGCGAAATGTAAGTAGGTGGCAGAAAGATCGTACTACACTCAGCTTCAAATTCCGACCCTCTAAATTTCCTCAACAGAAATTCACGAAAAGAACGCCGTCTTTCCTCCAGCGATCCCCAATTGAGTTGCCGGAGAATTTCCGTGACACTCGCGCACCACAAACCTAGCTGCTCGCCTCAGAACTGCTACTATGTCTACCTTTAAACTGATCTGCTGCGGGTCCCAAAAACTTGAGCAATACTCAAGGCGTGGTAGCACAAGCGTTATATAGGCGGTCTCCTTTACATATGAAGTACATCTTCCCAAAAGTCTCTCAACAAACCGAAGTCGGCTGTCCGCCTTACTCACAACTGTCCTTACATGTTCGTTCCATTTCGCATCCCTTTGCAATGTTGCACCTAGATATTTGAACGAGGCGACTGCATCAAGAAGCACACTACTAATGCTGTATTCGAATATTATGGGATTGTTTTTCCTAGTCATGCGCATCACCTTACATTTTTCTACATTAAGGGCTAGCTGCCATTCTTCGCACCAACTAGAAATTTTGTCTAAGACATCCTGTATGCTATTACAGTCAGTTAAAGACGAAACCCTCCCATACACCACAGCATCATCAGCAAACAGCCGCAAATTACAAGTTAGTCTGTCCATCAGATCATTTATATAGATAGAAATAATAGCGGTCCTATCACACTCCCCTGGGGCACGCCTGACGATACACTCGTCTCTGATGAACAAAATGTTCAAATGTTGTTAAGCTTATGGGACTTAACTACGGGGTCATCAGTCCCTAAACTTACAAACTACTTATGAACTACTTACTAACTAGGACGGCACAAATATCCATGCCCGAGGGGGGATTCGAACCCCCAACCGTAGTGGCCGTGCTGACCGTGACTGGAGCGCCTCAGTCACCTCGGTCACCGCGGCCGGCTCTGATGAACACTCGCCGTCGAGAACAATGTACTGCGTTCTATTACTTAGGAAGTCTTCCAGCCAGTCACAAATTTGTGAACCTATTCCATGAGGAAGTATGATTATATCGATAATTTGACACAGGACGGGAAACCTACGTTTTGTTACTTTATTTTTGTACAGCAGTGTATATAATGTAAATCATTAAAATGTACGTATGCGCTGTCTTTTTGTCTTGTTAAACTGTAATATTGATATCCGAATTAGTTACAACATAAATCATGAAATTTGGGAAATACGTACAAGTAAATTCAAATAACCTCGCTCCACGTATAGCCACATTAGATTTAGCAGTACACAAACATTTTGAGGCTAACTTTAACTAAGATGACGGTGTCCTGCAGAAGTGCGCAGTGCCACAAGGGTGAGAGGGAAAGCCGGGTACAATGGGCCTTGTTAGGAAGCCGTCACTCTTTCTGTGGGGCTCGGGAAGAGTAGTGGCTGAAGACACTCGCCAGCTGTAGATCAGAATCTCCTTTGTATTCCCGGATCCGCATCAGGAAGTTTCTGCTGAGCGGCCGGCCACGGGGCTCGCGTGCGCGCCTTCATAACGGCTCCGAATCTGCCCCTAATTTGGAGTCACGCAACGCCGCTGCGGCCGTTCGCAGATAGTCCGGACCTCCCGCGGCCGCTGTCTGCTCTGTCAACAGACACTACTCGCCCAACTCACCGCACAAACTCCACCAGTCTAGCACTCCACACTACTTGCGTGCTAACTTTCTTTTATTCCACACACAACTGCGACACGGAAATACTTCAGGTAGGTTAAAACCTAACGTGGGCTTTTGTTTTTACCTATTTTACTCTTCCATTGACAGTTGTACAGTCTTATTAAGTACTGGTAAATCCGTATTTACTTCAGCTCTATGGATCAAAATAAAAGGCGCAGCAGTTACCGCAAATAATACAGGGTGAATCGAAAAGGACTTTACAATTTTGTGATGCAATAAAAATTTATTAAGCTCATTTACGTAAACGGCAGATGCGTAATTTTGTACTAAGCGAGCTACAATTTCAAATTAACGTCCCAAGTGTAATTTTGCTTCGATATGACTACTATCTATTAAGCGGCAAACATGCAACCAGTTACAAGTTTATTCCCACACTCGTCCGTAGCTTGTCCAGCGGCAGCATATATTTGAGTTATAAGGTCGGCTAAATTGTTTGGTAGGTAAGGAGCACCCTCGTGGTCATTTACGAAACCCGAGAGAAAGATATATAATGGTGGCAAATCTGGGAAGAAAGGTGGACATGCGGTTGGCAAATTCAAATATTCTAATGTTTCTAAAACCATGTGACGTCAGTGGTTATTAATCACTAGACTTACAAACTACTTGAACTTACTTACACTAGCCTAAGGACAACATCCGTGTCCGCGGGTTCGATGTTCAAATCAAATGTTTGTAGATCTATCGGACCAAACTGCGTGGTCATCAGTCCGTAGCTTACAAACTACTTAAACCTAGGTAAACTAACCTAAGGATAAACAAACACACCCATGCCCCAGGGAGGACTCGAACCTCCACGGCGAGCAACCGCGCGCTCCGCAGAGAGACGCTTTAGACCGCTCGGCTACTCCACCCGCGTGTTCGAACCTCCGAAGGCGAGCAACTACGCGCTTCGCAACAAGGCGTCTTAGGGCGCTCGGCCACTCCATCGCAGTTATGTGGTTGGCCCTTCATGGCAGTCCGTCGACCTGAGAAGCGATTAACGAGTAAATCGAATTTTCTTGAGGAAATGAGGTGATACACCACCTTGCCGGTAGTAAACCTCACTTCCTCGTCCGATAGGAATCGTCAACGCTTCATGGACTTTTAACGGACTGAAGGTGTGATAATCACATGGGGAGAGATCAAACCTATGGGGAAAGCGCTTCAGTGAGTTAACCATAAGATACGAAGCTGGTTTGCCACTTAGACCGGTGTCTTGTGTCAAATCGCTACCAGCACTGCATTTTGTGCACCATTCCACCACGATAGTTCTAGCATAGATATTTTGCCCCATACCAATCCTTCATTGATGTCTGGTGGTGTTCGTCCTTCAGCAGCTAAGAACAGAATAAAGCACGATGGTCATCTTTGTTCGCATAGTTTACGTTCCACCACGCGCTAGTCTTAAAAACAAATGCCACACTAAATCCTTGCATACATGTGCTTCTATCATCACAGAGTGCATTGTCTACTATTATTACTACTACCGATAATTTAATTGTCTGGCAATTTAATTATCGTTATTCATCTTCTTCCTTCCCAATTCGATGTTGATCGGGCTGAATTTCGATCAAATAATTCTGTACACATTCTTTTTTCTTTTCTTTTTTTTCTTTTTTTTTAAAAAAAATCTGCACTCTTCACGACATAACCAGTCTTTGACTCGGAACACCATTTGGAGATGCCAGGACCGAGATCTTATGCAAATGGGACGCCAAACGGTCATATCCAGTAGTCGAGCGGAATATGGCTACTTTTTCTCATGTCCATCTGATAATAAACAGTCGTCTATATTTTACTTTACCTCGTATTGCAATGTTTTGGTCGCTTTAATACCTTTTTACATGTGTTGCTAACAATGTATTTCCTGCAAAATACGACTTCATAGTTTTTCCAATCTCTTTCATTTTTGTCCCTTTTTTGGCAAGAAAATCAGTTTTTTTTTTTTTTTTTTTTTTAAATTGCGCGTAACCCACATGTGGGATGGTGTCGACTAAATGACAATTGTCTCGTTATTCTGTTGTAGAGATTTTAATACTTCATGAACTTTTTTTTTTAAGTTGAACGATTTTTATATTTTAGGCGTTAATAACTGCTGATGTTCCTGCTATGGAAAGACAAAACAGGAGTGCTTTGTGAAAAGTGTTTAATTAGTTGTTGACTGATATTTTCCTATTTTGATGGTTCTAGCTTCACCTTTAAACTTCGTTCGTTGTTGCCACGCATGCATTGAGACTGGCGACCTTAAATTTGTACAACTATTTGACGTACGTTTTTTTGTGTCCATCACACAATAAATATGCATTTCCGGCCCTTCTTACTCTATGCAAGTATAATAGATTGTGGACCCTTCACTTGTTTCCAAATGACCCGAAATGTCGAGACACACTGCATAGCATAACAGTGCATATACTGCAGTGTGTATTCTTCTAGGTCTCGAGAAAGGTTTCTCGTCGTTCTTGTTACTTGGTTCACACAGTATTTGAATCGTAGAATGTAGAGTTAAGCGCTGAATTTGTTCTAGTGATCGAGGGTTCGAATCCCCCCTTCGGCCATGATGTTTGTGCCGTCTTTAGTATAAGCTAGTCCATAAATAGGTTGTAAGTTTTGGGACTGATGACCCCGTAGTTAAGTCCCATAAGCTTTACAAACATTTGAACATTTGTTCTAGTGATAAAAGAGAGACTACATAACTGACAAGCAATCCCATCATCTGTGATTGACCGGATCTGGCAGGCCGAGAGGTGACCTCAGGAAAGCGAAACCATCTGGCTTACGAACATTGTCCGGGAGAGATAGCGGCTCGGACCTGTTGGTAAGACGAATCGGGACGCATCTCAATCGGCTCCCGGGAAGTCTTTCAGCTTTCCATCACTCCATCTTTGGGCCCTCTGATCCGTGTACAGTGGTGATGATTACTTCGTTTTTTGAAGTCAGGATTGTGGCTAGAAATAAGTCATTGGATTCCGTAGTTCTCTGGAACAACGACGATATCACTTTACTTATCAGTTGACATATGATTTTCATCGTTGAAAGATGCGATATGAAGGTTAATCTAACAGTTGTTAACTGGTTAGTGAAGGGATAGCGTCATTGTGTCAGAGAACTATGGTTACCAGTGAATTAGCGCTGGTCCCATCCTGAGTTTACAACGTAATTATTGGATTCATCCCGCTTTTACGTTAGCCACGAAGCTTGATGATGGCGTAATGAAATGCTTAATCTAGAAGCATAATAATGCGATTCAAAATATACGGCTAAATTTATTGCATTCTTTATTCAAATTGGACAGCAGAGGTCGCTAACCATCCAACACAAAGATGTATATAAATATCATTGCATCTGTTGTCTAACGAGGAGCCTCTGAACCAGAATGTATGAAACCAAAATATAGTGGCGACGACTTTATAATTGCAATAGTGTTGCGTACTGAAACATGAGTTCGGTATTTTAAGGAGAGAGCTAGATACTGGTTGTCCTATCTCCAGAAGAGACACTCTCTCATCAATGTGAGCTGAAGATAGCCTGTCTTACAAAGGGAATTCGCATTCCACTGTTACAGGCCAAGGAACTTTGATTACTAAGCTTACGATACTATATTGAAACCTAAGTATAGATCTGTTCATTTCCGAACCATTTATTACATTGTAATTACCTTTACACTCAGATGAACTATGAATGAGTCAATTAATTACGGAAATATCTGAAACGTCTTCACCTTTTTAGGTGTAGTTACCGCGTAATTTATGCTTCAAGAATCGTAACTCTGAAGGGAAATATTCATCGGCGTTTCCTCTTCGAAGTAGAATAATCACTATCGGAGAAACTACAGTATCAGCAACTGAAGGTTTATATGTTTTGATAAAATGAATGCGATTGCTGCCTTTTGCGGGGATTCTTGTTGTTATAAGAAACTGTGACGCCAGGCTGACGGGACGCTCGAAGTTACGGATTCAAATTTTGTTAATTACAACGAAAGTTTTACTTTGAAGAGTGAAACAGCCCTGTATTAGACTCATTCATAACTACGGACTAGAAGCAGGTATTTATGTAGTTTATTCGAAAATGCAAAGTTCATACCTATTCCTTGTTTTTAATACAATTACGAAGGTAGAATCAACGTTGCTTGTACAGCATTTTCTTCCAGTTTATCTGGCTCTAAATAGAACTACGAAATCACGGTGAAAAGCTTAGCAAAGAACTGTAGAATGTTTCATGAAAGCTACTGCGTGTATTATGTGGTTTCCTTCATTTTCAAATCAAATAGGTAGCGAGGTGAAAATTATAGTTTATATTACTGTTATTATTTCAGATGTATGCATTTGATGTACTGTGTAGAGAGGTGAACTGTTGCATCTATAGCTCTAAAACATGTTGTCCAATTTATTGAAGTTTCAGGGCACATATATTTCTAAATTACTTGTTACCTTCTGTTGGCCTCTGAGTACTAATTTCTAACGTGCCGCACCTATAAATACTTTGTAAAATTTGTTCGATGATTCCATAGACGTCCACAATAGGTCGCTTTAGAGCCATCTATCTGCTTCTCTTTATAGGTACACACTGTTTACCCAGCATCCCCTCAAACTGATTAACGTGAATGCTGGAAGTACTCGTCGTCGAGGAGACATTAAACCCAAATCCTCCTTCCTCCCTACACTAACGATAAGACTTACTAATGCAACATAAATCATAAATGCCTGAAGATATGATTGAGTGCCTGACATTCATTGACGTTATTTACAACTAACCTAACGGATAGAATGCCGTAACACGTTTTAATGCGTCATTACCCGTCGCTCCAACGGATACATCGTATCGTGAAGCGTATTCTGTGGGCTTAAACCCAAAACAGTCTGTAACCGAACGGCTTTATCCTATTCTTTAGTATCTATTTCACGCATGTACTAGGCCCTATAAATTTTTATCCGTTTTCTATCGTTTTGCATCACTTATTTAAAATTAATTGAAAGGCAGTTGTTTTTAGACACATATCTTTCGCTTCTTTTATCTATGAAGCATCTATGGTGCCCTGTATCACAGGAATAACAACATCATGTATCGTGAGAAAAAAATTATAATTCAACCACATCGAATTTGTGTTATAAAAGTTATTTCTCGTCTGAAAAAGAAGAGGACGACAAGAAAAACGAAATATAGTTATATGTCTCCAATGTTTTCATTATGCAATTATTATTTACATCAAACAAGTATTATTACTTACTGCTGAAGAGCTTAAAAATGAAAGATGCCAAAAACATTCCCTCTCATTTAGTTGCATAGATAAAATAATTCACTATGAATAAAATAACCCTTTTATTAGTTGGTGTTTATTTGACTGCAAAAAAAAAAAAAAAAAAAAAAAAAAAAAAATTCCAATGAGAAAACTGTCACTGAATTTAAATGAGAGGAAAATAAAAATTTTAGTATGACTTCATCATCCGAAATTCATAATTAATTATGTGTAATTTATAGTTCGTAACATAATTAACAAACCACATTTGTTAAAAAAGGAAATGATATGCAAATAATTATTTTTGACAATTTACTAACACTACTCAGGCTAGTGTATCTGAAGGAACTGGTCATTTCCAATACTTATTTCGATTGCTGTTCTGCAGCTACCAGTTGTATGAAATGCAATGTAATAATTGTTCATAATACACTTTTTTACATATTCTTTATTGCTACCGTGATAGAGTATGGTTGATACTGAAGTGGTACGCTCGTAGATCGTAAACGTAATGTTTCTAATAGAATAATAGCATGAACGACCTTATTCAAAATGAGTGATTGAAAATGTTTGAAAAATAGTGTTTGTTAACTTATTGTATACTACACGCAAATGACCCACACTCGAAACAAATAGGAATAAATATTAAAATGAATGAAAAGCACATCTTGTGAAAAGGCGAAACATACGTCATACTTTGGCAAAAAATATTCCCGAGAACCCAATAAAATATTGGTTCTATGCAAAATCACTAAGCGCGTCGAAGGCCTCCATATCCAGTCAATCGTTTATCAATGTCGGCTGAGAATACAAAACAGATAATTAATACTGCAGTTTTAAATTTGACGTTTAAAAAATCGTTCACACAGGAGGGTCATATTAACATACCGTCGGTTAACAATCGCACAGAGTCTCGAATAAAGGACATAAACGGGCAACCCCGTTGTAGAGAAGCCGCTGAGAGAATTGAAAACAAATAAGTCGATAGGTGCCGCTGGAATTCCAATTACCACAGAGGAAGAAAAATATTGTTAATGTACAGGAAGAAGTTTGAAAGTTTCTCCCGCATTTTCTTTTCTTTTTACGACATTCTACATGTTGCCATGTATTACGAGTAACTTTCTTCGGCTGTAACGAAAGCGCAGTACTCGCGAGGAGCTTAGTCGCTTTCTCCGCGCTGAGTGAAATGAACAGTCTCTAAATAAAATGTTCCTCAAACTTTTGTCTTCACAAATTGCGTCTCAGCGCAGAAGACGACACGCAGGTCGTTGGTTCTTGATACAGAGGCTGTTAGGTTAACTAGCAAGGAAGTGGTGTAGTAAAACAAATTATTCGAAAGATGGCACTTTTTTTATATAGGCAGAAACAAAAAAACTGCACAAGCAGTTCCACGGTATTAACTTCCTCGGTATTAATTAGCATTGACGATTTATATTGTTTTTATAAAGTTGGAATGCACTTTTATATAATCAGCTGCTATTCTATGGCATGCCCTTCGACTCTAATAATTGCTATCTGATTTTTGTATAAATGAATATAGGTCTTCGCTCTCTATATTTTACTCCTGCTATATTCAGAATCTGAAACAGTGTATTCCAGTCAACAGTTCGATATACATGGTAGATTATAGTAACCTTTTCGTCATGTAGATATTCAAGCTCTCATTGTGTGTAGGTCAGAGGACAAAACAGCTGCAGACGACCTGTATCTTAGAAGGTGCGGTATTATGGAATTACACATGACTGGCGTTCGAAATTTTAATCGATTTAGACGTAAAATGAGAAGCCCATTTCTGTTCATACCCCTTTTTTCTTAGGTTATGCTTCGTCAATGTAATTTTCGATTGGACATCAAATACCAGTGTTTCCAAATTGAAGTGGAATATAAAATACAGAGATACCTGGTGATTCAAAAGCAACTGTACACACATCGTGGATGTAATATATGCTACAAATAAGCGTAAAATCTTAGCGAAAGTTTTGTCTGAAATTGATTTATTCCAGAGATAATCAGTTGAGTAGGGATCGCAAGTTATCCGAAATTCAGCACAAGTAATTAATGTACATTCACCGCAGAACTTTTTCAAAATGGCGTTCATGTAGAAGAAGGCCGTGCACGATGTCTTTCCACTCTCTGCTTGTTACAGGCTCCGTTCATTCTATTATACACAGTTGCACCGCCAGTTTAAGTTCGCCGCTCCATCTGTGCAGCATTCTCAATTGCAATACCGTACACGAGTTCCCGCCTGTAATGACCACGTTGTCAACAGGACGTTAAACCTAACATTCCTTCCTTCCATATACGAGCTCCTTGAAATGGTCCCAAAGTGCGAGTTTAGGATTAATATCCCAAGTTCTGGTGGCCAAGGTACTCGACTTGCACGACATATCCACTTATCGGGATAAGGTACAGTGAGATAATCACTTGCCTCCCGACTGCAATGTGTAGAGACTAGGATGGTTGCCCTAAACCACAGTACAAGCTGTGGCAACGAATATCATCGTGCCAACGTAAACAATATATTGCAAAGCCTTTTAGTTAGGCTATGTGTTGGTGGAATGTTAACACGTAACAATATTATGATAAGGTAAGGTATTCGAGAATGGATTAAAGTTAGAAAATAATCACACAAAACTGGCATTAATTTTGCAGCTCTGACGGCCCAAATAAAACATAGAAGTCACACGTTTACAGTTGTTGATCCTGTCAAACCATCATCATGAAGAATTTTCACAGCAAAAGATAGTTTACGCCGGAATCAATCTAACAGTGTAGACAGGACAAAAACATGACCTGTCCCAGGATGTAATGCCGACCACAAATTGCATTATGCCTCATAACTCGAAAATTGAATAATTTCAGAAAAAAACTTTGTTTTTACATTTTATTTTCGTTTTTATACAGACATTACACTCACAAAGTGCGCACAGTTACTTTTGAATCACGCTGTTTAACCGAAATGATTACTCTAGAAATTCACTAACATTTTGTGATTGAATGATAGGATGTGAAGAAGAACTTCCCACAGACGTCACATATCTGTCACAGAGCCAAAGAAACACGTTAGTGCGTTACGAACTTTCCACTAGAAGTATTTGTCTTGTGTTTGCTGGTTCGTTTGTTACAGACTATTGGTAGTTACGAGAACTTTATATAGGTGACTGCCTACAGACGATTGATATTTGAAATAAATTACCTAGAGCTCTCTACTGTGAAGCCCAATGAGAAATAACGCAGTCAATATCCTTCGCATAATTGAGTACCAAGAGCTTATTGGCTTCTCTGATGATATCGTCATCGGCGAAACTTTAAGCCGCAGTTAAGCTTGCAAATCAAATTTCGGATAGAAAGGATGTTGGAGGCACAGTTATATCTTTATCAAGAAATATGAAATTAGAATGCTAGCCGGAGAACCAAGAGCTTTAATACTCCGCTGTAAAGATTCTGGAAGGTGTACTCCTTCGAAAGCGAACATATTTGGTTAGCACCCACCTACGTATAGAGGAAAATTGTGAAAGCATGACACTTAAATGGGATAGTTATTGTGGTTTGCAGTCCGGTGGCTTGTTTGATGCAGCATTCCACCCTACTCTATTCTAAACTAACCTCTTCATCTCCACATAAGAACGGCAAACAACATGCATTTGAATCTGCCTACTATAATAATCTCTTTGTCTCTCTCTGCGATTTTTACCCCACATACTTCCCTCCAAAGCAAAATATACTATTACTTGTAACTTGATTCCATAACGGAGATTGTGCCACCCCACCACAATACTGCAATAAAATAAGAAGCTTCAGCTTGGTGGAGGATATGAAATATTTTACAAAAATTCATATATCGATTTCGTTCGAATGATGGAACGTCATCAGTGCTGCAAAATAAAGTTTCTTCAGTCAGACATTAAAATGACATAAATATATATGCACTCCAAGAATGTTAAAACTGTATAACAGATTACATACCAAATTGTATGTCATGGCCGGCCACAGTGGCCGAGAAGACTAAGGCGCTCCAGTCACGGTCTGCACGGCCACTACGATCGGGGCATGGATATTTGTGCCGTCCTAGTTCGTAAGTAGTTCATAAGTAGTTTGTACGTTTAGGAACTGATGACCCCGTAGTTAAGTCCCATAGACTATACAAAATTTGAACATTTTTTTTTGTATGTCATGTGACTCATGCACTCTACTTAAGACAATCAATGGTCATATCCATAAAACCATGAAAAGGTCTTTCTCGTACACGTCACAAGTTTAAAATGAGGTAGCTGCCTGCATACAACTACGCAGCTTAACCTGCAGGCAGTTGGTGCCTGGCACACTGTTTATTTGAAAAGTTCAATACATTGTACATAGTTTAAAAAGATGAATAATATTAAATAATGTATAAAAAGGCGTACACGACAGTACAAGGTGAAGTGGAGTTTAAAAAATAAAAAGTACATAATTTAAGTAGTATTTACTAAACATGTAAGTGAAAGTAACAGTTTTCAGGGCCTTCAGGAGAGTATCTATAAAACCATATATCAAAACATCAAAATTTGCCTACGTTAAAAATTAACTCGGCCAGCAAAATATTGTTATAAAACTACGCCAGATGGCGTGTACTGCGCTCTCTCACAATAGTATTGTATGTAAAACTGCTGACCTTTTACGCTTCTCTTAATTCAATTTAAAAGGAAAGAATTTTGTATCTGATATATACTACACATTTGAAATTTTAATAGTTAACGTACTCAAATTTTAATCTTTTAACATTTGGTTCAATAGATACTCGCCTGAGGGCGCTGAAAACTGTTAATTTCACTTATATTTTTAGTAAATACTGCTTAATCTATACGCTTTTTATTTTTAAACTCCACTTCACCTTGTATTATCGTGTATGCCTTCTTATACACTGAATATTATGTATCTTTTTAAAATCTGTACAATGTATTGAACTTTTCAAATAAAGAGGGCAAAAGACACTAAGTTCCTGCAGGTTAAGCTGTGTAGGTGTATGAAGCAGCTACCTCATTTTAAACTTGTGACGTGTACTGGAAAGACCTTTTGATAGTTTTAAGTGGAGTGTATGAGTCATCATGACTTACAATTTGGTATGTAATGTTTTATATAATTGTAACATTCTTGGCGCATATATATATTTTATATGTTATTTTAATGTCTGAGTGAAGAAACTTGATTTTACAGTACTGATGATGTCCCAATATAGGAACTAAATCGATATGTCAAGTTTTGTTAAATAAATATTTCATATCGCCCACCAAGCTGAAACTTCTTATTTTATCAGAAACTGCTTTTCCAGTCGATCCCCTTTAATTCAAGGTATGCCAGAAATTACTTTCCTCCACAATTCTATTCATTACTTCTTCATTACTTACGTAAACTACCCACCTAATCTTCAGCATTCTTATGTAGGATCACATTTCAAAAGCTACTATTCTCTTCCTGTCTGAAGTATTTATCGCTGACGTATCGCTGCAACACTCTAAACAAGTGCCATCAGAAGTCTTCCTTACACTTAATATTCGATGTTAAGAAATATCTTCTTTTTTTTCTTTTTCCTTTCCTTTTCTTTTTTTTTCCAAAAATGAGTTTCTTCTTATTGCTTTTCCGCCTTTTTATCGTCTTTAGTGCAACCATTTCTTTACTGCCCAATTAACAAAACTGATCTAACACCTTTTTTGTTTCCTTACATAACGTAATTACTTCAACATCGCCTGTTTTTATTACAGTAAATTCCATTACCATTGTTTCGCTCATGTTGATGTTCATCTTACACGCTCCTATAAGGACACTGTCCATTCCGTTCAGTTGCTCTTCCAGGTCCTTTGCGGTCTCTAACAGAATTACAAAGTCATCATCAACATGCAAAGTTTTCTTTATATATTCTCCCTAACTACTCCAAATTTCTCCTTGATTTCCTTCACAACTTGCTAACTGCACGCACTGAATAAAATTTCCGAAACGCTTGAACCCTGTTTTACTCCTTCCCCAACAAATGCTCCCGTTTCATGCTCTACGACTTTGATTGTTGCTGTATGTTTCTTAATAATGAGGTAAAGAACTTTCCATTTCCTTCTGAATCTGAATGAATGTATTCCAATCAATATCGTCAAAAGTTTTCTCCAACTCTACAAATGCTAATTGTAGGTTTGCCTTTCCTTATTCTGCCTTCAAACGTAAGTCGTGCCGGCCGCGGTGGCTGAGGGGACTGCGGCGCGCCAGTCACGGTCTGCACGGCCAATACGGTCGGGGGTTCGAACCCCCCCCCTCGGCGGGCAAGAATATTTGTGACGTCCTTAGTGTTAGCTAGTTCGTAGGTAGTTTGTAAGTTTAGGGACTGATGACCCAGTAGTTAAGTCCAATAAGCTATACAAACATAAAAATAAATAAATAAATAAATAAGTCGTAAGGAGAGTATTGCAGATGCAGGTGTGAACCTACCGCGGATTAACGATGAAGGCTAGTGAGTTTGTACGTGGTTTATAGGCGATTTTTTTCAACTTGACCCTGGCAAATGGTCAGGTACTCTTATAGAACTTCATATAACGCTATACAAACAGTTAAAAATTTTCTGACATATCAATATGAAATTTACACGAGTTGCAGAGAGATGAGGTACATAACTGCATTTCTGAAAGATAGGCGGGTAGGGGGGCACGGGAGGGAGAAGTGATGCGCATGGGGCTACCAAATACCACTAATATAGCAATAAACCTTATAACAACCCGAACCTTAGGTAAAACAGGTCAACGGCATATATTAAGGGAAAAAGGAACAACAAGATCAAGAAGAAGATGACGAATATTCGTTTGCAACGGGTTACTCAAAACAAATTGAATCGCTTCCATAATACAAACTGAAGGCGTAGATATTTTTCCACTTCTTCTATAGTTTATGAGAATACCTAGCTACCCATATAGATATATCAAAGAATTAAAAAAATTACCTAGATTCATAACGATATACAGACACAGTCAGTAATAATCTACGAAATTAAGACTGTTTTCAATAACATACTATTTCAATTATACATTGAGTTGTTATAAAAACAACATTCCGAGAAAATAGCCCGCAATAATTAGTTGTCGTTCGCTGCTGGCCACACAAAATATAACACCCAGAAAGAAGCATCCAAACGAGGTGAAATTTTCAAGATGCGACGACAGATGCACATGATTAGCATTTTAGAGTATGCGCTTATTATTGCGCCTGCCATTGCTATTTAAAGGAGGAAGAAATAACATTGCGGAAATAATGAAATTGTTCTTTCTTTTTCGTAACCTCTTTACGTATGCCTCGTAGAAGACAGAAAGCATCTTTGAAGTATGTTTCTGAGTTCGACCGAGGAGGAATTGTCGCCTATAGAAATTGCGGATTATTCTTCGGAGAAATCAGTGTTTTTGTCGGTCGTTACAAAGCAACTGCGACGTGGGTCTGTAATCGCTGGATGCAGGAAGGAACGATAGATCGTAGGGACGAGTGACAGCCACATCATCGCACTACTAGAAGTGATGACAGGCATATTGTGCACATGGAAGTGATGGATCGCCATCACACATCAGGAACTATATGATGACAAATTCGGTGTGTTATGCGATAAGCAGTGCCTGCGCATACCGTTCGATGTCTTTGCAGCAGAGTGGACTGTCCGCGTGGATTCTACTGCTGCGTTTACCAATGAGTCAGCGCCACAGGCGTTTGCGTCGGGAATGGCGCAATGAACGACGGATATGGACTACAGATGTTTTTACCGATAGATACAGATTCTGCGTCTACCGCCACTTTGGTCTCATTAGTTTGGAGACACAGTGCTGAGACATTGATGAACTGTTGCCGTCTTTAGCGTCAGACTGGTCCTACAACATATATAATAGTTTCTGGTGGTACTGGACTCCACTCCCTCTAAAACTAACCGTCACTGATTTATAAGATCGTCAAAACTTTGTATTTCTTTAGACTCGCTAGGGGAAATGTAACATCAGGTCAGCGTTAGAGTTGATACAGATATTCAGTTATATTTATATGCAGGTGGCGAGGCCAAAAGAAAAGAAAATGACCAATTTCAAGACATACTTTTTCAATGCGTGTTTACACTCCAACAGCCCAACGGAAAAAGACCGCGAACTATATATAATATAATTAAACATCCTTACAAGTATTGCATAAATCTAAAATGTATATACATGCCAAATCTGCTTGCGATTAACAATAATTTCCACATATTTTCAGATTATTTAACAATATTTTTCGTAGGATGTGGTGCATTAATACAAACAAGCTGCCACTTTTTTGTCTATCGATTATATTGACACGATATTAAAATACTTGAATATCGATCCTGCAACATTATATCCCGCACCACCGAAGTAGGCATTGACAACACACTAACCAGTCAGCGTTACATCTCTGAAGGATTGAAGCCTGTTGGCGTCCCCTGGCTTTGCCAACGGCCACACTGCAACACGATAATGGCGGCCAAATTCTAGACTTCTTTGAAATTCATCGGAGTGCATAGCCACCTCGCCTGCTTGTCCCGCTGATCTCTCGTCTATGGAAAACGTCTAGCCGATGAGTGCGAAACTACTAGCCCAAGATACAACAACCTGTGCTACTTCAGACCAATTATGGCGAAGGTTGGAAACTGTATGGACCGCTGTACTTCAACATCACATCCAGAGACTGTTTTATTCAATGCTGAGGCGTTGCATCGGTTATAGCCAGCGACAGCCACAACATTCAATACTGATTTCATCTTACACACTTCAGATGGGACTGTATTTTCAACCTTGTGACCTTTCCTCAGCGTTTTTTTCAAATAAATTTGTCTCTGAAATATCCAGTCATTCTTGGTCTTTGAGTTTGGATGGCGAGAATTTTAATTCTAAGTCGATTTAACTACAATATATTTTCTCACGTTAGTAAAAAAAAAAAAAAAAAAAAAAAAAAGACACCGTTGATACCATTTTGCAGCTGAACAGGCCAACAGGCCATACCCCATTGCTCCTTGCACAAAAAGAGATGACAGACGAGCAGTAAATAAGTGACAACAGAAAAGTTGTTTGCATTCTACAGTAGTCCAGGTAATCTCCTGTTCCGCGTTGGGAGCGACGTACCCGTGACAGTCCATTAGCTACATTCTCTGTCTATGTGACGAGTGTGTGAATACAAATCGTATCTGTTGAGCTCTTTGCCCTTCCGATGCGCCTGCATGTTTCATTTGCGTAATTTCCGGTGTTAATTGCGGTAGCCCCTATATTCTCGAAGTGGTTAACGACTTGTAGCGGACAGCGCCTCTGACAATAATAACGCAGTTATTGCTGTTTTTGGCTACTCCGAGGTAGTTTCCCACATCATTTACTTTTTGGTCCAATCGTTTACTCACAACCTCGGTTCCATTCGGTGCAATTAAAATACTTAAAATGTGTGCATTACTATCGCGGCAAGAAACGTTTAATAAGTGACTTAAAAGGTGGATTATTGATTTACTTAGTTTTTGTAACTCATAACCTCTTGCTAAACAATAATACAAAACTGTTCAAACGTCTGTTAATCTAAGGGGCTTAACTACGGTGGTTATCAGTCCCTAGGCTTACAAACTACTTATACTAATTTAAAGTAACTTACGCTAAGGCCAACACAAACACTCATACCCGAGGGAGGCCTCGATACACCGACGGCGAACGGCCGCACGCGCCGCGGCTTTGCGTCTTAGTGCGCCATTCTGACGCGGGAAAATCAATAACATATCAAGCTGAATTCATCTACTAATCCATTACCACTAAATCGTTGGCAGAAGCAAATAGTATGTAAGACAGTTATTCTATTGCGTTTTTAGACTTAAAATATAATGAAAAAGACAGTGGGAAGAGAAGAGAAAATGGTGTGCCTTCAACTAAAACTAGAGAGACCAAAAAAGTAACTGCACAGGGAAGTGACTTACTTATAACGATTTCTATCTACATCTTCATCTACATCTACATAGATACTCTGCAAATCACATTTAAGTGCCTGGCAGAGGGTTCATTAACCACCTTCATAACTTTTCTCTACCGTTCCATTCTCTAATAGCGCGCGGGAAGAAAGAACACCTAAATCGTTCCGTTTTCGATCTGATTTCTCTTATTTTATTGGGATGGTCATGTCTCCCTAAGTAGGTGGGTGCTAGCAAAATATTTTCACATTCAGAACTAAAAGTAGGTGATTGAAACTTCGCAAACAGATCACGCCGCAATGAATAACGTCTTTCTTTTAATGATTTCCACCCCAATTCGTGCAACATTTCCGTGACGCTTTCCCCCCCGTAACGTGATAAAACAAAACGAGCTGCCCTTCTCTGAACCTTCTCAATATCTTCCGTCAGTCCCACCTGGTGAGGGTCTCACAAGGGGCAACAGTACTCCAAGAGAGGACGCACAAGTGTGATGTAGGCAGTCTCTTTGGTGGAGCTGGTGCATCGTCTAAGCGTTCTGCCAATGAAACGTAACCTTTGGTTCGCCTTCCCCACAATATTTTCTATGTGTTCTCTCCAGTCAAAGTTGTTCGTAATTGTAACTCCTAGGTATTTGGTAGAATTTACGACCTTAAGGTTTGACTGATTTATCACGTAATTGAAGTTCAGCAGATTTCTTTTAGTGGTCATGTGTATTACTTCACACTTTTCTTTATTTAGTGTCAATTGCCAATTCTCGCACCAAGTAGAAATTTTGTCTAAATCGCTTTGCAGTTGCTTTTGATCCTCTGTTGACTTCACTAACCGATAAACGACAGCATCATCCACAAACAGTCTAAGGGAGCTATTCAGATTATCTCCTAAATCGTTTATAAACACGAGGAAGAGTAGGGGACCAATAACGCTTCCCTGTGGAACGCCAGATATCACTTCTGTTTTACTCGATGATTTACCGTCAATTACAACGAACTGTGTCCTTTCTGATAGGAAATCGTGAATCCAATCGCACAATTGGGGAGATATTCCATAAGCACGCAATTTCATTAGAAGCCGCTTGTGGGGTACAGTATCAAAAGCCTTCCGGATATCCAGAAATATGGAATCTATTTGTTGCTAGAGAAGCTCGTTCTGCTATGGAATCGAGTCATTAATTATACACTTACCTCCCAGAACATTATGACCACTTACCTACAGTCGACGCAAACCAACTCAGGCTATATCAGCGTCGCCTGTTGAGGAATGATTGCTAGTCACACACATGTACGGTGTACGCCGTTATTAGTGAAAGTGCTGTCCGTGTCTACTATGGTGAAGGCGAGCAATCTGCCTGAAATTAGGCCGAGGGCAGATTGTGGTGGCCCGGTGGCTCGGAACGAGCACATCTCAAGCTGCAAGACTTTGTTGGGTGTTCGAGGAGTGCTGTGCAGTTTCCAATTGGGAAAACCAAGATGAAACCACATCCAAACGTCTAGGAATCGGGCGGCCAACTGTCATTACATATATGGGGTGGTCGGAAATCCCCGTTACAAACTTCTAGGACTTGTGGAGGGAAATGAGTACATAACAGGAACACATGTCCGGAAACGTATAGTTTGCGTTCCACGACGGTTTCAGTTCAGATGATTATCTCATCTACTCCTACTTGAGGAATGTAATTAGGCGTGACCCTGTACAATAGTTGCAATAAATCTGAAAAGCGTACTGAATCGTTCCGTTATTACTTACGCATTTTCATAACAATTTACACCTTATGGTTTACATTAATCGACAACAATTAGAACCCAGCATCTACGGCACCAGCCGCAACGTACTGATGCATCACAACAGCAGCTTGATGTGGCGACCACCAACGTCGTTACAAACATTGTACCACCGAAGCATGTTCTTTACAAATTGATTGCAACAGTTGTACTGGGTCACGCCTAATAACATTCCTCAAGTAGGAGTGGATGAGATAATCATCGGAATTGAAACCGTCGTGGAATGGAAACGATACGTTTCCGGACATGGGTTCCTGTTCAAAACATTATGTACTCACTACCCTCTACAAGTCCTAGACGTTTGTAACGGGAATTTCGGACCACCCTGTATATAGGACGTCGTAGGCTAGACAGACTGATACAAGAAGACATGCGGTGACCTGTGGCGGAATTAACGTCAGAAATTAATGCTGAACAGTACAACTGTATTTATACACACAGTACACCGATGGGCTATTACAGCACACGATCCATGTATGTGACAATGTTAGCACTATGACATCAACAACTAAGAGTCAAATGGGTGCGTGACAATCGTCACTGGACGTCGGCGTATCATGATGATTTGAATATGCATCATGAAACTTAACAGTCTAACGAGTAATAACCGATTATATGAAGTAGAAAAAGAACAAAGAGAAGAGAAAAATACAAAGATAATTAGAAAATTACATATTGAAAAATTGTAAAGAGTGCATATATTTAGTTCTTTGTCAAACAGTTCCAGGTGGGAGGGTCTCGTGGGAAAAAAACTTCGAACCTGTCCCTCCTGAACCAGCTTTTATTCAATCTAACATTGTTATAATATCTTTCTTTACTACTCTTATGGAAGGATGGTGACAGAAATTAATTTGACATGATTAGAATTAGAAAACAGAGTAATGCTACACAAGCTGGCTGTTCCAGTCCGGAGGGCTCTGGCGTATTGAAAAGGATGGCTCTAACTTACACGGTTGAAAGAACACGATAATAGAAGCACACATGTCCCAGTAGACTTGGGTCCGCAAACGACCGTTTGCAAGATAATTACGAATGTATGGTTCCAAGTCGCCACTGACGTCATTGTTAACATAGTTCTAACTAGTACACATTAATTTGAAATTTAGAATTTACTATTAAGATTTAAATCGCATTTGCCGGCCGCGGTGGCCGAGGAGGCTAAGGCGCTCCAGTCACGTTCTGCACGGCCAATACGGTCGGGGGATCGAAACCCCCCTCGGGCATGGATATTTGTGCCGTCCTTAGTATAAAGTAGTTGATAAGTAGTTTAAAGTTTAGGGACTGATGACCCCGTAGTTAAGTCCCATAGACTATACAATCATTTGAACATTTGAAATCGCATTTAGTTCATATTTAAATGAATTTATTGTAAACATCTTCCTTGTTAGTACAAATTAATTTGAAATTTAGACTTTACTATTAGGTTTTACATCGCATTCAGTTCGCGTTTCACGTATGGTTTACCTGTTAAACTAGGTGTTGGAAGTGTCTTCCTTGCATCTGATGCAACGCTCTTGGTTAGTTAATGTAGTGTCTGGCATTATGGAGAACAAACACTTTAGCCATATTTTATTGATGGCACAAATATGAAACATTTTTGGAACAGGAACTATCGATACTACTACCCGGTGTTGCCCTGGACGTTCGGTAACCTATGTGGTTTCAGCACGAGTGATGCCTAGTCCTAGACCATTATGCAAGCAAATCACACGAAGTATTAGACCATGTTTACACTGGTCGGTGTATCGGCAGAGGTGATCCTATCAACTGACTTGCTGGACCACCGAATTTGACTCCACTGGATTTTTTTTTCTATGAGGATATTTAAAATATTAAGTGTGCCAATAAATGCCAACAGGTCGTGAAGACATGATCGACCGCATATGTAACGCTTGTGCTGACATTTCCAAAGATATATCCTTATACAATCATTTGCAGAACTGGTCACTGCGTGTACTGCAGTTGAAGGTGCTACATTAGCACATTTACTTTAATTGTAAAAAAAGGGGGCCATTCGCTTCGAGGTCCGACACAGAGGGGCATCAAGTAGTCCCCTGATAGATACGTCGGAGGTATGGAACGTAGTGATTGGAGTGAACAATTTAAAGCCATAAAGTACTGGTCGGTCCTATCGCCGAAGCATGGAGGTAGGGTCCCCGTGCCATCGAATATTAAACGGTCGTTGAGCTGCATGTGCTAAATTATAGTTGCAGATTCATTTCGATTCCGTTAATTACAGCGCCATTATGGTGAAACGGAAAAATATATAAGACGAAACTATGCAGTTTCTGCTGTACAATCATAATCTATATGTATATATAAATGAATGTTTGTTTGTATGTCTTCTGTGTTCATACACCATTCATTCGATTGCAATGAAACTTTGGTGAACTGTTCACCGTACGCCCACGAAGGTTCCTAACTCAAATCGAAAGAGCACGACACATAGCTCAGGAGATATGACTTCATAAATAATTAGAGGCCACCGCGTGACAAAATGATGAAGCTAAAATTTGACAGGAATGTAGTTTATAGGCAGAAAACGACAGGTAAGAAAGTATTTTGTGATAGATGCATACTTCTCCTGCAGACTCACGAAATCTACAGTTTCATTCCGATCTTCACGAAATTTCTCACGCAGTTTTCGAGATTTCGTGTTTAGTCAGTGCGTGAGTGAATGTCCTTTCGCTCTTATATAGATAGAGATTAAGAAAACAGATTGCTTAATTTGGGATGCAAGATAATTAAAGGAGACTTGCAAACTAAAATAAATAGTAACATGCAAATATGTAATGCTAATTTTATTTGATACAAGGTCATGTCTGATGCGACAGTTTTACGGCATCTACAGCGAAACTGTTGTGAGTGAAAGACTTCTTTCGTTTCATCATTTTGTCACGCGGTGGCCTCTCATTATTTATGAAGTCATATCTCCTGTGCTGTGTCGTGCTCTTTTGTTTCTGGGTCAGAAACCTTCGTTGGCGTACGGTGGACAACTCAGCAAAGTTTCACTGCAATCGAATGAATGGTTTATGAACCCATAGAGGACATATATATATATATATATAACACCATTACCTCTTACAATTAAATAATTTTGAATAATGAGAGATAATCTGACAAAGATGGAAGCTGTAAATAAGTGAGTTCACAGTTTGTCATCAGTTTCAGCCGCTGTGTTCTCGGAATGATAATTTTTATTGTTCGAGAAAGAAGAGGCCTTATAATAATTCCATTACTAATCCTCGGTTTTGTTTCGCTATTTCATTGTGCCGTAAAGCCTTGCACGTTTCTGTACATCAGATTGCAAGTTAATCCTACTTTTACCAATTGTGTCCTGCGCTTACCTTTTCTCATGTACGTACATGAGATTGCGATTTTTCATTACTTGAAATTCCGTTGCGCGGATTATTAAGTTTCAAATAACCACGATCTGTACGGTTACAAGAAATTTCTCCTTTCCGTGAAATAGACGCGGTCAACAGAATAAATCTAATCGATATTTAACTGCTCTATTACCAGGAACGAACCATTTTGTTTAAAATATCAGGATGAAAATTTCGTATGAAACATTTGGATTTGTTTTCTGTCTATAAATCGCAGTTACAACCACTAATTCTCTTTATCTGCTGGCTAAAACATGACCAGATACATTAAACACGATGTATTCATCTATCACTGAACTCAATGCTCCCTGAATATAGGGTAGTCGAAGAACAAAAGAGTTACATGGAATCTTCCTAGTACATGTAGCTGAAAATGTTTCACGCGAGGTTAGTGTCACGTCACAAACGGTAAAATGGAAGTCGAGACTACTACTATGCCTCGCATGTACGTTTCAAGAACTGTGCAGCACCGACACTACGAAGGAAACCGCGGACCGTGAAACGGGAATTCTATTTGGAGTTAATTAGTACGAACGGATACATAACGAAAAGATGTGAAACGTCACATTTATTCAATAATGCATCTATTGAATGTGTGGTAAATACGCCCCTGGGCAATGTGGTGCATCGTCTGATGAATCCCGATGACTTCCTCATCATGCCGATGCGAGATTGGATATCTGTTGTCTTCTAGGGAAAAGAATTCGATGGCGACGGCTCAGTTATGCTCTGGGGAACATTCACGTAAACATTCATGGGTCGAATGTAGCACGTGCAAAGCAACATGATAGCCTACAATTATCATACAGTGGTTGCAGACCACGAACATCCCTTCATGACGAACATGTTTCCCAACGGCAGTCGCATTTTTAACTAGATGATGCATGATTGTTAGGACTGGTATGGAGGAACGATGTGGCGAATTTCAGCTGATGTATTGGCACCCCACTCGCCAGTATGTACCCGATCTAACAGGTCTGGAATGTGAAAGATGTGGCGCCAGAGCTCATCGGCCCTCTCCCCGGAAATTAGTGACTTGTTTCTGCAAGTGTAGCGCCAACTTCCTCCAGTGAGCACCTAAAAGCCTCATCTGTTCCCTGATAAAAAATGGATATACCGGCAATTAGTGAAGTGATCATAATGTAGCCGGAATCGATGTATATTAGTTGTTTCTTCCCTTGCCTGCGGTAGGTCAGTGAAAATGGATGATCGATGATTCATACATTTGTATGTAGTGTACGAAAGGAGCGATTTATCAGAAGTGCTAGTCTGTCTACATATCATAACTTTAAGGTCGTGGAAACCATTCTCAAAGTCATTGCGCAGTTACAATGTTGGCATTTGTGGTAATTGCTCCTCTACTTCCTCTGCTACTTTCACTCTAGCATGTTGCGGTTTTAGTCGCGTATTAAACTTCCGATCAAAAGCCAAACAGTGGACAATTATGAAAATAATGATGAATATGAAAAAGTATGAGTCAGGTCGGAATACCGTGAAGTAAAGTTCTGCAACCTCGCTTCAAACAGAAGGGAGAATGACCATAAAAAGGTTAGCAGGGGGGCCATAGGCTGGAAAAGTTCCTTAGCCGGCTACTAATGGGAAACTCGTGTCCCTCACGTAGCTCATTAATGGACAAGCACGCATGCGGACAGACGAACGTCGGCCCATTCCAGCTGGCCTATCCGCTCGCTGACTTCGCCCCAGCAAGAAAACTGAACTCCAGCGTTCCAAATTAGACTACCCGCGAGACAGTTGACATGCTTTACGTAAGTGCGACACTATCTGCCAGCCAAGTTGCCCAATTAATTACAAGGTGGCTGGTTAATGATTTTCGCGCCCTGTGAACATGCGCGGTTCCCTAGGAAAAACCCTGACCAGTTTGACCACCATGCTTTCGTAATAAAACTACAAACAGATTAAACATCAGTAACATTCAGCATTTACAAATACTTGACAAAATTGAGAGCTACCTTATTTTGTTGCAATCATTTAGAATTTAATCACTGTTGACACCCTTTAAAAAATTTAGTTTCTTTTCGAATGATACAGAAATCAACGAAAAATTTTGTACACTGTGACCTGATGCGTAATTGATACATAACTTTCCTGTCCGAAGTCGTCGATCATACTGATGTAGTGTCTCACTAACGCCTTATGATAAGTTGTCGAGTCATGCACTTTCAAGTAATGGACATACGAATAGAATTACCATGTAAAAATGAAATGATCGTATGGCTTTTCCTGGCTTGGGTATCCCATTAGGGGTTCGGTCGCCTACTGCAAGTCTTTCTATTGACGCCACTTCGGCGACTTGCTTGTCAATGATGATAATGAAAGTGATGATGAGGATTAACATAGAACACCCAGCCGCATACGGAAATCGAACCCGAGCCCCTTGCATCGGTGGTCAGAGACTCCGTTACTGAGCTACGAAACTGCCATATAAGGACATTATTACAATGCGAGACTAAGGACGCTACAGTGTTTGATTATATCATTTATTTCATTAGCCCTGTTTCGGGTTTCCTGTGACAAGTGCATACTTCACAACATTATTCGAATTCTTAATTGGATAATTTTAACATATTACAGACTTATGGTATGCTATGAACGTCAGATCGTGATACCCACACGACATCGATTCCTCAGTTTCTGTCATACTATTATACAGGTTTGATAATTTATTTCTGTTGGAATATTAGTGATGGGAAACATTTGTTGGATGAGTTACTTATGTACCTACCTAAACAGGAAAATTTATTACAATGACTTTTCTTAACAGCTATACACGGTTATAGATGGTTTTGTTTCTTTGGTAACCTGTAACATATTTGTCCTTACCAGCGGCATTAAATTGGTTGTATGATTTGCGTTTCTGCAACCATTTGTAATTAGTTCTTATTGTATTGTTTGTAGTATTGACTGTGGTAGACACTGGTGGAGTACATAGTATTTAATAATTTTTCATGTTTTTTTTTTACATAATTGTATGTTCTCCAGTGATTAATTTTCATTTCGCGTTAACATGATCTCTAATATGTTTATAGATTTTGTTACTCAATTTATCCCTTGTTTGGAAACACAAAGGTTAATGATTTATTCACCGCCATTACAGACATGTGATTCACTAAACCTCGATTAATTTGCGTCTTGAATAACTTAAAAACGGAAAGAAGCTTCAAGTCCCTTAATTCTAATGGGGCAATGATAAAGGTAAAGCAGTCAACAAACCGAATATTGTTTTGAACACCATAGTGCTTTAATTTGTATAGACCTCTTGGAGGTGGTATGCTGTTGCCTTCCTCCAACTTTCGAACAGACTTTCACAGCCAGTTCTATAAGGACCTACAGTTTAATGTGGATTTCAAATAACCCAAATATATTAGCTATTTCTATGACTCATCATATTGACTATTTTTCATTTGGTTGATTATGGAATAGTGATTGGAGTAAACTTAAATATTGACAAATCATAATAATTTGATGCTTCTCATTTCCTAATAACCGCAACTAAATATGTTTGCTACATTATCTGAAGAGTAGGGCCTATAGGGCCAACGATCGATGAGAAATTGATGGTCATAGAGTCAGCAATGAAAGTGGCCTAACATCTCGACTAACGATATGGTGCGCTTTAAATTCTAATAACGCTCGTAATTAAAGCTATTAACGCTTTCATGTATTTCCATTACACCTTGGCCGTGTCAGAGGATTCATCGCAAGTTTCCAAATTCTAGTGACGAGTCCAAACACAGTTATCAGTACTTTCTATTTAGCCACACGTGCATTTTACTGCTAAGTCAACAACAGGTTCTTCGATTTTGGTAAGTAAGAATTAACGGGCTCCGTATGTATCATATTAAAATGTCAAAGTTGTTACCTTTGACTAACTTGTTTAAGTAATCAATTTAAGTTTAACATGCTGTACATAAAACATTCATGGAAAGTTTCAAGTCTTTTATTCTCCAATTATTACATTCCTTATGTAGTAATTTAGTGGGAAAGAGGATGTTTACTTATTCCTCAACTAATGTACATTCATCCAGGCTTATTTACAAAGACATCCGATATCTAGTGACTATAAATGTAAATCGTAGCTGTGCTCCAGTGAGATGGCGCAATTTTTAGATAATGGAGTCTATTCTAGAGCAACTAGGTTAGGATTGCCGTCCATTCACGCATTTCATTTCCATATTTCGGACTTTTCGCCACTTTAATTTAAGTTAAATCTGAAATGGTTTCTCCAACAACGGTGTCCTCCTACAACTCAGCTAGAAATCCGCATCTAATGGCGTCGACGTTAATGCGTAGATGAATTAAACCCTTTATTCCTTACCCCTAACAGATTTTTAGATTCCTTGGATTCGTTTATTGGACTTCCAAATTACTTCACCATAGCACTATACTAGCGTTACATCAAGTGTTACTAAATGTTCAAATAACTTATGCTAAGGACAACACAAACACCGAAGCCTAAGGGAGGACTCGAACCCTCGACGGCGATCGGCCTCGCGCAGCGCAGCTAGGCGTCTTAGTGCGCACGGCTATTCTGCCGCGGCTATGTGTTACTCATGGGGCATTTCATCCATGAAGGCCATGTTCCAAAAGTGCTCAAGTGTTATAAATGAGGTATACTTACAACATGCACCGTGTAACAATTCACAGTACTTTATTCAACATTTCTCACAGTAGCTAGCTTTTACTCCGCCTCCAAGTACCAGAAATTCTCAGTCTCAAAGTTAACCTTTTACAGACTTAAAAGGAAACACTAAATACCAAATGTTTCTCTTCTCTTTCTCTACAGTCTGAGGTCTCTCTTCGTTTTACTAATGATGGAACTATTTCGGAAGAGAAGGCGTGGCACATTGAAGCTCAAAATTTAATCATGTTCAAGCATAAATTTAAAATTTAGTGATTACGTGTTTAGCACGTGTCATCAGTCTGTTGTAATTGTCCGAAACCTCGATCACATTAGACTGTGCAAGTTTTCAGTTACTGCTTTTTTTTTTTACTCTGCAAACTACATGTCGCTGTGTTGCGGAGGTTAATTTACGTACCAGCGTCACTTCCTCATTTTCCTGTTCCCGTCACGTATGGTTTGTGGGAAGAACTACCTCGTCGTAGGCTTTCGCGTGGGCTCTAATCTCCCAAATTTTTTCTTCATGGTCTTTTAGCCAGATATGTATAGAAGGCAGCAATATACTGGACAACTCTTCAAGAAACATAGCGTATCGCAACTTAGACGGAGGCCCACACAGTTATGCAGAACGTCTCTCTTGTAGCGTCTGCCACAGGAGTTGGCCGAGTAGCATAGTAACGCTTTCGCGCCTCATAAATGAACCTGTAACGAAGCGTGTTGCTATTCTTTGTATATTCTGTTCCTCCTCTATCATTCCCACCTGCTTAAGATCCGCAATAGTGAAGTATGGGTTGTACGACTATTTCATAGTCTACTTCCTTTGTTGGTGGATTACACTTCCTGAGGACTTTTTCAATGAATCTCGGTGTGGCATCTGCCTCATTCCAGATTAATATGTGATGCATTTCACTTTGGATGCATACTCCTAAATACATTATGGAAGTAACTACTTTCAATTATTCCCCTACAAGAAATCATGTAATAAAGGCTGTTTCTGTCTATGTATACGTGAATTTTGTTTGTAGTGAGGATTAGTTGTCACTGTCTGCATTTAACGTCGACACGTTGCAGTTCCTCCTACATCTAGTTAAAATTTCCCAACCTTGTTAATTCTAGATATTCTACCCGTAGCATCCACAAAAAGCCTTCTGGAATTTTGAACGTTATCTAATAGGTTACACACATATATGTATATTCAGTCCAGCCACACAAGCTAGTATCCTCTTATTCTCGTATTTTGTTCATAACGAACAGTTGAAACCGTAACTATCGCCTTCAGAAACTCCATAAACACAACATCCATATATGGTAGCCTGTATCGATCGAGGGTTAATAGAGCGAGCTGCGTTTTAATTAAATAGTATGGCACATGTTACATTTCATCAATCCTGCACTGACATGCCTGCATGCTAAACTACTTGTGCTCTTGTTGATGATGATGAATTTTTATTTCCTAGTTAGTTCTTCGTATAACACCGTTGAACAATAATGGCAAGAAGTCATCCTCATGCCAGATGCTAGTCTGCATTTCAGCTTCCTCGGATATCTAATCATGGTTTTAAATATTGTCTCATCTCTAATATGAAAGTTTCCATGAATCTAAATGATGCTTATGAGATGTGTGGTGTGCACAGGAGAATACAAATGAAGCTGTGATGAATGCGTTGAATCTCTAAATTCCTAGTAATACTCCAATAATTGCAGAATTGTATCTCACCTGTGTTTGATTTCTGGTAAGACTTGCCATAGTTAAGGAACAATGAGAACACAGTCAAGATAAACAATGTAGAACTTCTATATTGAAAAATTACACAAATCTAAGTACTCTGTCTTTGGATGAAAGTTAATTTCCACAATAATTTGTCACAGTTCCTTGTTAGTACTGAATTAACTAAGTCCGAACATAAGTTGAAGACTTGTTTGATGAAAATTTCGAAGTCTGATATTCATTTGTAAGTAGAATAAAATAGTACATAAGGTCAACGGCCATGACCAAGTTCATGGTACTCTCAGATGCGAAGATTAAATCTTACTGACGCTCAAGGAAGACTCTCGGTCGGTGCTGTCAGGTACGTAACTGGGTTTTTCATAGCGCAAGTTCCTGGTCGAGACTGTATTTGCAGTTCAGATTGCAGAACTGCTGTTGGAATCGGTACTTGATATAGATGATGGAAAATGCCCCGCAGTCTGATTTGCGTCGCCCCAAATACCTAGGGCATGTAGAGGTACTAGAGGAACTATACTCACGTCAACAAAAAATGTTGAAATGCTTGTTAAGCTTTTAGGACTTAACTACGGGGTCATCAGTCCCTAAGCTTACAAACTACTTACTAACTACCTTATACTAAGGACTGCACAAATATCCATGCCCGACGGGGGGATTCTAACCCCCGATCGTAGTGGCCGTGCAGACCATGACTCGAGCGTCTCAGTCCCCTCGGCCACCGCGGCCGGCTCACGTCAACAATTATAGCAAAAACGGAAATCTTGCAAGGTTGCGTTTATTTCGCCACAAAACAGTATAACAAGGTGATAGTAAAGTATAAACAGTGTGAAGAATACAGAACGGAAACTATTACATCATGAATAACAGGAGACAAAAATCTTGGAGAATCGGGTTTCTGCCGGTAATCCGCGTCGTACTTGCACGATATTTCGATCGCCTTACTCGCGATTTTCATCAGGTGCTTTCTGAAGCTGAATCTAGTGTGGAACGCGTCCAGTACTTTTGCCTTTCTGTGGTGGCTAGGCGTTCTGTCATTGGACGGCGCCTCCCACAGCAGAATGCCTAGCCACCGCAGAAAGGCATAAATACCGGACGCGTTCCACACTGGATTCAGCTTCAGGAAGCACCTGATGAAAATCACGAGTAACGCGATCGAAATATCGTGCAAGTACGACGCGGATTACCGGCAGAAACCCGATTCTCCAAGATGACAACACCCCGCCGGGAAAGTCTTAATATGTACAGAAGACGAAAATGTTTACTTCGTTTTCTACTAACTTAATGTATTTGCTCAGACATTCCAACAACTGGTTAATGCACTCGATACGTAGTGCAACCACCTCGGCAAGCAACGCAAAACTGACGACGAGGAGGAATACTGCGAATGATGCCATCAATCTAAATTTGAAGCAATGACACCCATTATTCGTGCAGTGAGTCTTGGTAAGTGATGACCAGGATGTCGACGGGACTTCAAACCCTAAATTAACTTTCTTTCTTCTTCGTAGAGCGGTCGGTGGATGCTAACCTCATTTAAGGGGTTCAAATCGAGAAAGCGAGAAGCCCGTATCATGCATTTCGGTTTCCGAGAGAACACCAACCATCGAACGTTATCATCCATTAATACGATGTATTTTCCAACAGCTAACAGCCGCACATGAAAATCCACGATCTCGTCACGACAGCTGACAGTGCATAAACCTAGCCGATTCAGCAATAAAATTTCATAAATATGTGTTGAAGTTATCAACATAATCCCTGTCCACATCATTAGGGATCATCTTCGAGATCGGCTCTCATACCACAATGTATGAGTCCCGTTACCTCCAGATGTGAATCACTCTAAAGTCCAAACCAGGACTCACCTTTGAAAATAACATGCCCACTGTTCGATCATCCAGGTGGTATTTTGACTACTCGACTACTCCACTCGAGTCGTTCCATTTTGCGAAGATGCTTCAGGGGTGTGCATAGAGCAGGTCTCCGGTATTAAACGCCACTCTGCCAAAGCCATCGGTACACTATTTTCTTCTATACATCCCTCTCAGTGGATGCTGCGAGGTCAAATGTCACTTCCCTGCAGTACTACGGCGTTAACGATGCCAGATGAGATCGGCCTGCTCTGATCTTCAGGAAACTTATTAGTTCTCTATAAATTGTTGGCATATGCTTGAAACAATAGAATGGTTCACATGAAGCCCTCGAGCTACATCGATCTGAAACTATCCTCATTCCATTTTTTCGATGGAGCTCCATCGCACATTGAACTCGCATTCGGGAGGACGGCCGTTCAAATCCGTCTCCGGACACAAAGATATAGGGTTTCCGTGAATTCATTAAATCACCAGGATGGTTCGTTCACCACCCTTAAGCAAACAATCCGAGTTTGTGCTTTGTCTCTAATGACCATGCTGACGAAGGTACATTAAACTCCAATCTTTCTTTTCCCTAAAGTGTGCAGTCCAGGGAGGAAAGAAGGAAGAAAGACTGCATGGGAGGGCAGTTATTTTGGATGTGGGACTATTCAGCAAACACTGCCTACTTTAATATGAGTCCTGACGGCGTCCTTGGCATGGTTAGCTCTTACCGAAATGCCGTCTTCTGTGCAAAACACTATTTTACGGATATGTATTGATACGTTGTCTGATAAAATCATGAATTGAACACACGACAAGGAAATTGCAGTTTTTTGGCTTCATATTTGGACTCCAATGTATTTGCAAGCATGAGGTACATCGTGAATTGAACATACGGAAAAGAAATGGCAGTTTTTGTGTTTCAAATTTGGACACCAATGTATTTGAAAGCATATGGTACGAGGAATAAATACCGCCTAAAGGGAAGACATATGAACGCTGTCGTGTCACGTCATAGAAGATGGGCCAAGACCAACGAGTCATCTTGCTGTTCGCTGTGAGACAGTAGGCTGTGCCTCAGCAGCCAGCAAGTCAGACTGCTTTGTGTAATGTGACGCTACAATGCTTAGGCGCCGGCCACGGTGGCCGAGGGGACTGAGGCGCTCCAGTCACGCTCTGCACGGCCACTACGGTCGGGGGTTCGAATCCCCCCTCGGGCATGGATATTTGTGCCGTCCTTGGTCTTAGGTAGTTCATAAGTAGTTTGTAAGCTTAGGGACTGATGACCCCGTAGTTAAGTCCCATAAGTTCTACAAACATTTGAACATTTGAATGCTTAGGCCTTCTCTTTAGGCGGTGTTGGAGGAAACCACCAGTTCAACGCGGCCGTCAGTGCTCACACCGCCATCTGCTGGTCTGGTCAGCATGTATGATTATAGAGTCTCAGCTATCGCCTTTACGATAAGTTAATACCTAGCTTCACTTGATACCAGTAAACTGTGAGTCTTTCATTATTATTCTTCACAACTCGCTAAAAATCGCCGATTGTTAACAAACTGATTGGCGAAACATTATCGAAGTGATTAACTCATTCGAAGTAGAGCCGAATATCACACCGAGTACAATGAAACTTGTGGTGCGGGGTGTTGGCAGTATATATGAGACTGTCGTATAGTGAACAAGACAGAGCATCCGGAGCTAACACACTTCGAATATTGAGTGGTAATAAGTACGTGATGCTTGGGTTATAGCATATTGGAGGCTCCACAGACTTAAACAATATAGGGACAAAATTTTCACACGCTTAAACAGCCATACAGTACTATTACAAACCTTGGTGAGCCAAGTCACCCAGAAGAGTTGGACGGAGTGGTCGGAGATCTACATCTACATATACAGATGTGTTTGAGACAGACCGACAGTTGTTTAAATGTGGAATGGCCGGAAACAATTTGTACCAATACTGTTGCAGACAGCTGCACCGCATTGGCTTCACAGTCAACAGCCGTCACCAAATCTGTTGGCTTCGAATGGCATTTGTCTTTACATTTTACTTTTTATATTATGGAAATATTTACTTAATTTCAGTCTACTAAAAGTTTCATCCTTGTAAATTCAATCAAATGACAAATGTTTCGTGTCGGACAATAATAACGTAGATAGGTAATCCTTAAAAATTATCATTTATTGGTTAAAGGCATTCGAAGTAGACTCCACTTTTTAATTCGTGTGTAGTTACAGCTAAGGGACCATCACCTGTTACAGGGGCAGAAGCAGTTTGGTTGGTAATGACTGCGCGTAATGTACTTGGTTAAACAACTTTCCCGAAGTAGTGAGGTGCAAGGCTAAGTTGACTATTAGTGGGGTATTTGGCACAGGTTTCTGGATTTGGGCGCCAGCTCTTTGACTAACGGGCTACTCGAGAGCACCCGATGGCCCCAAGCACGGCTCCAATCTGCCACGTGTTTACCCAAACTCCGCAGACTCTGGTGCTCACGCACAAGCGACGTACCTGTAGCAGGCGCCAAGGAGATACGTCCAATGCGGCCCTAGTGCCGAAAGCGTGCAATACAAGTTTAATGTTACTGAAATGGATACATAAAGGCAGAGCTAGTAAACCTTAAAGTGTTTCGATCATATTGCAACAGATTAATAGAAAATAAATCAAAGAAAACAATTTGAATTTCCTGTAGATAGGAAACGAAACTGATACAAAAGGATAAAGCTTTTTCCGATCAAGGATCCAGCATAGTGCAATGAAAAGTGATTTTTTGTTTTGTTTTACGTGATAACGTATCAAAATACCCTTGCTTAAAATAGGAAGTCTAAAATTCCTTTCCCACCTTTTCAAGTAATGCTATACTGTTTTATGGAATATTCCGTCCGTACTAGGAGGAACAATGACATATTACAAACTTAAATACGTAGTATTTTTGTTCCACAATATTTTTTATTTGTTTGTTATTAGCAACTTTCGGCTTCTTAGGCCATTGTCAGATAACTTCTTACTAAACAGATCTGACGATGGCCTAAGAAGCCGATAGCTACTATTAACAAAAATATAATAAAATAAATAAATAAATAAATAAAAATTGTGGAACAAAAATACTACGTATTTAAGTTTTTAATACTTTACTCTTCAACTGACGCTCGATTTAATTAGCTTTCGTCGACAGAAATCAACAATGTTTTGAAGAAATCGTAAATCTCAACTATGAAAAAAAATTCTCTTGTGTGAACGACGAATTTTCAGGCAATGAAGTGAACACTTACATACTTTCCGTCTCTATAAAGTGCTTTCTTCCACCATGAAATGAGATGTTTGTCATGCACTCGTATAACGTGGAACAGACACGAAGAAGGGTCAGTCATATATCGAGTTAGAATGCATAGAACATTAATGGCTACTGGTGAACCACTTTCAACACAGAAATTAGCGGTTTTTTTTCGATTTTTCCAGGAGTTCCTCGACAGAATAGAAAGAGCGAGCCATGAGGAAACCCTCCATTTTACCTACACTTGAGAGTGCGTCGATTACTACAAAGATTTTGGAATTCTTTTGGCAGCTTATTGAAAATGGATACAGCATAATATAAAAATGTTTGTGAAGTCTATGGGACTTAACTACGGGGTCATCAGTCCCTAAACTTACAAACTACTTATGAACTACTTACAAACTAGGACGGCACAAATATCCATGCCCGAGGGGGGATTCGAACCCCCGACAGTAGTGGCCGTGAAGACCGTGACTGGAGCGCCTTAGTCTCCTCGGCCACCACGGCCGGCCAGCATAATATAGCAAGCGTTTTTGTATAAGAGTCAAGGAAATATGATCCAAATGCAGAATTGCTGTAACTGGGTGAAAGCCGTTAATTCTTGGGAATGAGCTGATACTGTTAAGAACAAACGACAAAAAGAATGTGTATTGTGAGGGCAATATCAGAATTCATAGGCTACTGACCAGGGATCGACGAAAGGTTCACGCGCTTACCCTGCATACTGCTCAAAGGGCCCGTTTCGGAGCCATAAATACCCTTTTTGAGTCGGATGAGTTACCCTAAAAAATAACACTGTACGTCACCTACCAATAAAAATAATACAAGAAGAATACTATTCGTGTTAAACTATCTCTTAGTTCAGATCCCGTTCTAATGGTGCATGACGCAGCATTTAGTTTTTGAACAATATCGAGAACAAGGGCTATCCGCGACACCTTTGTATGTAAATCTGAACTGTTCAGTCTCACGATATGCCAGTTTTGTGTAATCAAAATGTCAGTTTTTGGTGAAATATGTGTACGATGTAGCTTACATAGCGCTCTTTGTGACGAAAGACTTGGATGATACACAGCTATAGAAAAACTTGATGTTTTCTCTGGTAGACATGTAAAAAACACGAAAAATCTGTTCCATAATGAATATAATTATTATTTACTCTTGAAATCAGCTGAAACATTTAATGGCTTCCGGTATTATACAGCTTGTAAATGTATAAAACTTGTAATATTTACAAACTCAGCACAAAACACGACTTCATGTTTCATAATTATAAAATCAGCCGTTGAATTGAAACACTAAAATTAATTATTATGTTTTCCTAACTAAATTTCCTCTAAGACTATGGGTGCAGACGTAAACAGCAACAGGTCATCAAATCGACTCAAGGTGGTGTTTCGTATTTTCATATAATATTGTTCCATAAGGTTCTTGTGGCCTTTAAACATAGCTCTCTCTTTAGTGTACTTTTCGGAGTCTGGAAGGTTTCATTTGATGCTTGGAAAGATTATCAAACGTTACAGAAGAAACACAGAGTCCATCTTCATTGACTTTATTATGAACAAAGCAAGAACTCGAAACCATTCGGTACTCGATTAGAATGCGTCCTTTTGAAAGAATAAGGAGTCAGAAGGTGACAGCGACGGATGAGCAACAGCATCTCTCCGTCGACATCCAGCGGACACTGCCCAGGCATGAATGAAGAACAATCCCTCGTGGTAGTTTATCACGGACATCCGATCTGACAGCAGAAACAGCCAACTGCCACATTACTCCTGTAGGGCTGTTTGTCAACTCCCATCTATGGTAGCAGCGCAGGATGGAAGTGGGATACCAGAGAATGATGCTCTCACTATATGTCACATGCTACGAAACAACAAATACTGCTGGAGCAAAGTAAAAGGTTTCTTCATCAATCCGGTTAAAATGCTTGATCGATAGCTGATTAAGTACGGAGAATCTGCGACTGAGAAAGAATCTTGTGACTGATTAATGTGATGTAGCAAAGCTAATGAAAATAATCCGAATTTCCGGAATCCGATATCGATTATATTGGAGAGCGAAAGGAGGAGACAGGCATAGTAATTCCGCCTGTGCCATGCAAGGTAAAATATCCCACGCAATCTTTGGATATGTCACTGCTTCTAGTTTGATGCCGTCTCGACAGACAAGTTATCGACAAGAACAGGCATGTTGCCTACTGAATTGAAAGGAAAGCAACGTGACTTGTGAAAAGAGGGAACATTATCAAATTATTTATTCTAAATAATCTCAACTGCCAAACCGAGTGAGTTGAGACAACGTTTAGTACACTGATCTGATTCGGAAGGACGGTGGTTCAAATCTGCGTCTGGCCATCCAGATTTAGGTTTCGTGTGGTTTCCTTAGATCACTCCAGTCCAATTTCGGGATGGTCCCTATGAAATGTCACGGCTGATTTCTTTCACCCTTCCTATCAAAGCAATCTAAGCTTATGTTCAGACTCTAATGAATCTGTCTATGGGACAACGTCACGTTGTCGACGGGATGTTAAACTCCAATATTCCTTACTAAATTAAATTTTGCGAATTGTCCTCGTGTTTAACGGAAGTATTTTGGGTAATATTGGTATAAATGCGCTTGTAGAGTGGGAATATCCATCATTTAATTTATGAATACCTATAGAAATCACATAAATACTTAAAAAGAAAGCCTTATTATTACGTATAGCTCAAAAATGTTTTTGGTAAAAGTACAATTTTATGTATTGTGGTGCAATGCTTTGTCGATGAGTCTGAACAAAAGCATTTCCAGATGACGTGTACGAAGTGAAGGAGAACACGTAGCTACGTGCCCGGCCGCAGATTCGCTTTTCGTGTTTTGTGGTCCATTAGTAACGCATGGATCTGTTTGGTGTAGTTCCCTTGGCGTACTGCGGCGTCCTGCGACCAGAGCCGCGTCTGCGGACGGCCGTCAAAGGCGAGCCTACTGAATGTGCTTCATTTCTGACGAGGAATCCCTTTGTACGCGGCAGACTGCTCCCCAGGAATCCTCGCAAGGGTGGCGAAACCGTTGCGAATATAATTGCGTAGCCTATCACGCCACACCTAGCCGTTTGGGGTTTGAACGTCTCTGTCAATTGACGGAAGGGCGATTCCTTTGCCTCCATCCTGAAAGCTATCCATGCGAACTGGGACAGAACTAAGGGTAACTGCGACTTAAATCGTACAGTCGCCGAGGTGGGCAACAAATTTGCTCAAATAAAGATATGCGACTATTGCTGAAAAGAAACAATTGAACAACAACTTAGTGCTAATTTAGTATGAGCGATGAAGACAGGAGTTTCTACACATATGCATTAATTTTTTGAGTTAGTTCCTTCCATACACGTTTTTCATCGTATTACTAGTGAGCAGAGTCCATCCTTGAAAGGCGATTCTAGAATATCTCCACAACACTCATTTACGCCCAAAACATAACGGCTTAACTATTCATCTGACACGAAAATTGAATAACCGAATTTGTAGAGGAGAAAATTCTCTACAACTTAGTTCCCTTAGGTTTGTTCAATGTTCAATGCAATGTTTGTTAAGCGTATGGGACTTAACTAAGGGGTTATCAGTCCCTAAACTTACAAACTACTTACGAACTACCTTACACTAAGGACGGCACAAATATCCATGCCCGAGGGAGGATTCGAACCGCCGACCGTAGTGGCCGTGCAGACCGTGACTGGAGCCCCTCAGTCCCCGCGGCCACTGCGGCCGGCGGTTTTTTTTTCTCCATATCTCGTATCGTTTGAGACATATTTGCAAGAATAACGGAGATTTGACACCCTCCATTGAATTAACGAAAACCAGCCGTTCGGAGATGTCACGTGACATTCTTCGCCCAGAACTCTCTCTGGCATACACCATCTTGCGTTGCGTATTTCTACATCTACATGGGATACTCTGCAAATCACATTTAAGTGCCTGGCAGAGGTGGTTTTCTAATTGTAACTTACACGTTGTCATTTCAAAGCAATGGCGCACTGAAGAATTAAAAAAAACACATCGTTCTTCGTACGATAAATGATAATCTAGTGTCTACAAAATGCCATTTTAGCATCAATTAACAACGGCCATCAATAGTATGAGATTAAAGGACTCATCTTTTGATTGATAGTCGTAGCGTAGTGGGCAAGGCGTTGGACTATGACGCTAAAGGTCGGTGGTTCGGAACCCGCCATTTTTAAAGGGTTTCAGGCACTCTTATTAATTAAATTTTTATTATTTAGATTATTATTTTGGTCCAAAATGTTTGAAAAAACTTATAAAACTATAAATCTAAAGTGGGCCGTAAAACACGTCAGTGCGATTTTTTTTACCTAACATTATTCCGCATCTGTGAAGGAATGTAAGGAAACATTTGTAAAAGAAATTAAAACATCGCGGAGAAGAAACAATACATTTGCTATTCGGTAATAACATTGTAATTATGTCAGAGGAACTACAAGAGCAATTGAACGGAATGTACAGTCTTAAAAGGAAGATATGTGATGATCATAAAAGCAAATCAAGTGTAAATTAATGTGGTCTAATTGCCTGAAAAATTGCTGAGGGAACTACATTAGGAAATGCAGCAATAACGATGCAGATGAACAGTTAGATAACTTATGGTGGCCGTGAGAGATGATATCAAATGTGGTATGGTGATAGTAGAAAATCGCTTCTGAAAAAGAAAATTTTTTAACATCGAATATACATTAAAGTGTTAAAAATTATTTTAGTAAGGCATTTATTTCGAATTCAGCAGTTTACGGAAATGAAACGCGAACGATAAACATTTCATACAGCAAGAGAATAGAAGCTTTTCATATGTGGCGCTAAAGAAGAATGCGGTGTATTAGTTAAGTAGATAACTAGTAACAGGTACTAATTTGAATTTGGGAGGAAAGATACTTGCGGCATAACTCGCCGAAAGTAAGAGATTGGTTGACAGGACACATTCTGAGTCTACTATTTAGCTGTCAAGGGAAGTATGGGATGTGTTTGTGTTTTTGGGGGATTGGGTGGGGGGGGGGGGAGGACTGAAATCGCAAAGAGGGCAAGAGATGATTATAGTCAGCAGGAGCAAATGAGTGTGGACTTGCAGTAGTTTTTCGGAAACCAAATATGCTTGCACGGGACAGAGGAACATCGGAAGCTGCGTTTAACCTGTCGTCGAATTGAAGAACAAAATTACAGTGAGTAAATTCCTTCTTTAAAGCCCATTACATAATGTCTCCAAAGCGATTATTTACGGCCAAAATAGTTCTCCTTATCCGCGTTTTCTGTTAAAACCTCTCCCTAGTGACGGATACTGTGATTGGGAACGTTGTTATCAATGTATGATAATGGTGTAAGTGAGGCTGGTATTCAGCTGTTAAGATGTGTGAAACCGATTGAAAACCTCATCCAGTTTGACGGGTAAACCAACCCCCGACGTTAATCCGCATGCGTGCCTCTCCGAATAACGGAGTCAAGATCCTAACGCGAGTGACTAACCAAGCTAGAAGGATGTTTAAAATGATTCATCCACTTTCTTTTACATGAAGAAAGATCGGCGTGAGTGGACTGAACACGTCGTCGGTAGTCCTCTATTAGAATACTGTCTGCATAGCCATCAATAATTACGAAAGTATTGCTGGTGCAGGATTTTGTGCTGGAACGTTCCTCTAGATTATGTGCATATGTGTTCTATGCCATCAATGTAGATGATATGAGTGACCAAATAGATTATGTGATCTAAGTATCAGCACACTTGGTGAAAATGACTTACAGGTTCGTGGCGCCCTCAATCAGTAATGCTGGAATTCAGTGTGTTATTGGCCCACCCTTAGCCTTGATGACAGCTTCCAGTCTCGCATGAATACGTTCAATCAGGAGCTGGAATGTTTCTTGGGGAATGGCAGCGCATTCTTCACGGAATGCTGCACTGAGGAGAGATATCGATGAGGTTTGGCACGAAGTTGGCATTCCAAAACATCCAAAAGGTGTTCTATAGGATTCAGGTCAGGACTCTGTGCACGCCAGTCCATTACAGGGTTTTAGTGTCATGTGACCACTGCGTCACAGGCCATGCATTATGAACAGGTACTCGCAGCGCGGAAGTAGCCAAGAGGTCTGGAGCGCCACGTTACGGTCGCGCGGCCTCTCGCGGTTGGAGGTTCAAATCCTTTCTCGGGCATGGATGTGTTTGTTGTCCTTAGGTAAGTTTAAGCAGTTTGTAATTCTAGGGACTGATGACCAACGTAGTTTGGTCCCATAGAATTACATACATCTGAACATCTGAAAAGGTACTCGATAGTGTTGAAAGATGCAGTCGCAATCCCCGAATTGATCTTCAACTGTGACAGTCCCACGCAAAACAATAAGGGGTGCAAGCACCCTTCATGAAAACACGACCACTCCATAACACCATCACCTCCGAATTTTACTGTTGACACTACTACACACGCTGGCAGATGAAATTCACCGGGTATTCGCCATACAAACGCCCCGCCGTCGGATTACCATATTGTGTAGCGTAATTCGTCACTCCATACAACGTTATTCCACTGTTCAATGGTCCAATCTTTACGCTCCTTACCCGAAGCGAGGCGTCATTTGGCATTGAACCGCTTGATCTGCGACTTCTGGGCAGCCGCTCGGCCATGAAATCCACGTTTTCTCACCTCCCGCATAACTTTCATAGTATTTAAAGTGGATGCTGATGCAGTTTGGAATTCCTGTGTGATGGTCTGGATACATGCCTGCCTATTACAATGTAAGACACTCTTCAACTGTTTGCGATCTCTGACAGTCGACAGATGACGTCGGCCTGTACGCTTTCGTGCTGTACGTATTCCTTCACGTTTCCACTTCACTATCACATGAGAAACAGTGGACCTATGGACTTCTGACACAAAAGACACCAATCAGCTGACCACGTTCCAAGTGCGTGAGCTTCGCGGAATGCCCGTTTTCTCACTCTCACTATCTCTAATGAATACTGAAGCCGCTGAAATGGAGTACCTGGAAGTGGGTAGCATCACAATGCACCTAATATGCAAAACATAGCTTTTTGGGGGTGCCAGGATACTTATGGTTGCATAGTGTAAATCTCTAGAACCGTCGGGTAATGTCTTCAGAACAGCCGTGAACAAATTCGAGCCGCTCACGTAGCACATTCCATCGTATTTTGGGTACATAAAGTCCACGAATGTCTGAAAATGGTTTCCAATTAATCGGACATCAGCATTTCAGATCAATGATCAGCTCACTTGGATCAGGGGAGTTAGTTCATTCCATATAACGAAGACAACATGCCAGTAAGGAGCTTGCGTTGTTTCTTACAGTGACTTGTTGACAATTTGGCCCCATTTTTTTCGTTGAGTCTGCGTTAAACACAAACCCTAAGAAAAGCTATTACCAACTGAAATCGGGACTCATCTGACTAAGTCACGGTTTTCCAAAAAAATTTCATGTGTTTGTTAAGTTTATGGGACTTAACTGCGGGGTCATCAGTCCCTAAACTTACAAACTACTTATAAACTACCTTATACTAAAGACAGCACAAACATCCATGCCCGAGGGTTGATTCGAACCCCCGACGGGGAATGGCCTCGCTCATCGGAGCATTGCACCTCAATGCGCTTGGCCACTCCGCCGCAGCCGGTTTTCCAATTTTCTAGGGTCAAACGGATATAGTCACAACCCCAGGAGTGCTGTTGGAGGCGATATTGTGCGGCTGGCAACGATGCTCCAGTCGGTTATCTACTGTCATAGTCCATTATCGCTATTGCGCTGCAGTGGTCTAAACGATTCCTTCGATGTACGTCCCACATTGATTTCTGCGGTTATTTCACGTAGTTTTGCTTGTCTGTTAGCAGTGGAAACTTTATACAAACGCCACTGCGTTTGGTCATAATATGCACGCCATTGACTACTGCAGTATCAGTGGTGTGAGGTAATGGTCGGAATTTCGTATTCTGTAGGAATAAAAATATTGAAATCCATAGCGATTTCTGATACGGAATATTCCATGCGTATTGTTAATACTGCAATTAAAAGCCAGTTTAACTGCTTCGTGCGGCCGTAATCACTCCTGAGTACAAATGACTGATCCAGCCATGCACCGCCGTTTGGTAAGTGTGTAAACGATGCTGCCGCCGTCAGTATCTGCGCGTATCGCCGTTCCATATCACCAAGGTCTAAAAGTGTACCTTGGCGTCATTTACGATGTGCCAGGTCGTATGGTGGTCGGTGGCGATTACCCTGATGCGGCTAATTCACGAAATTTCTTGTTCATTATTGAATGTGCGATAAGTCAGGATGGCGGTAAGATAACAGTGAAAGGTGTCTTGCTTTAGCTGCTCAGCTGGGACAGTTCATTTACAATTCTGCTGCGTAATTTTCGTGCATTGTACAACTTCAGCCTTATGTCGGTCGTTTCATAAGTCCATAGTTCAGCATGGTAGTATTTTATGTGACTAGGCTTATGTGTAATTTAAAAAAATGTTCAAATGTTTGTAATTCTATCGGACCAAACTGCGTGGTCATCAGTCCGTAGCTTACAAACTACTTAAACCTAGGTAAACTAACCTACAGACAAACACACACACCCATGCCCTAGGGAGGACTCGAACCTCCACGGCGAGCAACCGCACGCTCCGCAGCGAGACGCTTTAGACCGCTCGGCTATTCCACCGCGGCATGTGTAATTATTTCCTACGATTTCGGATGTACAGCGACGATGCATGCCACCAGCAGTGAAAGCACTAATTCTAGACAAGCTTGGGATTAATCTAAATGGTGCCAGGATGTTTGTAGTATAATTAGTTGTGGTACTTTGGTCATTTTGATCCTAAAAGTGATTGGATGGTTCTCATGAAAATACAATCACTATAATCCAGTTTCATTCGCGTGAAACAGTATGAAATACCTTGGACATTTCAGTCCGAAATTTCAGTTGGTATTGGGGGTGAGTGAGTACCATATATATTTAACAGACTGACTGCTCTGTCAAATAATGTCTCAAATCCCTACGCTTACCACGGCAAAGTGCCTTTGTAAGGAAGCTCAGTTTCCTGAAGAAAAATGTGGTGCAATACTTTCGTATTTTCAACTAACGGCTCACACTCTAAGACGTACTGAAAATGATCTCGAAGGTTTTCTCGTAATGCAGAAGGAAATAATCCAGATATGTTCGTAAAAAAAGACCAAAAGGGAAAAAAAGAATAAAATTACATACTGATAGTACAAGTTGCTGGTGACTAAAGGAAACTTTCCAGCAATTATATCGCTTCCTTATAATGCCGATAAGTTTTGAAAGCAAAATTAGGCCAGATCTTGTAGAAGTTAATAGCTGGATTATATATGATGTGTAGTAGTATCTTATAACTTCATACATTTATTACAACCTTTCACAGGTAACGCACCATTGACAATTGATAACATGAAACGAAGGTATGACACTGCTTTACAGCCTGAAATTAATTCATATAAAAACCATGGGTCATTAGCTTACACGCCGAGATAAGTAGAGTTCGACATTACTTTGAATAACCACAACATACCTATTTTATGGTGACTTCCCTACATATTCCTACACCGTTTATATTTCACTTTGTAAAACAGTGCGTGGCGTAGTTGCGACTGGTAAATATGCAACGAGGTAGTATGTGGATGCATACAGCAGCTAGGCAGAACACGTCTCATCGCCAATGGAAGACAATGAGCGGAAAGGACTGAAGCACTGAAGGATGATTAATGGTACTAAGTAATTTTATTACTTGATTACTACTTTCGGCTCTTAAGGAACCATTTTCAAATCGTTAATGTGTGTAAAATTCATGACTATCGTCATATTAATAAAAAATACCACATCATTGAAACAATGCCGTCATTACATCATAAAATTATTTCCATGTCCATAAATAATAAATGAATATATGGCCTAGAGATGGGCCAAGTCTTGTAACATAAAATATCGTTACGAAATAAAAGTGTCTCGAGCAACAATATTTCAAATCTTTCTAAAAATGGCAGCACCAGTACGTTTAAAATTGCACATGACAACAGGTGTGGCTATCATAGCGGTGATCATGACATTAAAATTCTACATATGTATGAACAGCGCAGAAAAGCTGATCTATAATTATTGCTGTTAGTAATTATTTGATAAGTGCTGCTGATTGCACAGGATAAAATAACGCGTGCCCTGGGTGTTGGAAACTACGGAGCAGCACATGCGACAAACGATCGTTATTGTCCAGTAAAAGGCGATTACCAAAATTTAGTCTCATACTGATTTAGTGGCGTTCCTCGTGCTCATTAAGCAAATGTAGATGACCGTATTCCATGTGTTCCGATTTCTTGTTTCCACTATCAACTGTGCTTTCCCTTAATAATATTTGTTCGTTAGGTATAATTTATTTTAACAATTAGTGTACTTTATATTAATTCTCTATCTTAATTTGGGGATTTTTTCTGATGTTAGACATGTTGCATCTGGACACGCCCATTTTTGTAGTCTTACACCTCATTTTTCGTAAATTCAGCATAAATTGTACTGTCATCAAGAGTGTGCGCACATCGTTTGACTATCAGACTAATAAATTGAAAGGACGCTTCCCGTATCTCCTACCTTATGTTCATGTATACCTGTCACCCTGTCACTTTTGCTGACATCTCTTGGTCTGTCACTTTCCGGAAGTCTGTGCGCCTCCTGAAGGCATCTCCAAAGGCCCTCGTCCTCTGTAGCAGTATCGTCAGTGTTTCGTAATACAGTAGCCTCGCCTCCCTCTAAGCGGTGAAGTAGCAATTATTGCTCCAATATCATGATCTGTCTTCTTTTCTATGCCTGGAATACTAATTTGGTAGAAGCATGTCGATGTGTGAAATTACCAGAATCACATTCTAGCGATCGTAATGATATGAGGCAAACAAATAGAAGACAACAATAAAACTAAAGAAAGAAATAACAATTACTAAAACATAAAAATGTTCAAATGTTTGTAAATCTATCGGACCAAACTGTGTGGTCATCAGTCCGTAGCTTACAAACTACTTAAATCTAGGTAAACTAACCTAAGGACAAACACACACACCCATGCCCCATGGAGGACTCGAACCTCCACGGCGAGCAACCGCGCGCTCCGCAGCGAGACGCTTTAGACCGTTTTTTTTTTTTTTTTTTTTTTTTTTTTTACCGCTCGGCTACTACACCGCGACGCTAAAACATACACACGAGAGGTGTACACAAGACAAGCATCCAATTTACTGCTGAAAATCTATGAAAATATAAACAAAGCATTATACTATCATTGTTTCAAATGTTCAAATGTTTGTTAAGCTTATGGGACCTCACTGCGGGGTCATCAGTCTCTAAACTTACAAACTATTTATGAACTACATTATACTATAGACAGCACAAACATCAATGCCCGAGGAGGATTCGAACCCCCGACGGGAAGCGGCTGCCCGCATCGGAGCATAGCGCCTCAATGCGTATGGACACTCCGCCGCGGCTATCAATGTTTAACGCAAAATCTTCCATCACTTGAAAAAAAAAAAGTTAACATCACACCGGTAGATAAAGGGCAGAAAGCTATTAATATGATATACAAACCCTTACGAAACAGTGAAAATAACAAAATGTTGAGAATTTTCTTACAAGTAATATTCATATACTGCAATGACAAAACACATTAGATGTCAAGGCCGCGGCGGATTAGCCGTGTGAACTGTGGCGCCGTGATGCGGTGCGCGCCGTCCGGGCTTCGAATCTCCCCTTGGGCATGGATGTTTGTATTGGACTTAGGTTAGTTTACCTTAGTGGAAGTAGTTTGTAAGCTACGGACTAATGACGAAGCAGTTGAGTCCGATAGATTTACAAACATTTGAACATATTTGTGCATGTCAAATAACTAAGATTTTAGGTCGAAAAACAAGAAGTTAATATTATTACATAAAACAATATCTAAGGTAACAAATTCTTTTTTATCTATTTAAATTTTCGGTTTTGCATGTTATAATTCCAACTCTATCACAGGCATGTCATAATGAAAATAAAATGTTTTCCATTATATGGTGGGGTTTCGCCGCGATGGAGTAGCCGAGCGGTCTAAGGCTCTTCGCTGCGGAGCGCGCGGTTGCTCGCCGTCGGAGGTTCGAGTCCTCCCTGGGGCATGGGTGTGTTTGTGTGTGTGTGTGTGTGTGTTGTCCTTAGAATAGTATATCTTAGATTAAGTAGTTTGTAAGCTACGGACTGATGACCACGCAGTTTGTTCCGATAGATTTACAAACATTTGACATTTGATGGGATTTTTGTCACGACACACACATATATACTAACGGTTCATCATATAGCAGTAAGATGTAGTAAAAATTTTACTTACATTTTAGTTCGAAGTAAATACAATATTCGAAAAACGAAATCAAGTCAAAGGAATAGGGTTGCGAATGGCAATTGAGATGTTACTGTAACTTTACGGAGCAATAGCTGCGAAATAACTAATTTCCTATTAGAAGCATATGTCTACTTTGTGAATTTTCATACGATGAAGAGTACGTTATGGTATATAATAGACATGGTATATTGCCAATACTCTTGCCGCGCTAAGGAACAGCGTTTCTTTTGCGAGGCTCACGGATTAATTACGGAGTAAAGGTCGAAATTCTTAACTGAGAATGTGAGACATTAAAATTCTTCTTTGCTAATTTAATGTGCACACAAAAGCACTAAGATATATTGCTGGCCTCGGTCCGCAATATATACTTTGGCTCTTTGTTTCAGAAGAATTTGCAGAGCCTTTTCTGCCCCTGCTGTTATGGGCCCGATTATTTCTGTGTAGTATGTACGAGAAGGTGGCAATTCTGGAAGCCTCGGCCAGTTCCGTACACGGCAGTTTTGATGGAAACGCCATCCTCATTTTTGATCCCTATACGTGACAAATCTGTAATCAAAATACGAGAAAAGAGAATGAAGACTCTTGCTAGCCGAATGGGGCACTCTCAAGAGTTGCAATTAACACACACACGGAAACGGAGAAAAAATGCGACTCTGTTGCCGCAACATTGTCAGGTCTCTTGACGCAGTCAGAAAAAGCGTTCCTTTGAAAGGCCGGGGTAAATTACCGAGTGGAAGTATGAAATTTTTACTGAGAATAAGATTTTCTAATTCTACATGCAATGCTGGCCTCTAGCTGTAAATCGATATTACTGCTCCCTGTTACAAAAGAAATTTGACCGTTTTTCCGTTGCGGCCATGTTTCCATAACACATTCAGGATCCTTTCTGCGTAGCTCCTACGAGGGGTAGGGACAGCTTTAATGGAAACGTCATCCTCACGTTTGATCCCTGTACGTGGCAGATCTGTAATCAACATGCGGGGAAAGAGAATAAAGACTCCTGCGAGCGGAGTGGAAGAGTCTTAAGAGTAGTAATTAACACACACATACACGCGCGGAAAGAGAGATACAAAAATGCGGCTCTGTCCCCACAGCATCAAGACCTTTCACTCAGGCTTCGCAGTTGCCATGCACAGGCTGCGGGTTTTCTGACTACATACTTTTTGCCATTGCGTGATCCTGTCAGCTTCCAGGTGGACGTCGTTAATTGCAGTGCACGTAACTGCATCTGAGAACAACACAATCTGCTCATTCGCTCAATTTTCGTAGTGTTTCAGATCCTTCTGCCAATATCAGATGCGCATCTATTAATTATACTTCAAATGATTACTTGCCTGGAATATGATAATTTTGTTGTTTTCGGCGTGTATATAGCATGACGGACATATTCGAGTAGACATTCCAGTTTCAGGCACATAGCAAAAACAAAATTAAGATATATATTCGCATTATAGGGATTCACCATGTAATGTCATTGGCGCACAACCAACAACAACAATAAATAAACCTCTGGTAAATATTAAGCTTATAGTATACAGTTATAATGTATAATTTGGACGCTGATCATGGAAGAATGGGGTCGAAACACTTCGCCACTATTAAATCTAGATGAAACAGCAGAGCACGTTGTTCGTTTTATTTACTAATTACTTATTTATTCTGGCGGGATTAGTGTCTTAGGTCCTCTCTCGTCCATCAGACGAGGTGTAACACATATCAACACAGTGAGATACGACAATACACATACCTACAAAATAATAAAATTTGGCCTTAGTAATATTGATAGAAGTGGGAGGGATAACGAAAGAGGAGAGGGCTGAAAATGTCACTAACAGAAATGAAGAATGTAGTCTGTGTTATCGTGTGTGAACTGTGGACAAATGTGTTGGAGCGAAATGTTGTTACAGAGGGTAGACCATTAGCTGTATTCCTAAAGTTTCAATAAACTTTAATTTTCATAATATTTTCAAGGAAAGAATTCCCAAATCGAGTTAGTAAAACAAAGAAATGATTTCGAGTGCATGTTGTGTTATGTGATGGTAAAGATAAGATTTCATTTTGTTGAGGACGAGTATTTCGGCTATGATGTTGAGATAGTACGAAACAAATAAAAGATAAATAGGGGGAGCGTAACCATTTAAAAGACCGTAGAGAAAATATAGAGTATGGCAGTCTCTACTGTTATTGCCACATAGTGATTATACAAGGGGTGATAAAAATGTTTCCGATTGAAGGCATTATTTTTGCACATATGCAACGTAGCGTAACTCCGGTGTGATTATATAAGCACCGACATGTAGGCAAGAGATCAATGTGTCATTCCTGTAAGTGCGTGGGGTAAATGCGGAAACGTGAACTATGGCGACGTTGTAGGCGAACGCCTTCAAACAGGACAAACGTGCTGTTTTTCGTATCTTAACTGTCGAAGGATAAACTCCAGCAGGCATCCATCAGAGAATGTAGAATGTGAATGGTACAGCTTGAACATCGAAAACCACCGTTTAGATGATGTACGTACCATGCCGTCAATTTTGTAACTCACAAGTTACGCAAACTTATCCGCTCTTTAGTCCTGATCTCTCCCCATGCGATTATCACTCCTTCGACTCTTACAAATAATCTTAAGAATTCGACTATTCATGTTGGACGTGGATGTGTAGCAGGCCGTTACGGAATTCGGCCGGTAGCAGGAGACGGTGATTTACCAAAATGGTATCTTCAGCATAGTGCGTCTGTGAGGTAATTGCATCCATGCTCACTGCCATTTTGATTCTCGACACTACGGCCTGTGTGCGGAAATTGTTTGATAGCACCTTAAAATTGTGTATAGTCTGGAGTGACACTATTGAAATAAAGAAAGTTATAAATATGTCGCACACAAGCATTCAACGCCAGTTCCAGCCGGCGTGAGTTCCCATTGGAAAGCCCCTGAAGAACAGTACCCCATCATCAGTGCTGGTGATATGTAAGAGATTTATTTTAAAAAAATCCACTGAACTGCATGTTCTAGTTGCGCCATTTGGACAGGATATTGGCTTCACTCCTGTATTACATATTTACTGAAGAACTGATGTGTTGTGCAGCTAATGTTAGTTTCCAGTTTGAGAATGTAGTTTCGATGCGCCAACATCAATGGTACGATATAATTTAACCGCAGACTGGTCGGAAATATTGACTGCCCTTAAACAGTAAATATGTGTCCCGTCGGCAATGTGTAATAATGTGGGTGTTGACTTAAGACTGTGTTCCTAGTGTGGGTGTCAGGTCGCTGCTCGCGGCAGTGCTGCAACCGCGACTAGCCCCACATTGATCCGCTTACGCGCGCGGCGGATTTTCCGCCTATGCTAGCAGATGCACAACGGAGCTACAGCTTTAAAGGAAACACTTTTTTCAAAATGGACTGGCTAGTTGTCAGTGCCATACACAAAAGACCTCACCGATTTAAAATGCCTAATGGAATACTAATGATTTTTCTTTGTTAAACAATTACCTTCCGACGCAAACGGGAAGTTGCATATGACAGTCTTAGATTAGTATTTTATTTCCATTTATTCACAGAATTATACACCTTAGTATTAATAGACTTCAATCCCTTGCAGGAATCCAGTATAGGTTGCGAAAAGTGGAATTAACTGGACAGGAGAGCGCTACAATCGTAGTGTGATACAAAATGAGAATTTGGGTTGGAAGGGAATCGTGCCTGGATAACCTAATTGGTTAAGGCGACTGCGGGCCAAAATCGGGGAATCCGGCTTCGAATCCCGCCCAATACTAATTTTTCATCTTTGCCATTGGATTTATTTCAGTGCCCTGACACAGTCGAAATGTTTAAATATTTCGAATTCGTTAAACTGTATAGTGTAATTGTGTGATGATGTTACAAACTTTCAACTGTGATGGAGAGAGGTAAAACTAACAGTTGGAAAAGTCGCCTTAAAATGCTAAGTTATGAGCGAAAGTAAGGCGTTTCCTCTGGAAGTGGAATAAAATTTCCGGTATTGTTGTTGCTAACGTTACAGGTTACTGTAACATATCCTACTTGTTAGTCGTCAATACATGTAGTTCTGACATGATGGAGCTCTGCCTAACTTCAGGCTGTTTATCCTTCAATAACGGAAAGGAGGTATTGCTCGTAGTTCGTGGCGTAACGTCACAACGCATGATCTCTTCTTGTGAGTACAAGTGACAAGTCTCATAGAAGAGGTCTGTCGAGACTGAAGACAATCTCCACACTAGAATTTGCGCCGCCTGCTACACTGTTCAGACGACACGGAGATATTATTAGAAGTACGGAAAACTTTTATTGCGATTCCGTGCTTGCAATGACGCTGGACGACTCCATTTTTAACAAATGTTTTCAATGTAGCAACTTGTTAAACTTTTGTAGATAATTAGAACTCGTTACTGCTTCATCGTAGACTTAGGGTTTTCGATCTCTCTGATATCAAGTTAGGCATGCCATTACTAGTCCATAAACATGAGAAATCCGAGGGTACCGGAGATTATTCGATGGGATTTCTCGACATCATAATCGTAGTTTAGAAGTTGGAGACGTTATTTTGAGCGATGTGCTTGTCTAGATGGAACTCGAGGTGATCTTTGCTGATACCTTCCGCCTCGGTTGTTTCTGGACTAAGTTACGTTTCCTCAAATTGGTACATCATCGTTGCCCACGAAAGTTTGTATTATCATCACGTAATCACCCCGTATTCACTATGGGAAGCATTTATACCAGGTATCAAATACAACGTTTAGACCGAGCGAGGAGGCGTGGTGGATAACACAATGGAGCCTCATTCGGAATAACGGCGACTACAACTCGCGTCAGGCAATCTAGATTTTGGTTTCCTTTATTTCTCTGAATCACTCCAGGCAAATTCCGGTACAGTTCCTTTGAAAGGACTCGACCAATTTCCTTTATTAACACAACCGGATTAAGATTGGTGCTCCGTCTCTAACGGCAACATTGCTGACGGAAATGTAAACCCTTATGTTTCCCTAATGTTTCCATAACGTTTGAAAATTCGGGTAACTATGCCACAAATATCTGAAACAAGATTAGCTATTGCAAAAAAGCTAATTTTGTGTCTTTCATGAAAAATGGAAAAATACAGACAAATTACCGACAGGTAGACAATAATTTTTAGTAATGACAGCAGAGGACATGGGCATAGTTATGACACTAGTAAGGAAAATATTGCGTTACGATTATAATAAAGTGACAGTTGATGTCTGATGCGATACACCAGGTTGCATGTGCACTGAGAAATTGATGAAGGACGTAGTTACAAAACAGCGGTAGTCTAGCTCTATACACTGTATATTGTTTGCTTCTTCTCACTAAAAGTATATTTTAAATCACACATATTTTTATAAGTGTTACGTTCTATTTCTCTTAAGTTTGTTAGTTGTCCATAACTTCAGACACCGCACAATGTAGTATTACTATTCGCTCATACGAAATTATGTTTGCACTTTTATCACGTGATATGTTGAGAATCAGGCATGAATGTTAAGTCAGACTCGACATACATTGATTTCCGAAAATCGTTTGACACCGTGCCCCTTTAGAAACGTCTAATGAAGTTTTGAGCGTACGGGATGAGTTTCTAGATACGTAAATAGCTCGAAGATTTGTTAAGTACTAGAACCCAGTACGTTGTTCCGACGTCGAGTATTTACCAGAGACAAAGATACTGTCAGGAGTGCCACAGGAAAGTACGGTAGGACCGCTGTTGTTTGGTACCTATGATAATGCTCTAACGGACAGGGTCAATAGCAATCAACGTCTGTTTGCTGATGATTCTGTGGTGTGCGGGATGATGTCACTGAGTGATTGCAGGAGGATACAAATGAAGTAGAATAGATTTCTAATTAGTGCGATGGTGGCATCCGAATAAAATGTAATTTAATGCAAATAAGTGCAAAATACAATCTCATAAAGTTCAAATCCAGCGTCACTACAGTAACGGTTACTATAACCATGTCATTTAAACGTCTAGGCGTAATGGTGCAGAGGGATATGAAATAGAGCGCACGTTTAAGGACACTTGTGGGGAAAAAGGATGGTCGCCTTCCCATTACTGGGAGAGTTTTAGGATGATGTGGCTCAGATGTAAAGGACGTGGCAGAAAGAACAGGCGCAATTATTCTTAATTTGTAATTCACCGTATCGAAAAGTGGTGCTTATTTCAGTGTGGATGCCCAAGAGGACCGGACTCGAGGCAAGAATACAGGGTTAGCGGCAAACCATTGAGTGAAGTTGTCGAAGTAGGAGGACATTTGGGAATTTAGGTCAGATGGGTACGTGTTGAGAAGTCCGTGAAGGAGTGTGAAGCCCGTGTGTCTGAGTAGTGCAAGGCTTAGCGCAACTACCTATTAAGCAGGAACCGTGTGAGGTGGCGCAGTAGTACGACACTGGACCCACATTCGGGAGAACACGGTTCAATCGACTCCGACTAACCTGATTTTGGTTTTCCGTGATTTTCCTAAATCAATCCAGGAAAGTTTCGGAATGGTTCTTTTCAAACGGTATTGCCGATTTCCTCTTCTATCCTTGACGAAAATTATCCGGGCGTCTGCATTGTGGCTAATGACCATGATGTCGACGCACGTGAAATCCTAATCTCCTTTTATTCCTTCTTCTAGAGAAAATAGCTCGCTACTCAGTATGGTCAGCAGCTAGTGGGTTCCTAATCTCGCCGTTTACAAGGGAAGAACTGTTATTAAATGTTCAAATGTTTGTACAGCTTATGGGACTCAACTGCGGGGTCATCAGTCACTATACTTACAAAATACTTATTAACTAACTTATACTAAAGACAACACAGACATCCATGCCCGAGGGAGGATTCGAACCTCCGACGCGGGAGGCCGCGCGATCCACAACGTGGGGCTCCAGACCGCTCGACTATTTCGGGGCGCAGAACTGCAGTCGCTCTCGCAGCGAACATAGTGCCAGGAGCTTATATCATAACTGCTGTGAAATGTATCTGAATCGACAAAAGAAAGAGTGTAGTAAATTTACAACGGAATATGGTGTCAATATTCGAGTTGGATCTAAGTAGGAAGCTAAACTGTCCATAGACTTAATGCTAATATTTGCTTCTTGGATATGAGGTCGTGGTCCTTGGCTTAATTATCAGCCTAAAGTTTCGTCTTCCACCTTTTCAGAGGCTTTGAAGACACAAAAAGCTCATACACACCAAAGCCAGCTCAGGAAGGTAATCTATTTTTTATGTTTATGGAATATTCCGTCGGTACTTGGAGGAACAAAGACATATTAAAAACATAAATACGTAGTATTTTTGTTCCACAATATTTTTTATTTGTTTGTTATTAGTAGTTTTTGGCTTCTGAGTCCATCGACAGATAACATCGTACTAAAAAGATAGTCCGCACGTAACACTGAGGTTACATATACAAAGATGGTTTTTCACATCTGATGTTCTCCATAAAGGGAAAAAGGGCAGAAAACTGACAGTGTTAGAAATTCTGGCCATTAACAAATACCAGTCCAAGAAGTCTGACCTAGTGCTTAATGACCAGACACAATTCCGTTATTCACCTTTAATAAAATAATGTCAACTTATTAATAGGCCTATTGTCCTCACTTGGGGTAAATAATTTTGTCATATGTGTTCCATACGAATACTCCATATTCCTTTATTTTCCCTTGCCGAATTCCTCCCCCCACCCTTCAATGTTTCTCTGAGATTTACAGTTTACTTTTACAATCACCCATCACTCACCTGGACATTTATAATATTCGTAACCTTAAGTGTATGTAATACGTACCCATTGTGACTCCATTTGTTTTTTTATATTACGCATGTTCTGCGGTATTGATACTTATTCATAACAAATCCACATTTTCTTTCTACCATCACCTGCTCACAATACTTTCCTATACAATCCCAGTTTTAAAATTTTAATACTATTGTAGCCTAAGATGTGTTCATTTTAAATACATTTTTTGTAGTACGCTTATTCTGTAGTATTTATTCATAGACATAAGATATTTGCAGATTCACATATCTTTGAAAAACCATCTTTGTATATCTAACCTCATTGTTACGTGTGGACTATCTGTTTAGTACGAAGTTATCTGACGATGGCCTAAGAAGCAGAAAGCTGCTAATAGTAAACAAATAAAATATATTGTGGAACAAAAATACTACGTGTTAAGTTTTTAATAATTTGTTCACGGAACCGTCAGTTCGTGACGTCATCAGACTGCTGTCTACGATGACGACGTCGTACCAACATGTATTATAGAGCTTGTGGAGAAGAGTATCATTATTTATTTTATTTAGCGTTAAGGCACACGATTTGGCTAATTGTAACTCTCCTCCTCTCTGTTGAAATATCACATCTGCAAAATACAAAGTTGTTTGGATATGGTATTTAAACCAGCAATAAAGGTGGGCGAAGATTTAAAGATTGATAAAGAACTACGCACAAAGCTTGCTGCAACAGGAGTATGTCAAATCCGTTTCTCTTGTGGCCAAGTATATGTAATAGCTACCAGCCTAAACGAACACAGGATTAATTTTTTTCCTGGACAAGATGGATAAATCAGCGGTAGCAGAAAATGCATTAGGATCGGAAACCATAAAATATGTTAGTATGACACCGTAGTTTCAGCAAGGCAATTATATCTACGGTGGGTTGTACAGGTCAGCCATAGAAATTCAAGCGCAAAATCAGTTTCTATAGAAAGGAAGAGGGATTAAATGAAAGTAAAATAAAATAAATATGCCCTAGTCTTCACCATTGATCGGTAACATACTTCCGAGGTCCTCTATGATTGTAGGAGACAGCTTCCGACCTCATGAACGACCGTTGCGTGGATACGCGTAAATAGTTGGCCTTGATGAGCTGACGTGAGGGTATACTTGCCTTCTTTGTCTTCAGAAACCACCGACTATGTCTTTATTAGTGAAATACGAAAGGTTCAAAATATTCAAATGTGTGTGAGGTCTTATGCGACCAAACTTCGTGGTTATCAGTCGCTAGACTTACACACTAACTACTTGGCTAACTTAAACTAACTTACGCTAAGGATAACTCAAACACCCATGCCCGAGGGAGGAATCGAACCTCCGACCGTAGCGGCCGTGCAGACCGTGCCTAGTGCGCCGCAGACCGCTTCGCCACTGCGGCCGGCAATACGAAATGTCACACTGTAAATTGTGTTACTGAAATACCCAAGAAACCAATATCATCAATAATTCAAATAACAGCCGTGAAAGCCTACATTCAACTACTGTCCATAGATATGTCCAACGTAACCCGAAATGGTTTACGGAAACCACGCAACATAAATGTGTGTACCCAGACGAGACTTGAAGTCTTTTACTCTGTTACGAGTCCAGATCCTTAATCAGCTCGTCATCTCTCTCTAAGTCAGAGGCTGGTCGTAGTCAGCAGCTGCAGCAGGAAGGAACTGGCTGTGGCTGGGCAGCGGCTGGTGTGTACAATTCCAGTGAGTGGGGTGCCTTGCCGATGCGATTGCAGTGCGGAGAACCGTTCGTGCCCGGGCCGAAGGGATTCGTTCGCCGCATATTGCCACTTGCGGCCAGATTGTGCACGCCGGAAAGCTCTGGGGCTCCTCGTAGCCGTGTTGCTCGCACTTTTATTAAAATAAACTTGCTGCGTAAAAAAAAAAATGTGATATGCGTGGGAGTACGTTCGCACGCTTATCACCCGGGTTTGTGCAGAACTGCTATTACACACTGCTGCATATTGTGCCCGTGGCAGTTCTTGTTGAGTGGATTTCTAAAAGTGAATGTTTTCTAATTCGGAACTCTGGTGTCATATTTACATTTCCAATCCTATTCCCATTTTTCTGCCACGAACATGGTTTGTTACTCTGGTAGTCTGTGGTCCAAAGCCTTGTATACTGCAGTACTCCGCGTTTATCTGTTATGACCAACATTGTTGAACTTTAAATTTCAGTCACTCATTTGCATCTAGCACAGGCATGCTTTATTTCCTTCTACAATTTTCTCAGCTCAAGATTCCCTTACATCACCATATTAACTCTTCCTTGATGTGTGTGGGTGTAGCTAATCAATCTATCCGTTATTCTACACTACTGGAGAGCCAAACTGTAGCGCCCTAAAGGAACCCACCAGATGAGTTAAAATTTTAAACATACCTTTACGGCGAGAGGAGGATATGATTAGTATTTTAGCGCAGAAGGACATAACGGGTGTCAGTAGCACCATCTGCAATCTCTATATAAAGGGGATACAAACGTCCTTGTTGATGTACTGAAATTGCTCTTTCGTGCGGTTGTTTCTCGTAAGCAGTTTCAGTATGCTTCGCAAGCACGTTTCGTAGTTCGGCTGGTGATGAATAATTACCTATACGAATTGCGGATTATCCTTCATAGAAATCGGAGATCGCGTCGGACGTAACGAAGCAACTGTGATGGGTATCTCTAATCGCTGGATGTAGGAGGGACTGACTGACCGACTGGGTCTGATGGTACATACTTCGTTACATTACTACACTTGATGACAGGCTTATTAGTTCAAATTCAAATGTTCAAAAAAGGCAAAGGTCCCAGGTTCGAGTCCCGCTCCGGCACACAATTTTAATCTGCCAGGAAGTTTCATATAAGCGCACACTCCGCTGCAGAGTGAAAGTTTCATTCTGGAAACATCCCTTAGGCTGTGGCTGAGCCATGTCTCCACCATATCCTTTCTTCCAGGAGTGCTAGTCTTGTATGGTTTGCAGGAGAGTTTCTGTGAAGTTTGGAAAGTAGGAGGCGATGTACTGGCGGAAGTGAAGTTGTGGGGCGGCATCGTGAGTCGTGTCGGGATAGCACAGTCGGTAGTGCGCTTGCCCGCGAAAGGCAAAGGTCCCAGGTTCGAGTCCCGGTTCCGGCACACAATTTTAATCTGCCAGGAAGTTTCACATTTTGTAGTGTTATTAGAAGTCCAAGTTAAACACCGTATGTATTTACAGCGATGAGTCCAACTGACAGAAAGTGGAGGACGGCAAGGGCACGCTGTTTCCCTGAGGACAGAGCTTAGTAAAGGACTGTGGTGTTGAAACCAAACTATAGATTGGTAAACGCTTCACCATATTACTTGTAGTAAGTCAAGTGGAAAATCAGACCGTACCACTCTGCAAGTGCTTTGAAAATTATAAATCCAGTGATACAAACAACTGACATGCCGCAGTATTTGAGCGGTGTAGTGGTGAGGATATTCCGCCGTATGCAAGATACTTCAACTTTTTGTTACATTTCTCATTCATGTTTCAGCACATTTTGTGCTATCAACAGTTTATATTTATTGCTTTCCTACTCTGTTCTGTTGTTTTGCCTTCCAAATAAAAAGTTGTACAAAATTATTACAAAAAGTAGTAAGTATTACACTGTGCTATTTTAACGTAGCCTAATGTAACTTATGTTTAAAAACTGTAAAAGTCGTATCTCTAGGTCTAATTTTCGAAAAAAAAACTAAAATAGATAATTTTGTCTGCAAACTCAAGCGAACGACAAAGTTAAGAATCTTCTAAATCCTTTAGATATATAAATATATCAAAAGACGTTTGTAAAGTACTAATATAATTTTCAGAGAAACGATAAAGAAATCCCATTCATGATAGCACTAAATGTGCTGAACATGTATGGGAAATGTAACAAAAAAATTGAAGTGTCTGCATACGGCGGAATATCCTTACCCTTATTTAAGCAATCACGGAAGAAAAAAAGCATCAACATCAAAAAGATGACTGTTTGATCTGTTTCACCAAAATGAATAGACTGAAATTCTCTAATTTTTGTCTTACAAACAATTTATTGCACAGGTCCGAATGAACTGGCATTACACCATCGATTGTTTAATCAGGAATATTCGTAGATTCATCTAAGAAAACGGTTTATTTTTTATTTGCGGAGGTTTATGACATACAGTTATTCTACGAAAATTTGCCAGCTGATATTCGGTGGCATTTATTTTACACTCGATCGTGCGAGAGACTTCCACGTGGTTATTCGTACTGCCCTTCCTTGTTTTGTTAGTGACATCTACACATTATAACAATATTAGAGTATGAGTCGTAAAACTGCCCGTTCTTCAATAAGTATCTTGCTAAATATTCGAAACATACCATTCTTTCTATGTACAATGTGATCCATGCTACCATCCTACCTAAAAAACGTTATGGATAAATTACACGACGTGCCCTCCGTGAGCATTGATACATGCATCAACCTGCCGTCGTCGTGAATCTAGGATGTGCTGATGTATCCCTAGAGTATTGTGTATGGTTTCGGAGCCATCAGAAATACGAGAACGAGGGTTCCAGACAACGGATTTGAAATGCTTCCACAAATAGAAGTCCAGTGGTGTTGAATAAGTAAAACGTGGAGGCCAGGCAACTGATTCACCTCTAACATTCCGTCCTTCATCGACTCTATTATAGAGAAGCCGACGTACATTTACACTAAAATGCTCCACCGTGCACGAAATGCGTTTTTTCCACACAGCTAAAGGCACATCTTCTAACAGGAAGGATAGAACATTTCTACGAAATTATGGTAATTGTGTCTATTCAGCCTGGTTGGGAGAACGTGCAGTCCTAGTTGCATGAGGTATAGCATAAAACAGCGTTTTCGGACTCATCTAACGTTGTGTATGGGCCTATGTGTGAAACATGCGTCCTGCAAATTGTGCCGTACATTTTTGTTACAGCCTGTATAGTTTCACGTTTTTTCTTACAGGTAATCTCATCACCTTATTGATTTGTATATCTATGAGTCAAAGGCTAGTTCATTTTAATGTTTAGTCAACTCCATTACCTTTGCCTGTACTTTGAGCTTTGTACAATTCTAGATTTTTTTATTAAAACTTTCGTATAACTAAATAAGCCGTTAATATTCGAGTGTCACTCAAAATATTTCATTCCAGGTGTTGTAGCTATTCGGCCACAATGCTCGCTACGGCGACATTTAAGGGTCTGGGTTACGGCATTTTCATCTTCCGAACTTTAAATCTCTTTGACTACCTTACATTCATAATTAAAACGCTGCTCACACCCGTAGTATACACCCTTCTTATAAGATGGAAGGGCTCTTCAGTTAATACCATGAAGCTACTTGAGAAAAGCTTCTTACCTTTAAAAGCCCGTGTTCGAGGCAGTACTCTGTATTTCAGAACGTAGAATGAAACTGCTCCTGAGAACCGAAGCTCCAAACAACGGCGATTATGCAACAAAAAGATATTGACTGCATCTCTTACATTCCGTTAAAACGTACTTATCACTTACCGAGTTAGTTTAAGTCTTTACTGTTTAAATAAAATTATCTTAGAAGGGAAGGTAACGTTTTCCGCACATACAAAAATGAAACATTTGAAATCAACCATTTGTCGAGAAAAATAAATAAATAAATAACCTGAAGTGTGTTTCATTTCCTCATCGAGACAGATTATTACGTCTAAATAACTCTCTTACTGCAATACTGTTTATTCCGAGAATCTCAAAAGTATGCATACCAAAATTTCAACTCCTAGAGATTGAATACATAATTTTACTAACTTCACACTGTTTATCCAATGTTCTAATAATCTCATCAACCATGTATAATTTGTCATGTCCTGTTAATTGACTTCTGTCGATAAGAAGATAATTTCTATGTTTTCCCTTCTATAATTATTATCACATAAAAGAAAACCTAAAAAGTACTCTTTGCTGACTGACGAAGAACCAATAAGATAGTGTCTTATGTCATTTATTTATTTAATTCTAAATTAGGAAGCTTACAATGTTGATTGATCATCATCCACAGCAATGTATATTATTTGTACAATTGTATCGTTTAAATACGATATGTAAATACTCGTCGACTTAAGTTTCATTGTGGTCTCCATTTCAGATCACTCTGTGAGAGTTTATCAAATTTCACAATGTGTAACAGAGGTTAGGTTTTAGCGGCACATTTTCATTTACAGTGGTAGCCGTTGTCTAAAGATAGTGTTTATTCACGTTGTGATACAGAAACGTCCGTAAATGTTAGAGGCAGAAGTTCTCCCACTCAGAAAAGATAAATAATGTCTCCTCGTATCTATCAGCTCACATTAGTTACATTATTTCTTCTGGAGTAACGTATCCATCTATTGTTGTAATACCCAAAGTGGTATACAATGTACTTGAGAAAACAATTTTATTCCTCTGTAAGCAACAGGTGTCGTGACGTTAAATTATTATAAGGAATAAACATGGTCATTGGGTAATACCATAATTGGTCCGTAATACAGAACAAACCCTTTGCTTCATCATCGATGTCATAAAAGTCATATTGGTGGTCTGCGGCAATACGATAGCTGTTTTATTTCACGGAGTATAGAGGCATTCGAGAGTAAGGTTAAAGCACCAATCCAGCAATCCGGAATAAAATTTTAATTGTTTACAAAAAATTATTTATGCCTGATATCCATCATCATCCTAATCCTAATCTTCTGCCTCTATTGACGTCATTTCCAACAAAGTGGCAAACGTTAACCTGTTGACCTCCATTTCACTTCGCGCTAACTATTTTTTTGACGAGTTACTTAAGAAAATGAAGAAGAGCATTACCCACTTTGTTTCTGAAATATGTGAAGGGCTACACTTGGTTACAGCAACTAAATTTCTTTCAGGATAGTTTAAAAGTAACAATGCTCAACAACATTTTTAACTCAACACGAAAATTTCGGTATCCACTTCCAGTGTTACAAAAAAGTGAAATGGCATTTGTTACAACAGCAGGATGTTTATTCGAAATGTGAGTAATGTCGACGAAAAGGGTCGCTAAACGTACAGAGCAGTTAACACTATGAAACTGTACAATGTGAATTATACTGACTAAAATTTCCGTGTACACGTCATCCGAATATGCGCCAACACTTCATGAGTATATTTTTAGACAAATTGTCAGTAAACAAATTTCATTCGTAACCAGTCACGACGACTTGGTTTACCGTGTTACAACCGAAATTTCAAATTACATATCTGTCTGTTACCTGAATGGAAAGCATTAAGAGTGTCTTCCAGACAGAAACCCATTATTCTGCTACTACAAGTAAACCTCGGTCTTGGGATCTGAGATCATCGATAAGAAATGGTACAAGACTGGACGTAGATGCTACCGTAGACTATGACGCCCCCCCCCCATCCTCCCGAATACTCCATCAATTTGAGGACCGACAGGATTTTCTTCTTCTTTTCTTCCTTTAATTTTTCTTTGTTGAAAATTTAGAGGACAAGTGTGGAGAAGTTGCAGTGATCTAAGAAATTAAAAGTTGGTCAATCCTGATAAAAATACCATCACTTACTCAATCGTGGCAGCTGCTCGTTTGTCACAACATAGGTGACATGTCTGTAACTATTTAATCCCATACCACAGTTTAGATGGTACAAGACATCATTTTTCACCATGACCTCTTTTTTCAGTCCGGCTAACTTACTGACGGGGTGTGTACCTTGCAGTATCCATTGGGAACGAAAAAATAACAGGATTGTTACTTGGTTCTTTATCTAAACTTTTAGGGCGATTGTACGCCTGAAACGTTCAAAGTGATAATATACCGATATGACGTAAAACCATGTCCCCCTCTTATTTGGTGCTTCGTGTTTATGACATTCTGGCACATGAATTCACCTTGTAGTGCTGGCCCCGTCTGTAGAGCATAACCCATGTTCACGAGTCAGAATACTGTTCCAACAAAATAATGAAATTCAGATTATAAGGAAGTTTTGATCCGTAATGGTGCATATTATGTAAGTTCATATACTCAGACAGACTGGTCCAAGCCTGATGTAAAGAAATCAAGAACTGAAGAACTGAGGATCCGAAAGTCCTGATTACACTCCATTTAAAAAGGTTGACTCAACTCATGCACAACAATCTATTTATAATGGGATCTTTTGATAATGTTTCGACCTGACAATCCATGAATACTACCTGCACTGATAAAAATCATCGAGATTTCATCGTACCATTCTCCATTTAGCGGTGTCTGCTGTTCGAAACATTTCTGATAATTATAGTTTTTATTAGCTACGCAGCCCGTACAGTGCTATTTTACTACAAAGTCTTACTTTGCACACTTTGCTAGATGTTGTCTTACCTAAACACTCCCAGTACTCTCAGGCGCAAGCAGTTCGACCAACAGTTCGCATGACACACGAATATGAACAGGAGCTGGTTCTATAAACCATTTTGTGCTGAATTCGTCTGCTCGCTAAAGTTTATTTTTACTCCTTTCTCTCTCCCTCCCTCCATCTCTCTCTCTCCCCCTCTCTCTCTCTCTCTCTCTCTCTCTCTCTCTCTCTCTCTCTCTCTCTCTCTCTCTCTCTCTCTCTCTCACACACACACACACAAACCTAAGGACAAAACGAAGTACTCTGGATACAGTAAGCGGGAGATGCGTACATACAAACAGATGACGGCAACGTATTGGTTCATCTTAAACACACTTTGAGTTTTCCTTGATGGGCAGTTCCCATCCTAATTAACAAGAGTCATTTCATTGTCACTTAATAAATATTTTCCGTTCCAGTTTCATTTTTCCCACACAGAATTCCACGATTCTTTGATTATAAGTTGCCTCTGTGAGTAATCGGCATGTAGAAATCATTTTCATAAAGTCATAAATTGTACAATGGACATCCATAGGGCAAAGATGATAGAAAGACATCATTACCTCTCTCTCTCACTCACTCACTCACTCACTCACACACACACACAGAGAGAGAGAGAGAGAGAGAGAGAGAGAGAGAGAGAGAGAGAGAGAGAGAGAGAGAGAGAGAGAGAGAGACTTATGTATGGGAAATTTCACCGCAAAATAAACATTGAAACAATTCTTATCAGAATCGGAACAGATCAAATAAAAGTAAAATTTTGATGTGGAAGATGAGTCTCGAAAAGAGATCCGTACTGCTGTTTCTGAGCCCCGGATTTAGGGAGTAATACTTGAAATATTTGTGCATACGTAAATTACAGAGCAATTTCACTTTATAACTACGCTATCAATCTTGAGTTTCTGTATCATATTTATTTTATTCATGACTGACATTAAATACAGGAACGTTTTACAAAGCCAATTAATGTATTAACATTCGACGCTCGTCAACAGCAATTATGTATTTATTTTCACACGACTCCCGAATCTGGTCGTATTACAATACATAAATAATGATCACTGGTACCATTTGCTGAATGTCAATACATTAACTTCCATTGATACGTCGAACAAAGTAACAACTGCTGCCTTTGCGTCATTATTATTTAGTAGCACATAGAAGTTATATGAATGTCAGTACCCTCATAAAGAGGTGATCTTTGGTAGTTCAGTGACTCTTCATCACTTCCACCGTGTTTCATGGTAAATCCGTTCACACAGTATAACTCGCGATATGTTGGCCACGTGTTCCTGGCAATCTGTTTGATCGTGTTTAAATTGTTGACTAAACTGTTAGTAGTGAGTCCTTCAATACCAATGACTGTTTATTTGTGCAGATGCTTTGTTTAAAAGCGAGATTACAGCATGTTAATGACTGTTTAAGTGCGTTTTTTTATCTGTTTTAAGAATCAACAGTCACTTCGTTACATTCATATAAATAAATGAAACATGCATTTTGTTTTACACTATGATACCATGCTATATTTTGTCGCAACGATCTTCATGTTTTCTAGGGATTATTGTACACGGCTCTTGATGTCCTGATTCTTTGAGCTGCATTGCTCATCGCTATGTTTCCTGGCAATTTTGCGTCGTGCATCTTAGCTACACGCATTGACAACTTCTCACTATCATAAGAGTGGAATTCTGGGTTAAAAGAAAGACATTGTTTTGAGATCCTAGCGAGTTTAGAACCCGCGACCTTCTGCATTCTATTAGAGTGCTTTACTCCGAGACCACAGGGCCTGACAAATTCAGTTAGTAGTAGCAATAAGGAAACTATTGAAATCGAAGCACGGTGAGGTCTACTGGATGCTTAACCAAATCATATAACAACATTGAAATAGAAACATAAAAATTTGAGGCGATGAATCATTATAAAAACAGTCATATCTTTCAAGTTCGGTAGATAACCTACATTCCTTTCCTCAATCTCTTCCGCATCCCTGTTTCTTACAACTGTTCTTAGGCTTCACACTATAGTAGGTTCCTGAGAACCCGGCTTTACTCACGTACGCCGGTCGTCCACAAAGGAAGTTCCGTTTCTATTTCTTTTCGCGGAACGGTACGATAGCAGTTCCGAATATGCGCGGCAGTTACTCTGACGCATGGAGAAGAGATGTACGCCATTTCCAGATCGCTGCTGCCGACGTGTGCTTTGTAGTGCTTCTTTATAATGTCAGCCGTAATTCAAAATGCCGCCGCGTGTGAAATCAGATCTGTGATCCGTTTTTTTAAATTCAAAGAAAGTTAAACCAAAGGAAATTCATCGGCAAATCCGCAAAGTTTCGGACAAAATACTCTGAGTGAGTCAATGGATAGAGTGTGGGTCAGAATGTGACCAAACAATATCGCTGGGACGTGTTTGATCATCCTCCGTACAGCGCCGACCTCAATCCTAGCGACTTTCATCTCTTCTTTCACCTAAAATCTGTCCTTGGTCACAACTTCAACGATGATGACGAGCTAAAAGAACATGTCACTACATGGTTGATTACACAGGCGGCAACCTTCTATAATGAAAGCACAAAAACGCGTGCCACGCTGTGACAAGTGACTATAAAATTTCGGTAGCGACATAGAAAAGAAGTTTAAAAGTTGTAAATATTTTTCAATAAATATTTTTTTCTGTATCTATACACGTTTGTTTAATACGAGGCGCGTCCAGAAAGTAAGTTCCGTTTGGTAATAAAATGAAATTGTACACAGATACAGAAGAAATTTTTATTGCACAAAATTCTACAACTCTTAAACTACTTTTCTACATAAGTGCCGAAATTTTTCAGGCATTTGTCATAGCGTGGCACCAGGTTTTGTGTACCTTCTTCATAGAAATCTGCCGCCTGTATGTCTTCAACCGGTTGGAAACAGTGACATTTGGGGGAAGTCGATAGCGGGTGTACTAATTGTAAACCTACGGTTTTTCTGGATCTTGTCATCAATCGCGTGAACCAGTTCTTCTGTAACCAAAGGTGGACGCCCACTTCGTTCTTCATCGTGCACATCACTACGCCCGCCATTGAACTGGCGGACCCATCTTCTCACCATCGAACCACTCATTTGGTCCGTAAACATCGCAAATTTGCCGATAAATTACACTTGGTTTCACTTTCCTCGCATTCAGAAACCGTATCACCGACCTGATTTCAAAGGCGGCGGGATTTTCAATCAACGCTGACATTTCAAACAAGCACAACAAAGCGTACATAACTGACAGCGATCTTCAAATGGCGCACGTTCTTCTCCTTGATACACATCTTCTACAGCGCACGTGCGAAACTGCAATCGCAGCGCTGCAGCGGAGATAAATTGAAACGAAACTTACTTTCTGGACGCGCCTCGTATAACCCAATGGAACTTACTTTGTGGACATACCTTGTATTTATTTATTCCAAAACTCTGAAAGTGATTATATTCCTACCTCCGACCTGTGTAAACCTCCTCTCTGCCTGCCTGCCTCTGTTGGACCTCCACCTCCTCCCCCCTCTCCACCTACCGCAGCAAGCGCATGGCCGCTTCGTCTGCTACGCAGGGTCACGGATTACCCGACCTCTCCCGTGAAGGTTCGAGTCCTCTCTCAAGCATGGGTGTGTGTGTTGTCCTTAGCGCAACTCAGTTTACGCAGTTTGTGTGCATAGCGACCGATCACCTCGGCAGTTTGTTCCCTCAGCTTTCCAAACATTTAAACCTATTATACACCCATCCATCCCCCTACCTCTCTCGTTACTTCCCCGCTCGCTGCGTCTCCTGCACCCATCCGTACCTTGTATCTGAAGTACTATATACCTTCCATATTCACAGTGACGGTCTAACGATGTCATATTCTGTAAGAAGGTACCCTCCGCCATGCATCTTAAGAAACCTCATGTAGACAGTGACGTGTCTCTCGTAATGAAGGTCGTGTCTCTCGTAATGAAGGTAAAGCGTGCAATATAGGGATAAAACTGTAGATTCGTATCAAAGTCTGTTGTAAAGTGCACTCCACCATGCACCGCTAGTTATTTTTAGAAAGTGTGGTTCCTCTTGTTTTGAAGTTCATGTGTGCAAAACTTTATCACTATCGAATCGAATCGGAAGTGCCGATGCCCTGCTTAAAAAATTACCAATATCGATTTCTTCGGTTTTTCAGCTATTCTTTTGTATTCTCCCTATTTTTGTCTAAACTATCTCTTTAGTAAAGCAAACAAAACAAAATAAAAATCAATGAAATAGCTGAAGCCATGTTTGAGTTCTAGCAATTGATTTGGCATATGACAATAGATTATACACTGCAAATTAAAATAAAATGAAATACCCAAAGAATATAAAAGAACGCCGATAATGTTATGTAAATTTGGTAAACACGTATGATATGAAAAAAAAATTGTACCATCAAGGAAACATACATCGAATATAATAATAATTTCGTCTGGGTCAGTCTTACGATTGGACGCAACTTCGGCGCCGATCAGACCACTAACCTACACCAGTTATCCAACCAGGAAATGGGGTCTACATTATAGCGTGGAATCCTAACCACGAATCGTTTGACGTCTCCTAACATCTACGAGAGGTGAAGGCCAAGTTTAATCTCAAAGTGAAAAATCCCGTGATCACAGAGAGTTTCGAACACGCGACTTATCGCTCTTTCACCTAGCTAGGCCAGACTGGAACTTTAAGAAAAGCGCCTATTACTGAATAGTTACCCAAACTAGTTAGAAACATTTAATTTGCAATAAAAATAATATTGCGGTTATTGATCGAGATAAGGCTTACCATATATTTTATGTTGGACCAAATCACATACAGCTTGGAAAATATTATTATGATCAGTTTTGTAGTTTCTGACTCCATCGCTGTCAAACATCGTGACACGGGATTTTATATATATCTAATATATAAAAATGAATGTTTGTGTGTTCGTATTTTATGCGCGACCGTACCGTTCAACCGATTGTGATGAAACTTTGTCAACATATTGCTTGCACTTTCGTGATGGTCGTAGGCACCATAAAATGACTGTACTACAAATAGTTCAGGAGTTACGACGTAATAAACAATTAAATGCGCGGAAAACTGCTGCAACATGCGACGTCTGCTTGTAAACCACTGTACCGATTTCAACCTAATTTGTTACATATATTTCTTCAATGAAGTAACAATTGACATAGAAATGCTTACGACATATAGTTCAGAAGATATGACGTCATAAACAATTAATGGTTTAAAACCTGTGACATCATGCGACATGTGAATCAGGACACTTTCTTCATCCTAAAAGCTTCAAGACATTTTGGACACTTGACCTTCAAGAAAAAAAAGGAAGGTTATTGTCACATAAAATTTTCGATGGTACATGATGGAGGATACTTTACATGTGGACTTCGTCAGATTCTACAGTTTTATTCCGATCCTGATAAAATTTTTAAGCCGCGGCGGAGCGTCCGAGCGCAATGAGAAGCTATGCCACGATGCAAGAGGCCTTTCCCCGTCGGCGGTTCGAAAACCCCTTCTGGAATGGATGTATGTGCTGCCTTTACTATAAGGTAGTTTATAAGTAGTTTGTAAGTTTAAGAAGATATGACCCCGCAGTTAAGTCCCGTAAGCGTTACAAACATTTGAACATTTTTTAAATTTAGATTACCTAAAATCAATTCAATTAATTAACGTGACTAAACAGTTAATTTTCAGATTTCTGCGAAGTTTGGAGTGAAATAAAATTACTGAAAATTCTAGCAAGGTCTCTCTGGAAGTTACATTTCTCAGGGTGAATCATCAAAGAAACATTTAAAACATAAATATTTTTCACAACATTTGAATTATATGTAAGCAATTTAAACTAAGAATTTTTTTAAAATATGCTTCAGTGGAAAGCTTACTTCCTTCACAGTTTTAAATGACGGTGTTTTGGCCGTCAGCATAGATACATACCAAACGTACCGAATCATTGGGGTGGAAACCACCATCAGAAAGAATTTGTTGTTACCAGCGTATATTTTTATTGCGATATTGGAAATAAATACTTAAATCTAATATATATAAATTAATTTTTGTTTGTTTGTTTGTTTGTCGTTTTGTTCGTATATTATGCACAGCCATACCGTACAGCCGACTCTGATAAAACTTTGTCAACTCATTGCTTGCACTTGGGCGAAAGTTATAGGCATAATAAAATTAACTTTGTGTGTTGCATGGCGGAGGATGGTTTATATGCAGCTAATTCGTTTCTTACGTCTTCACTCTGAAATGGCTGGACGAATATGAATGAAATTTGTAACAGAGTTAGCTTATACCCGGATTAATAAATGGGCTACCTTTTGTAATAAACCGCATGGTGCGTGGCGAAGGATACCTTACAATGGGTAATATGTTTGCTACTCCTTCATGCTGAAAGGGATGTACAGATTTGAATGAAATTTGGACTGGAAATAGCTTATACCCTGCATTAATTCATGGGTTATCTTTCGTAAGCTACCGTACGGTGTTACATACTAGTGTCAATCTCTTCCTGGATCCGTTCACAACAGGTGCTGTCGGTACTCATCTCTATTAAGTTACTAACTCGAAATCACTGTATGTAGCAAATCACGCTTGAATTAAAGACTAATACAAATACAGAAAAGTTCAGTTACGTAACTCGATGCTCTGTGACACTGGCGGCAGCTGGGAAAAGACTGACTGGCTTAGAAGATGAAGCAACCGTCTCTGAATTGTTTTCGGATACACAATTTAATGGTAGATGAGTTTTGTTACTTGGGTAGTAAAATAACATATGACGGTCGCAGTACAGAGGATATAAAATACAGAATGGTAATGGGAAGATGAGCGTTTTTGAAAAAGAGAAATTTGCTAATATCGAATATTAATGTAAGTGTAAGGAAGTCTTTCCTCAAGGAATTTGTCTGGAGAGTTGCCTTGTAACGGAGTGAAACATGGACGATGAACATTGCGGAGAGGAGGAGAATAGAGGCTTTTGAAATTTGGTGCTACAGAAGAATGCTGAAGATCAGGTGGGTAGATCGCGTAACTAATGAAGAGGTACTGAACAGAATTGGTGAGAAAAGAAATTTTTGGCATACCTTGAATAAAAGAAGGGATCGCTTGGTAGGACAACTTTTAGATATCGAGGAATCGTAAAATTTAGCATTGGAGGGAAGTGTATGGGGGGGGGGGGGTAAAAATCGCAGAGGGAGACCAAGAGACGCATATAGTAAGCAGATTCAAATGGATGTTGGTTGCCGTTCTTATGAGGAGATGAAAAGGCTTGGTCAGGTTAGAGTAGGGTGGAGAGCTGCATCAAACCAGACTCCGGACTGAAGACCATAACAACAACAACACAAATTAAAGACGAAATTTCAGATAACAGTTTTTACCGTATAATATACAATAAAGCTCTAAAAACAGAATCAACAACTAAATTTAAGAACTGACTGCTAATAAACAGACAGAAATGTTAAAATGCGCAACATCGTCAGGCGTGCCCCAAGGGAGTGTGATAGGACCGCTATTATTTTCTATCTATATAAATGATCTGATGAACAGAGTAACTTGTAATTTGCGGATGTTTACTGATGATGCTGTGGTGTATAGGAGGGTGTCGACATTAAGTGGCTGTGATAGCATACAGGATGACTTAGACAAAATTCTAGGCGGTGTGAATAATGCTATACACCACCAACAAATCCAGAGAGTCTCTGATTCAGTGCCGAAGCATGTACCAGCGGTTATAGCCAGCAATGCCGCCAGTACCCAAGACCTATTTCATCAACTTCCACATCTCACATATGGCTCTATTTTCAGTCATGTGATGTTTGTAGAACGTGCAATCTACGAAATACATTTTGCTGCGATGTATTCGATCCCTCAAGGTGTAACATTCTGGATGGGTATCAGTGTAAGTTGCGGAATATTTCAATACTGTAACTGAATCTTTTTGTACGTCTTTAAGTATTTAGTTCCGAACTACAATATTTGTATTATGGCACTTAGACCTTGACTATTTTCGAGGACGAAAGTGCAACAAAATTGTTGTTCCTTTAATTTCAAGATACCTATCTTTTAGCATGTTCTCGGCAACTTCCGTTGACCTAATGACAGAACATTGAAATCATAGGTCGTGTTATGCAATGTTTGAATTATTATTATTATTATTATTATTATTATTATTATTATTATTATTATTTTTTTTTTACCTAATGGTATGGAAAATACCTACTTTAGAACTACCACTCTCTGTTTATCGAAGTCCAACAATCGTAGTAACTAATACTTCTTTGATGATAAATGTTTTGGAAGATTTCAATGTGACAGCCGGCTGCGGTGGCCGAGGGGACTAAGGAGCTTCAGTCACGGTCTGCACGGCCAATACGGTCGGGGGTTCGAATCCCCCCTTGGGCATGGATATTTGTGCCGTCCTAGTTCGTAAGTAGTTCATAAGTAGTTTGTAAGTTTAGGGACTGATGACCCCGTAGTTAAGTCCCATAGACTATACAAACATTTGAACATTTCAATGTGACAAGAACACACTCAGTATCGAGGTAGGCCAGGATAGAACGGCTGACGCATTTTATAGTATGATCTTTACTGAAATATAACGTCTCAGGGCTCACAAAGATATATCATAACCCCCAGCCTTAACACATCAGATGTGTAACGTCTGTTCTCCCAATTAACGGCTATGAGAATGAAACATAATAGCTTATAATACTTAATCACGCTAGGTGATGGAGACGTATAACGATGACGACTGCATTCTGGCAAAGTTCGTTCTCCTCGTATTCTCCGTATGGTAATACAGTCATCGTAATTCTGTGCGCGGAAGCAGAAATCATCTAAAATTCAACGTGGTGCCACTCATCTATCCAGTGCTGTGATGGCGTGCTTCACTGTCGGCCTTCGTGAATCCATGAATTCGATATTGACATGTTGATAAGGAAATCTGACCGACGCGAGCAGCAATATCGCTAATCGATAAATGGCTGTCTCATAAGGCCGCCGCTACTATCGAATTCTGACGGGTGCTAGTGGAAGTTTTTTCATCTTACACCAGGCAAACACGATCTTATCAAAATAAAGAACATTCAGATGTGATACTGAATGATCAATGCGCTGCGAAAAATTTTCTTGTATACAGAACTTTCATGGTGTAATTCCTACCTAGTTTGTGCCGTTATACTGAAATGAACATAATTCGCAAGACCAAGAATGAAGTCTGTTACATGCTAATTTTATGTTACAATTTTAATGGACGCAATCCTTTCATGAGACATGGTACGATGGTAGCTAAATAGTTGCACAGTTTTCCTCGTATTTAAGTTCTCTTAATTAACTTGGGGAAAATCAGAGTGGCAACCACAGCGATGTACCTCGTTGATGAACTCAAAATTTCATCGTCAAAGATGCAAAGGCAAACATTTGCGTGTGTTTTTTGGTATTGGTTTGAGGTCAACTCAACAGTAGAAAAGACACGACAACACAATTTCATATATGCCTTAGTAGTTGAAATGTAGAAAATATCCAGCATCTCCATATTCATATTCAAGCTGTATCGCTGGCAGACTTTTAATCGGCCATAACGTTTTAAAAATGTGAAATGATTTTCAGGGACCGGTATCATTCGTAAATCTTTGGTGAACTACTAAAGGTATTTGATATACCAACATGTCAGTAGTACAGAACGTTTCTGCAGTCTACCATGTCAACAGAAGCAAACATTTAAGAAACCAGTACAGAGATATTTTATGGTTACCTGGCATGTTACCCCAATGTAGAGCGATCTGTTTAAATGTTTATAAAAATACATCTTACTTAGGTTCTTACACCAAGATCGCTGATAAAATATATTTATTTTCCTTGACCTGTTTCAGTGATTTAAATCATCATCTTCTAAATGGTTTACAAGGTCTTCACTTAGCAACATATGTCAATAAAGAGTCTCTCGTCGAGTTATAAAAAAGCATGGTCAACATGTTACGTATTTTTTAACATGTTAACCATCTTCTTAAAATTCTTTTTATATCTCGACGAGAAACTCTTTATTTGACATGTGCAGCTAAGTGAAGTCCTTATAAACCTTTCTTAAGATGACGATTTAAATCATTGACACCGGTCAAGGAAAATAAATATATTTTATCAGCGATCTTGGCGTAACACCCTAAAAAAGGTTCAATTTTATTAAGACACATTTTAGTTCTTCTGTACAGGCTTGATATATTCTGTGCCTATGCTGACGAAACAGAAGGATAACTTAAAATGAGGGCATATTTACTTATTAATCTTGAATGGCTCCTTGGATGTTCTTATACATTGTTTATAAATTTGCATGGGATACTTGAACAACTCACATAGTTAATTGTAATTAAGTAAATAATTATATATTTGCAATTTTTAACTGTGTCTGAAGAACTTTGCTATACTCTGAAACAGTTTTCAATTATATGAAACTCTAATATTAAACGACGGAACCTTTTTAAACCGATAAAGGATGCAACAAAAACGCACGGTGAAACTGTATGAATCGTTTCTCACATATAAAAGGAGCAAGAGTTTTATGCAATCATGAGTTTGTAAACTCTTTAGTACCATTGTTATTACGGATGACTCGTCTTTCCAAAATGATCAAATTGTAAATTTTCGAAAACAGCACGTATAGACTGCTCTAAATTCTGTGCAGGAAACCAGCTGGACGGCAATGGTGTATGGAACGGCGTAGTGGGGGACAGGAATGCCATCAGATAGTCTTTTCCGACGAATCCAAGACCGCACTCGCGCAAGACATTCGGCCCCTTCTCAAAGCATCATGGCGTGGGATAATATCGAGTAGGCCTGCAACCACAACTGACAGTCATTGCGTGTCCAGGGTACTGTGACCATTCCAACCTTGCTAAAGAACATCCTGCGACCCATAGTCATTCCCTTCTTGCACTACACCCAGACGCCATTTTTCAGTAATACAATACACGAACACACGTTACTGCACGAAAACGTGCATTCTTAATTTCACAGGATATGAGTCTTTTGCCCTAACCCGCTAGATTAGCAAACTTGTCATCAGTCCGAAATGTATAAGATGTGGTAATAAATTCGTGTGGCTCGATGGCCTGGTGCAAGTCTTTGGATCGGACACCACTTCAGCGACTTACGTGTCCCTAAACTACTCCAGTTTTTTTCTTCATATAGGTGTATAATCTTTCCTAAAGTACAGCTTGTATATAGGCAACAGTTATGAACCGGGCTGTCCAAATATTTAGTGCGAACTTTTTGAAGAGCGTGGAAAACCATACATTTGATTCCTTGTCACCTCTTTCAGTAAAACAGTATCATACATTGAGAAAATAAAAAGTTGTTATATACTGCACATCAAGAATGTCAATTGTTTGGGGAAAAATGAAACTGCTGGAAGTGATAAATCACGCATGTGACAGCGGTCAAGAAAGTTGGTGTTACAGTGTGAGCTGGTATTGACCCAAAACACACGCGGTCCCGACTGCCACCCAGCACTGGCCTGCTATATGGCCCCCCATTATGACGGAATAATATTGTTACTGTTGGATACACCAGCTAGCGTCAATGTACAACTGAAAACAGATACTGACAGAATTAAAAGCTTCGTAATCTGCAACACAGCCGTTCCGACACGGTAATCGCGTTGCTTCGCTCGCTTGCCTACCCCATAAACTTGTTTGCTAACACAATGCTCTGGCTGAAAGCAACGTCCTGCTGAATTCTTTCCACAGTGTTTAATACCTAACAAATTTTTCTAATTATCTAACAACAATATGTGAGGTGTATCACTTTGATGCTTGATGCCATTTACAATGAGATCCCCAGTGGTTAACCTCATATTAACCGATGTATTTAATTCGCCATTACCTCTGTGGAGTTTTCCACAGAGAATAAAATAATTTTTACTGACGCTGTGCATAAGAACGACAGTATTAAATATGTTAATTAATCCGTTTTTATTTATTTTGGTCAAATAACAGTACCATAAGCTTATTCATGAATTTTTAATATTTCAAAATCACATAAATCTGTTACACAAATCTTATTACAATGACCGGATATCGACACCAGCTAAGGGTATTTTTTATCAGAATTTGCGTTACAATCTGAAATAATGCATTAAATGAGATTAAGTGCTGATGTCAACAACCGTTAGTAATCATATACAACCAAAAATTAAAAACCCAATATAACGATCCTCTGGGAGAAACATTAGACTGATTTTCATGAATCACAGGTTTCTAAGGAGTAAGGAACAAGGTACCCATTGTGCTTCACTCACTGCTGGACTTCCAAAATTCCACACAAACAAAGACCGAAATACCATAACCAAATTCACTTATGAGATAACACGTTGTGCAATGACAGCCTTACTATAAGTACAGCCCCATGCGAAGTGAGCAAGATTATGAAAGTAGTACTGCGCTTTGCAGCCAAGCACCTAGCCGTAATAAACCACTTGTTGCTACAATAGCGCTACTTTAGCTATATGTGCAACCAACATGGATTGATATACCAAAACAACGAATCCACAGCTTGTCTGAATCAGTTCTGAGTTGTCCAGTGGCGGTACCATTCGGTATTGATTTCATCACCTTCCTATCTCCACATAGAGAGGTTTTCGTGCAACATGTTAACTCCCAAATAATAATTTAAGGATTATTATAATAATTTGGCTGTGTTATCTCCAGTCTCTCCTGGTGTTGCATTTTAAATTCCCAGCAATATACAACACTCCCGAATTCATGTGACACCGTGACTTTAGACATTTCCTTAAAAATCGATTTTTTTACGTTAGTGCTATAAATTGTATGGATCACATTCTATTTACTAAAATTAATGTAGAACATTAACAAAAATAATTCTACTGATGGAAAAATGTTTTAGTTCTGTTAGTCCCGAGAAATTGTTTGTGAACGTCCCTAAGAACTGTCGGTGCAATATGCTTCGGAATGATATTTATTGATTATTTAGTCTCATAACGAAATTAACAAGTTTGGCTGCGAAAACCCAATTTTCATTAAATGGAATATATCTTCTATACAAGTAATAATCAACTGTCGCATGGATGCAAAAGCATCACTTGAGAACACTCGGCCAATCTGGCTGACTTTTTTCTTTTTGTTGTTGTTGTGTTCGTAATAATCAGGATAAAGTTTATATGGCAGTAAACGTTGGAGAATCTGCGGGAAAATAGGGAAATTTGAGAAAAACTGGAAGTGCGGTTTTCAGTGTTTTTGAATGAACTCTACACTGTTACAATTACGACAATGGAGAGGGATAATTCTTTTTTGTTTGTTAGTTAAGGTCCTTCAAAGTTTTCAAGAAAAAATTTCCAACAAATTGCTAAAGTCATTATTTTTGTACGCACTCTCTATTATAGCTGACGTTACGAACGATATATTTCATTTAACTAATTAGCTTCAAATTTCGCACATATCAGTATTTTGTCATATGAATGTATTTTATGCTTCGTAACCAACCGTGTGGTGCATGGTGGACGGCATCTTGCAGTAGACTCAGACGACATTTTACGGATCACTAAGTTCTACATCTACATATTTACTTCGCAATCCACCGTAAACTGTGTCGCGGAGGGTAAACTGTACCACTACTAGGCATTTCCTTTCCTATTCCACTCCCAAAGAGAACGAGCGAAGAAAGAATTCCTATATGCCTCCGTACGAGCCCTAATTTCTCTTATCTTGTCTTTGTGATCATTACGCGAAATGTAAGTAGGCGACGGGAAGATAGTTCTATACTCAGCTACAAATTACGGCCCTCTAAATTTACTCAACAGAATTACTCGAAAAGAACGTCGTCTTTCCTCCAGCGATCCCCATTTGAGTTCCCGCAACATTTACGTGACACTCTCGCATTGGTCGAACCAACCAGTAATGTACCTAGCTGTTCTCCTGTGAACTGCTTCTATGTCTACCTTTAAACTGAACTGCTGCGGGTCCCAAACACTTGAGCAATACTCAAGACGTGGTCGTAAAACGGCTGCCCGCCTTACAACTGTTCTTACATGTTCGTTTCATTTCATACCGCTCTGCAATGTTACGCCCAGATAGTTGAACGACGCGACTGCATCAAGATGCTCACTACTAATGCTGTATTCGAACATCATTCGATTGTATTTCCTACTTACATTTCTCTACATTTAGAGCTAGCTGCCATTATTCACACCAACTAGAAATTTTGTCTAAGTCAATCTCTATACTATTACAATCAACTAAAGACGACACCCCACATACACTACAGCATAATAAGCAAACAGCCGCAAATTACTAGTTACTCTGTCCATCAGATCATTTATATACATAGAAAATAGTAGCCGTCCTATCACACTCCTGGGGCATGCCTGATGATACACTCGTCTCTGATGAACACTCGTTGTAGAGAACAACGTACTGCGTCCTATTACTTAGGAAGTCTTCCAGCCAGTGACAAATCTGTGAACCCATTCAATATGCCCGTATCTTCGTTAGCAGTCTCCAGTGTGGCATCGCGTCAAATACATTTTGTAATCGAGAAAAAAAAAAAAGCATTCTGTCTGTTGCCCTTCATCCATGGCTGGCAAGATGTAATGTGAGAAAAGGGCAAACTGAGTTTCACATGAACGACGTTTTCTAAGCCCGAGTTGATTCATAGAAAGAAACTTTTCTGTATCAAGGAAATTTACTATACCGATTACCGTTATACCGATAACCATCGCACTTGGCACGTGTATGTCTGTTCTCATCGGAAAGTCTTTTACCATATGCACGTCGCTGTACGGTGCATGACTGAGGGGTAGCTTGCAATAGGCTTCGACACAGTTACACCGCTCACCATGAAGATGGTAGGTGTGTGGAATTATTCACTGATATCACAGACACGATCAGGATAAGATGGACAGGGAAAGGGGGGAGAAGTGAACATAAAAGGGAGGAGGATGGAAAATACGCACATATGGACTAATGGATGATTCGAGTAAATAGATAATGTAGGAAACGTTACTGTGAATTACGTACAACCATCGTTATTTAAATCAGAAGGAATAGAGAAGGAGATTTAAAGAAACAAGGGGGATGGATGTAGGAGGGCCGCTGCGTATTAGCCGTGCGTACTGAAGCGCCGTGTTGCGGTGCGCGCGGCAGTTCGCCGTCGGGGGTTCGAATACCCCCTCGGGCATGGATGTTTGTGCTGTCTTTAGTATCAGGTAGTTCATAATTAGTTAGTAATTTTAGGGACTGATGACCCCGTAGTTAAGTCCCATTAGCTCTACAAACATTTGAACATTTGTAGGAGGAGGAGGAGACGAAGACGGAGGTAGGTGGACGGATAAGAAGAGATGTACAGAGAGAGTAGGAAGGAAGAGGTGGCCGAAGAAAGGAGGGAAGAGGAGATGGCTAACAGAAGGTTGGAAAAGTTAGTTGCCACATGTATGAAAGTTCATCACTTCACAGCAGATCCTCCGATTTGGTTGTTGTTGTGCTCGTAATTTCCAGGACAAGGTTACTAGGAAATATGTTTTGAAAATCCACCGGGAAATTCGGATATTTGTATGGTACTTTTTTTATGAGAATCTCAATAAATGAAATGTTACGATCGGTGAAAGTGTTGCGCTATCAGTTACTTTCGTTTATAAAATTGCTTTTTTTCAGTTTGTTACGCATCTTTTCATAACAGTAATAAATCTGCGTTCAATATTGATATTTTGAGAGAAAGAATACAACTGAGAACGATATATCAGTGTGTTATAAGTAGTGATAATACCTTTGGTGTTTGGCAACGACTGAATTAATGTTATTTCCCGGTAATTTAGTGTGTTGCGAATATTCAATTGATTTCAGTTCGTGGTTTATTTACCTAGAAAAAAATGCCGCCAGTGAAGTGTCTAAAATTCGGTCGGCGAACGTGCTGCACAAGGACAACCAATTCCGCATTGAACATTGATATTTTCCGAAAACGGAAACAGAGCGCAGGAAAGTTGTATTTGTGACTAACTTTATAGTCCTACCTCTTAGTAGATTGAAACCATACGAAAAATAGTTATTAAAAGCCACTAGCCTAACAACTACAGCTGTTCGAAATATCTCTCAAATACCTAGTATACAAATGATTCCAAGTGATTTACTCATTCATTTTGACTCCTATTCCGAATCATGATTTTATTTGCAATATCAGTAAATAAGGACAGAGTGAGTAAGAGGAGATAGGCAGCACCTCGCTGCGGAGCGCGCGGTTGCTCGCCGTGGAGGTTCGAGTCCTCCCTGGGGCATGTGTGTGTGTGTGTGTGGGTGTGTGTGTTTGTCCGTAGGTTAGTTTACCTAGGTTTAAGTAGTTTGTAACCTACGGACTGATGACCACGCAGTTTGGTCCGATAGATTTACAGACATATAGGCAGAGTAGGAGGCATGAAATGGATATAAAGAAAGGGAGGGGGGATATAGACGCAGAGAGGAGATGGATAGAGTGTGGGATAAGAGATGTACAGGCTGAGGGGTGAAGGTGATGTACAGGGATAGGGGAGGAGGAGGAGACGAACGAATGGAGGGAGGAAGAGAAGAGGGATACAGAGAGGGCACGAGAAAGATATTAGGTATCTGTTAAATTCCCACGAATTCAATTGCGAAGCATTGCGTGGCTCGCTAGTATTTAATAACATACCGTGTATATCAATGAACTTTAAAGAATCACAGTTTAAAAGCGCAAAAAGCTGCTATAACATGTATTTATTCAAAGTCAAACTGAATCCCGACATTCGTATGTGATAATTAGCTGTCACGACAGGTGACCCTGCAAATAAAAAAGGAGGCGAGAGTGGTGTTGTCGGTAGAGAACGAGTAACAGCAGAATTTGGCAATCACGAGAACACAGTGACTTCGAACATCAAAAATGTTCAAATGTTTGTAGAGTTATGGGACTTAACTACGGAGTCATCAGTCCCTAAACTTACAAACTACTTATGAACTACTTACAACTAAGGACGGCACACATATCCATGCCCGAGGGGGGATTCGAACCCCCGACCGCAGTGGCCGTGCAGACCGTGACTGGAGCGCCTCAGGCCCCTCGGCCACCGCGGCCGGCACTTCGAACATCGACTATCCTCTAGAGTACTAATCAACATATCAAAAATTTGTTATGTGGCAAGCCAGATTGTCGAAACAGGGATAAACGAATTCGACGAGGCAGTTTTCAAGTAGCAACTAATCAAGTAGCTCTCTTAGGTTGTTTGTATATGACGCCGTCATTTACATTGTAGTAAAATCATCTGAAGATTAAAACCAACTGCAGAACTATCTGAATAAGATATCAGTATGGTGTAAAAATTGGCAATTGACTCTAAATAATGAGAAGTGTGAAGTGGTCCATATGAGTACGAAAAGAAATCCGTTAAACTTTGTTTACAAGATAAATCAATCAAAAGTGAAGGCCGTAAACTCCACAAAATACCTAGGAATTACTATTACTTCAGACATAAATTGGAAAGAACACGTAGATAATGTCGTGGGAAAGGCGAACCAGACTGCGTTTTATTGGCAGAAACCTTAAAACATGCAAAAGAACTACTAAAGAAACTGCATACACTACGCTGTCCGTCCGTTTTTAGAGTATTGTTGCCCAGTGTGGGATCTTTATCAGGTGGGTTTGACAGAGGACATCGAAAGAGTCCACAGAAGGGCAGCTCGTTTTGTATTGTCACGAAACAGGGGAGACAGCGTTACGGAAATGATACAGGATCTGGGATGGGAATCATTGCAACAACGGCCCTTATCGCTGCGGCGTGGGCTACTTTCGAAACTCCATTCGCCAACATTCTCCTCCGAATGCGAAAATATATTGTTTACTTCCACTTACATAGGTAGAAACGATCATCTGAATAAAATACGATAAATCAGAGCACGAACGGAGAGATTCAGGTGTTCTTTCTTCCCGCGCGCTATTCGAGAATGGAATGGGAGATAAATAGTACAATGGTGGTTCGATGAACCCTCTGCCAGGCACTTAATTGTGATTTGCAGAGTAGCCCATGTATTTGTAGTACTCCTTTAACGATTCGAAGAGATGAACGTCGCTTTGCGTAAGATTAAAGCTATGTAGAGATTATTCCAAGTCTACTCACCGTAGAAAAGTATCGCGTAAATGGGGCCTTGTGCATTCTGGCGTCTCCATTCAACAGATTCCCTGAACCACTTTCTATAGCCGTCACAACAAGTGGCATTATTCCCGGTCTCTGTATGGACAAAGAAAACAGCTACAATCACATCTCGCGTGTCTTTTGATTTTCGTGGGTGGTGAACGGAGTAATTATGGCTGTCTACGACTTTTCTTCCGCTCGAGTGAGATATTATGTATGCACGTTTCTTTAAATTTATTTTCAAACCTCTTTCCGTGGTCATTAATAAATCTCTGAAGTCTCTTTAGAACACTTTACATACTCTATGGCATAGTTGTATCACAGGCATAGCATGAAATGCGTCGTGTATGAAGTCTTATAGTTCAGCAATATTCTGTAGTTTTTAAGAATAAATAGTGTCCTTGATGCCACCCAATAGGAAAGAAGTCATCGGCGTGATATATGATGAACCTGGAGGAATGTCAATATCTGCCCTTAGATCAAACCCTTTTTTCGGAAAGTTTCGTTTACATAATCGCGGACGGCAGTGGCGTAATGTGGGGGAGCAGCATGGTGTTGTAAATGAATTTCTTCAAAAGTTTTTATCAAACTTCGTAAGTCATGGGATCAAGTAATTCTGAAGTACATCCAAACACTTAAGTTCTATGACTGTTCCTTAGATAAAATAGCCTCTAATTTCGCCGAAAACGTTATTTTTTCCACAAACACACCTTACTGATTCAGTTCTTGTTCTTATAAAGGGTTTTCATTGTCAGTACATTGGTAAATGCAGTTATGTTTCTCAACTTGTCTGCTTAATTTAAAATTGGACTCGTAAGCCCATATAATTTTATTGAATAGGTTGGGATCTGTTACGATGGGCTACCATCAGTTCACAAAACTAATGACGCCGATCTGCATCATAGTCAAAAAACTCATCTCATAATCGTGGATTGTCAGCTTTGAACTTCTACATTCTTACCACAGACCTTCGTGATGGATACAGCTACGTTAATAATCGTCTGGTTGATTTTCGTGGTCTTTGCATCACAGCTAAACATGCCCGCAAGTGATTGTCCTCAGTTGGGGCTGTTCTTGGGCGGCCATTTCTTTGTGCGTCCCATCCATGTTTTTCAAATATGTATGGGACGTCGTACTTTTTTCGTCTAGACAGTGGTTCTAATCTAAAGTGTTTTCCAATTCATTAACAACTGCTGTAGCACCACTTTTATAACATGTTTTTATCGCGAAAATAATTTCTTCTTTCGTTAACATCGTGACAATTCGGAAAAACAATTCACAGCTCACAGTTTCAGCAGTTCACTAGTTTGATTATTGTGTTCCTTTTGTGTCTAGCTGCATCGTGCACCAACTTGATAAAGCATAATTATCGCCATTTGGTAATAACTTAACAGGTTAAAACTTACTACTCTATTAGGCCTTGCTTTTAGTTTTGTTTTCTTTCAACCAATTGTCCAGTTGCGTTTGCGCTAACTCGTATATATGTCTATAATTTGGCATTATGACTCTTTATGAAGCATATGAATTGTCACGCCTCTTAATAATATATTTACACACAGTACACATATTGGTATCTAACTTGGTGGCCGGCCGCCACTCAGAGTCTACACGGCCGCTACGGTCGAAGGTTCGAATACCCCCTCGGGAATGAATGTTTGGGCCGTCTTCAGTATAAGGTAGTTCATAAGTAGTTTGTAAGTTTAGCGACTGATGACCCCGCAGTTAAGTCCCTTAAGCTTAACAAACATTTGAATATTGAATTTAATTTGACAATAATATCGTTTTGAGCCTTCATGATGTTGTTTTGTAAGTACTACAAGATATCCTCTCGTCATACAAAAAATATTTATTTTCATTAGGTTCAGCATACTACACACATATTTTTTTTTTATTTTATGATTTTAATTCTTCTGTGATGATGCTTGTAATAAGCGAAACTAATTAATGTATGACAAAGTGGAAAAACACACAGCTCATGGCTCAAAATTTTTTATTCTAAATATCTGAAAGCAATATACTGTTACCTATATAAATTCCTTTCATCAGCCTTACAGTAGATCTTCTATCATGAATTACTACTTGAACTTTCATATTATTCAAATGTTCAAAAGTTTGTAAATCTTTCGGACCAAACTGCGTGGTCATCAGTCCGTAGCTTACAAACTACTTAAACTAGGGTAAACTAACCTAAGGACAAACACACACACCCATGCCCCAGGGAGGACTCGAACCTCCACGGCGAGCAACCGCGCGCTCCGCAGCGAGACGCTTTAGAGCGCTCGGCTACTCCACCGCGGCTTTCATATTATTGCTATGGATTTTTTTATATGACGGTTACCTATAACCATGGTTCTTTGTGTAGCTGTCTTGGAATCTTCGGTGATATTTGCAACTTCCTTACAGATTTAAGCTGTCTGCTTGACCATTAATCAGACAAGCGATATTTGTCACGGGTTAGTGCTCCACTAACTTAACTACACAAGTATGAATCGTGGCGTCTTCTATCAGCTCTATTTCCGCCGTATTCCAAGGCCTACCCTCGCAATCCCCCAGAATGCGGCTACTCCATTTCCCCGGAATATCCTTTATTTCTAGGATTGCTAATCCTAGAAATCACGCAGAAGAACTTTTGTGAAGAGTGGAATGTTGGTCATCAAGTATCAACGGAAGCAAAGCTAGACGTCCAGAATGAAACTTTCACTCTGCAGCGGAGTGTGCGCTGATATGAAACTTCCTGGCAGATTAAAATTGTGTGCCGGAACCGGGACTCGAACCTGGGACCTTTGCCTTTCGCGGGCAAGCGGACAACATCCGTTAGGCTGTGGCTAAGCCATGTCTCCACCATATCCTTTCTTCCAGGAGTGCTAGTCCTGCATGATTCGCAGGAGAGCTTCTGTGAAGTTTGGAAAGTAGGAGGCGATGTACTAGCGGAAGTAAAGTTGTGAGGCGGCATCGTGAGTCGTGTCGGGATAGCACAGTCGGTAGTGCGCTTGCCCGCGAAAGGCAAAGGTCCCAGGTTCGAGTCCCGGTTCCGGCACACAATTTTAATTTGCCAGGAAATTTCAAAGCTAGACGTGTTTGGGTAGCGGTGGTAGAGTGTAAAGAGCTTCATGTTCTGACGTGGCGCACTGTTATAATTTGACATAAAGTTGCTGATCATCGACACGTCCGCTGCATAGTGAAAAATCATTCAGTGATTATTCTCTTTCAGATAAGAATTGTCTGTACGAAGTCTGTTAATTGCTCTTCTTGGCTTGAAAATTACCGTCAATTAACTATCCCATTCCTCTTTCCCCACATTCGTTCGTAGAATCGCCATTAGTTACCCTCTAATTAGTCTTCTAAGGGTACAAAAACCTGGTACCATGTGGTGAAAATTACTGGGAACAAACCGAAACTATGTATTCAATACAAACTCAGAAGAATTTCGTTGATTATGTGATTGCTGTTATGTTAAACATAATTTATCGATTTACTTCAGTAAAATTATTTCTATGACGAAGGTTGATCAACTGTATCTTCACTAGATTAGCTAGTTTTAGCACGTTTTCTTTAATAGTTCCCCGGTCTTCCAGCAGGTATAGTGCACTGGGTTTAATACCAGGGCTTACGTGAAATCGCTCTATCACGCGATCGCTGCTTTCAGCACTTGGGCTTTGAACAGATAACTGCCTTAGTGGTCAGCCGTGCCGTGTGCTTTGAAAGAGAAGAGATAAAGGTTCAATCAGCAAAGTGGGCATAACGTGAACAACTCAGACTTTACTGGCGCCGAGTGGTACGCGCGTAGAAGGCTACCCCTTCAGTCAGTCGGTACATCCGTCAGGGATTTCTCTTCACTAGAATGTTCAGATGTATGGTGGCCTCATCTGGAACTGAAACCGAGAGTACTACATGCATATCTTTGAATCCGCACCAGAGTAGTTCATTCTAGAAATTATGCAATTTGAAACATCGATACAAGCATGAAATTTGAACTTCTAGTCGGGAAATAGATGTTCAACAATGTTCAAATGTTTGTTAAGCTTAAGGGACTTAACTGCGGGGTCATCAGGCCGTTGCGGGAGGCCACGCGATACGTAACGTGGCGCTCCTGACCGCTCGGATACTCCCGTGGGCGGACATGGATGAATAATAAATTACGAAGTACGAATGTAACGATATCAAAGGAAAACTTAAAACCTTTATTTGTTTAGTATTGTTATAGCGTGTATTCTCGCATCCTAAGAGCCATCGGTCCTTCCCTATCTCCTTCTTCCAATCTCCGTTTCCATTTCCTCTTGAATACCATTTATCCTTTTCTTACGTGGTCTTCCTCGCTTATTTATTTGTGGTGGAATCCAATTATATGCTTATAATGTCCCTGTTTCTAACGTCGCAAATGTCTGAACCATATTATTTTATTATCATTAATTGCATTTATAATGGTGTTTTTAGGTTTCATATTCTTTCTGATATTTTCATTTCTGAAGTGATTAAAAGATATTAAACTGCGGAATCAGTGTAACGTTTATGCAGCAAGTATCTTATGTTCTCTATTATTGCCTATAACCCGCACTACTTAGCCATACGACTTGAGTGGTTTTATTGTTGCCTTAAATCTATGCTTGTTCGTCTGATTAGACAAGTTGTTATTTATGTTCTTCCCTTGCCGTATTATCTACTTTATATCCATCTCATTCCTTCTATCTTCATCAAATATAACTTCTAGATAATCATATTCACTTGCACCTTTACCTTCCCTCTCTCTAGATCGCCGCGTGGGAGTAGCCGAGCGATCTGGAGCACCACGTTGCGGAGCGCGAGGCCTCCCGCGTCGGACGTTCGAATCCTCCCTCGGGCATGGATGTTTGTGTTGTCCTTAGGATAATTTACCTTAGTTTAAGTAGTTTGTAAGCTACGGACCAATAAACAAGCAGTTGAGTCCGATAGATTTACAAACATTTTTTTATCAAGTTCTGTATCGCGTCCCGTATTTTCCATTACCATGTACTTTGTTTTATCAGTATTAACTTCCAAACCCCTTTTTACGAAGTTCTTTAGTTAACTTTTCGAACATAAGAGTCATATCCCCCTGATATTCTACTATTACTATCTGATCATCTGCAAAGATGCCTATTTTCGAGGTGTATTTCTATCGGTCTACATTTTCTAAACCAATTTTCCAGAGTTGCATAACGATATTTTGAATAATGATCGCGAAAGACAGCATCTACATCTACATCTACAACTACATGGGATACTCTGCAAATCACATTTAAGTGCCTGGCAGAGGGTTCATCGAACCACCGTTATACTATTTATCTCCCATTCCATTCTGGAATAGCGCGGGGGAAGAAAGAACACCTGAATCTCTCTGTTGGAGCTCTGATTTCTCGTATTTTATTCTGATGATCATTTCTACCTATGTAAGTGGGAGTCAACAATATATTTTCGCATCCCGAGGAGAATGTTGGCGACTGGATTTTCGCAAGTAGCCCACGCCGCAGCGATAAGCGCCGTTGTTGTAATGATTCCCATCCCAGATCCTGTATCATTTCCGTAACGCTGTCTCCCCTATATCGTGACAATACGAAACGAGCTGCCCTTCTGTGGACTCTTTCGATGTCCTCCGTCAAACCTACCTGATAAAGATCCCACACTGGGCTGCAATACTCCAAATATGGACGGACACGCGTAGTGTATGCAGTTTCTTTAGTAGTTCTGTTGCATGTTTTAAGGGTTCTGTCAATAAAACGCAGTCTCTGGTTCGCGTTTCCCACGATATTATCTACGTGTTCTTTTGTGCATCCTTCATTCACCCCCTTTGTTGTTAAAATGGCAATTAAAAAAATAAAATACGAAGTACCTTTCTTTTATCTTTGTAATCCCGACAGACGCAGTAATTTTGAAGAAATGATTAACGTAAATAATAACTGCATTCAAACAGGAATCAAAGCAAGGTATAACTCTCTGGTATATAGTCTGAGGAAGCCCACGAAATACTTGATTACAAGATCATACATATTTTAAAAATATACTTCCTTAATAAATCAGAAGTTTTCCGGCAACATTTTCGTTGTGCAACAAATTGTAATATATAAAAAGTTAATGGTACGTAAAAATGCTTCCTTCTGTGCAATACTGTAACTTTCTGAATATTCTACGCCGTAAACTACAAGTGTTTCATTTTTAAATTGGGATAATGGTCTGCAAATAAAAAAATTCGTAATAGTATTATCGTTTCCGTAAATGAAGACCGTGGATTGTAACTGTGTACAGTGCAGTGATATCATGAAGAGAATTAATCCTACGCATGTCGTCCAAATATTAGAGAAAAGCTGCGACGTGCTGAATTTGGAAATGACATCTGGGCTGAGGATATGGAGTTCGCGGTTATAATGTGTAACATAATAATTCAAAAATATATTGGCTCCGACGCAGAAATACACCGACGTCACGCACATTGTTCTCTGCCACTCTGTTTTAATCACTTCATCGCACCCCCACATCAGCACTTTGAGGACTAATATAAGCACTTTCAGGTGTGTTGTGTTGCTCTATATGTTTGTTTTGCGCTATCATCAGTGCTTTAGGCAGAGAGCTTTTGGCGCTGCTAATTGAATATGTAATGATACAATGACGCCACTAAATCACATATAATTTCATTCCTATGGTAGTGATATCTTGTTACTTTGTTTCTCTTTGTTACTTGATTGCCTGATATTCCAATCATGGTACCGTGCGGTTCCGAGCGTTCGACGTCAGCGTATGCGTGCGTGCGTGCGTGCGTGCGTGCGTGTGTGTGTGTGTGTGTGTGTGTGTGTGTGTGTGTGTGTGTGTGTTCTATGAGTCTCCATTTGAAAAGTCTATATTGAAATAAGAGAGGGAAGATTAATACGTAACTGATGCAGATATACTGAATGTTTTCTCGGAAAAAGGTATTCACGGCCGCGGTGGAGTGGCCAAGCGGTCTAAAGCGCCATGCTGCGGAAAGCGCGATTGCTCGGCGTCGGAGGTTCGAGTCGTGCCTTGGGCATGGCAAATAAAAATACTTGTACCTTGTATTTTTTAAATAGATGCAGTGAAATCACGGAAATCAGTATGCCTTAACTGCAGCTGGAATACGAATATTCCAAATTATGATTGGAGGGGACTAATTACTGTGCTATTGTAACTCAGTTTCCCAATTCATGATAGACTATTTGCGTAAGCGACAGCAAATCTGTCTTCTTATTTTGATATTCTGGCTATATTTTGTGAAGGAAATCATTATATTCGAAGTTGATAAAAATATAGAGGGTAAATAGTGCTTCAGTCCAAATAAGCTCTATATTATTAGACTGTTATTATGAATAGTGAACGGGCGACTTGCTTCCCCGGCCTTAAGCTAAACTCTGACAACCTAAATATCGACAAGACGTTAAACACTGTTATTTCCTTCTTCAACTCTAAGCAATTTTAAATTTTCCCGAAATTTCTCCATTTCGGAAACAAGAAGCGATGGAATTTGAATTCGCGATAAGTACTGATGACTGCGTACTATTCATTTGTCTTAGACACCCGTAACACAATTTCCACAAACTGCTAGAATCGGATCAGGACAAACAACAGTTTTCTACAACTAGGGGTTTGACATGTGAAATTAGGAGTTGTGGGTCGTGATGACCTCGAAAAACAAGAACAACATATATATATAGCTTGATTTTTGTACAATATTTTCAAAACCCGCTCTTCCTTATTTGCGTAGTAACTTTGGTTGCTAACAGGATCACAAAAGCTACTGGTATTGGTCTGCAAAGTTGAGAAGGATTGTAAATGTGCTGCATCCAATTTACCTCGTGTTCCGTTCGCGGTGCAGGTGGTCTGAACGGACTTGTTGCAGAGTGTAGGAGGGGTCACCTGCGGCCGGCGGACTGTTCAATGAATGTCTGAATATTTTAAGGAGATTGATGGACGGTATCGTCAGTTCAGCCTAACCAGGGACAGCTGCCCTGTGCTCATTTCACTACCAGTGCCATTAATTAGAATTATTAATGTCATAATAGAGGAACAGAGCGTACCCTGTGTACTTTCTCTAAATCTATATTCTCAATTGCTGTAAATAAAACATAAACGGCTCGTTATGATAAGACGTATGTTTTTATACCCAAGATTTTTGTTGTAACTTAGTTTATACCATTGTGATCTATATTTTACATCTGACGTTATGATACTCCACAAACGTAATGCCGAGTTCATTGATTTCTACCGGCACTTACGTAGAAGTTTCTGCTAAGTTGAGTGGCCAAGCACATTGAGGCGCTATGCTGCGCTGCGCGAGACCGTTCCTCGTCGGGGGTTCGAATCCCCCCTCGGGCATGGATGTTTGTGCTGTCTTTAGTATAAGCTAGTTCATAAGTAGTTTCTAAGTTTAGCGACTGATGTCCTCACAGTTAAGTTCGCTAAGCTTAACAAACATTTGAACATTTTTCTGCTAAGTTTTAACTAGCCTACTACAATGCATAGGAAAGAGGGTTAGAGAAATTACAACTCACAGTACCCACACCAGTAGCAAGCAGACTGTTTATGTAAATTTCCATTTCTTCAAAAGCTGCTGAGGAGTTACTCAGCAGTACGCGTAGTGGTGCAATTAGACACTCATCTGCCAGTTCACACTAAAAGAAATCAACCTGAACTGCAGAATTGTGAAAAGCCCCTGAATTTTTAAGGGTGTTTAGTGACATTGGAATGTTGCCGCCACACGGGAGTAACCGAGCGGTCTGGAGCGTCACGTTGCGGATCGCGCGGCCTCCCGCGTTGGGGGCTCGAATCCTCCCTCGGGCATGGATGTGTGTGTTGTCCTTAGGTTAGTTTAACTTCGTGTGAGTAGTTTGTAAGATTGGTCCCATAGAATTACAAATATTTAAATTTCAAAAGAATGTTGTTGTCATTGTAGTTTTCAATCGGGAGACTGATTTGATGCAGCTCTTGACCCTACTCCATACTGACAAGGCCTTTTCATCTTCTCATAAGGACGGCAACCCACTTCTATTTGAATCTGCTTATTTTATTTGTCTTCTGGTCTCCCACTGCAGTTCGTACAACACACACATAATCTGAACATAATATAAACAGCAAAATTCCAGTATAAAACTGATGGAAAAAAGATATAACAAGTACAAACACTGTTAAAGTTTAAGAGCCGCGGCGTAGTGGCTGAGCGCATTGAGGCGCTATGCTCCGATGCGCGAGGCAATTCGCCGTCGGGATTCGAATCCTCCCTCGGGCATGGATGTTTGTGTTGTCTTTAGTATAAGGTAGTTTCTAAGTAGTTTGTAAGTTTCGTGACTGATGGTCCCGCAGTTAAGTCCCATATGTTTAAAAACATTTGAATATTTTTGAAAGTTTAAGGTAATCATTAGAGCATAGAATTGACAACGAAATGTCAACAATTAATACCTATAAAATGTAGATCTGAATGAGGTAAGGACAGACCATTATGACAAACGGCATGCATTTACGCATGCTTTATTATACGTGAAATAGACCTCCCAAGTCATCTGCGAACATTTAAATTACTGGTGGTATCTGCATGAAATGGTATCGATACATTTCTACCCTCACTGTTTCATTTATTCTGATGAGAAAAACGCAAATTAGATGGGTGATTGTGCATCATAAAATATTCATGAGTACGTTATTCACTCGTTACATGAGGTTAAGGTTGATGGTTGTTGCGCAATTTCGCGGTCACTTCAATTTCCTGCAACCTGTAGTAACAAACTATTGCTTTCTAGTCTGGTGCTAACGTACTTCTTGTTCTGTGAGGTACATTTATTCTGCAACTGGCAGTGGCGTAGCGTAGTATGAAATGCTAATATACACATTAACTGCATCGCACTGGAACACCCGATGGCAGTGTATTCCGTATACGTAGAGGTATGAGTTTTTTCTCATACGATGAACGCAACAAAAATATTTTGAAGCGATTTTGCGATATGTTCAAGAATCACATGTTTCTGGTTAAGAAAAGAGAGTTAAATAGTGATTTCAACTATTGAATAATTTATTCCATTCATCTAATGTAATTCGGTCGAATTATGCAGACATTTCACTTATGAGTGAAAAAACACAAAATTATCTGTCTTTAAAATAATGATATTATTGCTGGTTACCTAGCATTTAAATATATTCTTATAAATCATACGGAAAAAAAATCCTGGTGTTCAGGTTCAAATAATTGAGTCACTTTAAGCACTCTAGTTAATGCACCTGAACTTTGCAAATGCAGTGTTAAAATCTATTTGGACTCCTGTTAATCCGTTAATGCAGAGGGAATTTTTTCGAAGTATAATTGTCAAATGAAAAGGAATTCAATTGCAACACGTTCTACGTTATCTTTTACAAAATAAAGCTTGGTTAGATGCCTAAATAATAATTACTGTGTTATGTAGGCTTGCTAATAAACAAGATCATAATAAAATAATACAAATATAATGAAACCGTATAGTAAGCTTATTAGTAACTTTTGTTCTACCATTCACGCAAATAATTCAGAACCAAAATAATGTAACCTTTTCTACTAGGTGCAAAACCGGAGCATTTGGAATGATTTAGAGCAAATCAATGTCTGGGAAAAACGAGCTTTCACTCTGAAACGCGTCAAACAAGTAAATAAACAAAATGTGTGACTGAAGTACGGAAACAGTTGTTATTTAAGAATCCGTAACAGGAAGTTCCAGTCATGGAAGTCCTCGCAGACATTATGTTTAAAAACAATTTTACTTTAATGATTAATCTTATAAATTTTTGGAAGAGAAATGTTCAAATGTTTGTATAGCTTATGGGACTCAACTACGGGGTCATCAGTCCCTAAACTTACAAACTACTTATGAACTAGCTAACACTAAGGACGGCACAAATATCCATGCGCGAGGGGGGATTCGAACTCCCGACCATAGTGGCCGTGCAGACCGTGACTGGAGCGCCTCAGTCCAGTCCCCTCGGCCACGACGGCTACCTTTTGGAAGAGAAATTTAAGCAATAGGGTAATATGTAAAACGCTGAAATAACGCGGAATTTAGTATCCTTCCCGCGAAATCGGAGAGGAATTTATACGAAAAAATCACGCCTCTATTTATACCTGTATCTCAGCTGTCCGGTGCAAGCGATCGTTGCCATAAAAGTGCTGTCTGCAATTATGAGTTTGTGGATTTTGATCTGGGGGTGGACGCCTCTCGAAGAAGTCAAAGAGTGGATGTTTTCCAAATTCTTTATTACTCCCGAGAATAATACAGTGACATGCGCGTCAACGGCCACATAATATTTATTTATTTTTGTATTTAGTGGGTGGAAGAGACAGTTGGACATATTATCGTACACATAAATTAAGCAATGAACAATAATTTTACACTCCTTGGATTCGCTGAATTAAACAAGGGCAAAAGCCAGAATAATCCTGATTTATTTATGCCTAAGTCTTCAAGCCAGGAAATTGCAGCATCCTGCAGTTCATAAAAATATGATTAATGTAAAAATAAGGGTAAATTCTTAAAATTAAGATCGCCAAATTTTTATTTGGTAACTAGTTTCGGCTTTTAACAGTTCATCTTCGGAATGTAAAAGTGTTTACAATGCATGACTGTCGTAGTACTAATAAAATATGTCACATAAACAAAATAATACAGTCATTGCATCGTAAAATAATTTCCATTTCCATACATGATAAAACAATACATGACCTTGATATGGGCCAAGTTGTGCAACATAAAATACCTTTAAGAAATAAAATTGTGTCAGGTAAAAACCTTTCAAAACTTTGTAAAAGTGCCATCACCGGTAGATACATTTAAAACATAGCGGCTATCCCGCCGAAGGTTCGAGTCCTCCCTGGGGCGTGAGTTTGAGTGCTGTCCGTAGTGTAAGTTAGTATAAGTACTTTGTAAGTCTAAGGACTGATGAGCATAGCAGTTTGGTCCAATAGGTTTACAAACAGTTTACCACTGAACGGTTCGGTTTATCGCCCACCTGGGCTCCGATGTGTCAACAGTGTCCCCACTCAGCTCAATAGCGTGTCCTGCCTCCTTGCGTTACAGTGATACGTTTTGAAAGGCATAACACTCTCGTCTGGGTGAGCCTGGCACTTGGCTCAATACATTACTACTTTTCCGAATTTATGACCGAATATGATTATTGCACTAGAGCTGGTACAATCACTAAGTCGGCAGCGAATGGTGATAATGAAGTGAAGGACGCTGCGTTTCGACTACGTAGCTATGTGATGCAGGAGCAACTGCATGTCAACACACCTGACGCTGGGACGTATAAATACTGTCCATCCAACCGGCAACTGGCGTCAAATTGCCGTTCATTGTGGAATGGGCTACTGATGTGCGGCCTGGAGAGGCATCGTTGCTCTGCCGCAGGGCTTCTCGTACACAGAAAACCGCGAGCGTTCAAATCGAGGAACAGAGTGTGTTTGCACGGTGCATCGGTGTGGCTCGGTTTAATTCGCCTTAACTGGGTTTGCATAGTGAAGCCACCGTGGTGCGCGTTCGAGTACGTTGACGGACAGGTTATTCAACAGTTAAACAGTTACCAGTACAACACAATCGCACGCTCAGTAATGTGAAGGTTTCCGAAAGACCTTTTAAGCCGGAGTGGGAACTAGCAAATTTTTCCGTTAGTTATTACGAAAAAGCCAATCTTTTTTACTGTACTTACATGTAAAGGAAATATATTCGGAAAAGTACATTTACATTATAAGGGACGTCAGAGAGGAAGAATAACGAAGTTGCAGCCTCTTGCAGAAAGCCGGCCGCGGTGGCCGAGGAGACTGAGGCGCTCCAGTCACGGTCTGCACGGCCACTACGGTCGGGGGTTCGAATCCCCCCTCGGGCATGGATATTTGTGCCGTCCTAGTTCGTAAGTACTTCATAAGTAGTTTGTAGCCGGCCGCGGTGGCCGAGGTGACTGAGGCGCTCCAGTCACGGTCAGCACGGCCACTACGGTCGGGGGTTCGAATCCCCCTTCGGGCATGGATATTTGTGCCGTCCTAGTTCGTAAGTAGTTCATAAGTAGTTTGTAAGTTTAGGGACTGATGACCCCGTAGTTAAGTCCCATAAGATTAAAAAAAAAAAGTAGTTTGTATGTTTAGGAACTGATGACCTCGTAGTTAAGTCCCATAAACTATACAAACATTTGAACATTCTTGCAGAAGAGAATTCTGTATACACATGAAATGAATCCTCATTAAACTGTAGGGTCCCCTACAGTGTATGATGCCAAATCAAAGGTCGGATCAAGGCAACAGCATACCTTGCCTAGTAATGCTCCATGGTGTTAAAACATTCTTCGGATTAACGACTTATTTCAAATGTTTAAATGTTTGTAGAGCTTAAGGGACTTAACTACGGGGTTATAAGTCCCTAAACTTACAAACTACTTATGAACTATCTTATACTACAGACGGCACAAACCTCCATGCTCGTGGGGGGATTCGAACCCCCGACCGCAGCGGCCGTGCAGACCGTGTCTGCCACCCCGCAGACCGCTCGGCAATGACTTATTTACCTAAAAGTTCTTTACAAGTGTATATTCGTTAAATGTCCTGCAAAACGAAGTAAGCTTAGTTTACATTTGACACATTGGTTTCGTATTCGCTTGTATTGTTCCTAACGCAATCCTTTTCTTCTAAGTTGGGGCGAAGAAGATAAAGGAAGCTGCGAAACGACAGTAAGACCTGATTATAATGTTACTTTATGCTTATCACGAGCTGGGTAGCCGATTACGAAAGGGCCAATAATAAAGAACATCTCGTTGGGCGTCCCACAGGGAATGAATCATACATTAAGACTCACTTAAAACAGAAAACTATTTCCCAGTATGGCAATAAATCGGTGAATAACCGCCATTGCCGGGATTTTAACTTTGTGTATTCTATAGTTCTTGACAAATCCACAGATATTTGCGACACGGCTCTGAAAAAAAAAAAAAAAAAAAAAAAAATCTGTTTGGCGTGGACGAGGACTTCCATGTAACGGGTGAGCTGCCGGACATGATTTAGATGCTGACGGTCTTCACAGGCGAATTTTTTATAAGCGATGGAATTGGCAGCTAAAGAAATAGAATTCACTCGAGAAAAAGGGTTTTCAGTAAACACAATATTATCGTTTATTGGTGTACTGCGGAAAAAGTTAAAAATGATATATTTTCCCTTCGGCCGTTTGCACTCCAAAAATATCTTCCAGCAAAACTTATCGGTTTCCAAAACGTATTGTGAACCGTATTTGTTCTTACTGGCGCCTTTATCGACAGTTACAATAACTTTATTTTCATTTGAACGGTTGTTTTGAGGAGGTGAAGTTTATGTGTCAGAACGTACATTTCCTTTTTAGGGTTTAGGCAGATTTATATTATTTATGACAGCCATAATGTCTGCCTAAATTTCTAAATGTACTGCTACGCTGACGTACGACCGATGAAGAAAGGAAAAACTAATTTCCATAGTTTTTGGACTACCCCACACTGTGGCTAAGATTTTTTTGAAAAACGTAAGAAAAACATTCCTCAGCTAGGTAATCCTTATATTATTTGCACCGTTACTGAAGCATCTGGATTTTTAAACGTCTTTGACATAGAATGCTACAGTAGTCTTTTTGCAACATCTGTGAAAGAGAGAGTGCTTTGAAAAATATGTGAAGTGCTAGAAACCAATAAATGAGTTTAAGACCGATTCCAGGTCATGTACCGCTATAGCACCAACAGTAAAGTAATGCAGAACTTATTTTTAATTTAGAAGTGTGATAGCACATTAAAAACAAAGCCCACTGTACTCTTTTATTAAAACATATCTCCTTTTAGTACTTCATATTAACGTGTTTATTGTTTTTGTTATAGGAAATTACCAACTTGATGTATCTGTAAAGCACTTTACGACAGCAGTTGAAAGTGCGTCTCCAGATTTACATCTCTATTTAATCGGTATGCAAAGTGTTATTACCAAACGAATTTTATTTACAATAGAAAAAAATTTCAGAAATATTTTGTAGACGTTGATTATTACGATCTTTTATGTAAAGGTTACAAATTTCTTTCAGTCTTACTTCTTACTATAGTTGGATGATTCCTGACAGGCACACTACGAATGAGAAGCCGGAGCTGGCTGTAGTGATTCCCGGAAAGCTGCGCCTAACGCGAGTCAGATACTGTCCCAGTCCCGGCATTCCTTCCATGAACGGCCACGATGTACTCGCTCAAACAATAGACTCGCTCAAGCCTCGTATGCTCGGCTGCGAGAATTCGTGCGGGCAGCCTATTCACTTGGCCTATGCTCGACTCATCACGAGTTTCGTTCTCGCTTACTCGGTTATGCGGAACTCGAATAGAAGGGCCTACTCGCAAAGTCGAGGCTTCAGTGTCTGCACCGTTGTCAACATAGCGAAGCCGTCTTCGGCACTCGGCACTGCAGGGTGCGCTGGTGCGAACACCCTTAAAAGCCCTGGTCCACATCCAGGTGCAGCCTACATCAACCGTAATCTAATATATAAAGCAGAGGGTCCGTATATTTGTATGTGTTGCACACAAATCTACAGTTTTGTTCCAATCTTTAAGAAATTTGGTACACGTAAGCTTCAATCTATGAGGACGGTCGCCGTAAGTGTAAGAATCACGTACAACACACTTTTCACGAGATATGACGTCATAACCCATGAGACGCGCGAAAAACTGCTGCATTAAGCGACAATGCCGCTCATTTTCTCCTAAACCACTGGACTGATATCAACCAAATTCGGTACACATTCCTCACGTGAGATAACAATATGTTCAAATGTTTGTATAGTTTATGGGACTTAACTACGGGGTCATCAGTCCCTAAACTTACAAACTACTTATTAACTAGCTAATCCTAAGGACGGCACAAATATCCATGCCCGTGGGGGGATTCGAACCCCCGACCGTAGTGGCCGTGCAGACCGTGACTGAAGCGCCCCAGTCCCCTCGACCACCGCGGCCGGCAGATGACAATAGCTGAAGGAGTAAGGACCACATACTACACAAGGTTCAGGAGATATAACGTCATAAACAATATAGTCCAAAGAAATTGCCCCGTAATGCGACGAGACTTTATAAATACAGTACATGAGAATAACAGTACTCAGTGACTTGCAACAAACTTCAAAACATAATTTCTAACCTTTATTAAACTTTTTCTCGCTGACAACAACATCAAAATAATGAAAGGGAAAAAGTTTCTCTCTTACTACTTTTCCGCTGTTCATGGAATAAAACTATGGCATTCGGTAATACATTACAATTTATATATTTTATACTTCAAATTGTAGCCGCAGGAAATTTTACAGGCAGTATACAAACATACAACTGAATGTACCTTTGAAATTGTATCACAGTACGACACGTAGTTCATGAGATATGAGTATAAACAGTAACGTTTATGGAAAATTGCCCCATCACGCACCAGTTTTTAATCTATTACTTCTTTGCTACTAACTGCACTCGCAACGATTTTACAGCCGTCCAGTACTTATACAAATGATTACATAATTGAAAAATTATACAATTGTACAACATATCACTCAATAAATAGGACATCGTACGCATTTTATATATCATTTGTATTTTGATTACTATCTTTCTTTGTTTGGATACTACACTTATAATTTTGTACACTATGCGAGACAGACTTATTTCTTATTTATTCTCCGATAAATATAGTATGATTTTAGAAAAAAGGAGATGGACTGAGAGAGAAGGGATAGGAGAAGTACTAACTCAAGGCAGGAATAAATACTACCCGGGCAAATCCGGATTTTCAGCTAGTCCTACATAACTACCAGTCGTACAATCCAGAATCAGCTCCCGTTGGGCAAAGGTGGAAGCCACCGCCCCTTTCGGCGTGTACCACAGCCAAGCAGGCCTCCCTCTTGGGAAGACGTCTTACGTGTGCCGGCACTCCTGCTGCGTCGTGGCAGTCTGCCTCATACCGCTCATACGTGCCTGTTTTGTCTGCCACGCCAGGTTGCTCAGATCCCAACTTGAGACGAGCTGTGGAAGCCGCAGATGCCAGTGCGACAGTGAATTGCCGCCGAGCCGGCCGCGGTGGCCGAGGGGACTGAGGCGCTCCAGTCACGGTCTGCACGGCCACTACGGTCGGGGGTACGAATTCCCCCTCGGGCATGGATATTTGTGCCGTCCTTAGTCTTAGCTAGTTCATAAGTAGTTTGTAAGCTTAGGGACTGATGACCCCGTAGTTAAGTCCCATAAGTTCTACAAGCATTTGAACATTTGAACAATTGCCGCCGAGGACTGAGTTACAACCGCGGTGGATTGTCCGAGCGTTCTAAGGCGTCTTGCTGAGAAGCGCGCGGTTGCCTGCCGTCGGAGGTTCGCGTTCTCCCTCGGGCATGTGTATGTGTGTGTGTTTCTCCTGAGGTTAGTTTAAGTAGTTTGCGAGCCTAGGGTCCGATAACCAAAGAAGTAAGTCCCATAGAAATGCAAACGTCTGATCTGAGTTAAACGCGCGTGCCCCTCTCCCCGACACTCATCACCCTACACAACGGTTCGCTTTGTTGGGCGTGGAAACGGACTCTCCGTTGTAGCCTGAAGCTAATAAATAAGTCAACTGCTTTTAAGCCGATTCTCACTGGATTTGCCGTTGCCTAACCTTTAGTGAAACCCGCACCATTACACGCGAGTAGTAACGACAGAGATTCGACTGCCGTTACTCACGTTCAGGATTCCAGTTGAAATATTTATCGGCAGACACGGTCTTAAAAATAAGCTGTCCCTGTGCCCGTCTCTTGTTGCAGACCCAATGCAAGAAAGCAAAATACAAACAGCTAACAGGATAAACCGTCCTTATTTTATAAGTGATGAGCTTCTAATTTGTACACCAAAACTACAGACGTTTGAACTATCGTCATCAATTCTTGTTGAAAACTTATTTTATTTTAATGCAATGCGAAAAAAAGAACGATCTAACACGTATATCATTACTAGTTTAAGGCTATACAGAGACTACCGCGGTAATCTTAGTAACTGTAAACTTTATTTATTCATTATTTAGGCACGACTGAATAGCCGCGTGGTCTAAGACATGCTACGGACTGAGCGACCACTTCTGCCGGAGGCTCGAGCCCTCCCTCGGATATGGGCATGTGTGTGTTGTCCTTACTCTAAGTTAGTTTAAGTAGTTTGTAAGTCTAAGGACTGATGACCATAGACGTATGGTCCATTATGGTTACCAACATTTGAATATCAATTTTGAAGATTTTTTGTGCACGGACTGTTTAGGTTAACATCTCATAGCAGTGTGAATCTTTTGCTACAGATATTGAAGCATGACTGTAAATGGTAAAGACAGCCAATTTTCACAAATGAAGGTGATTTAGTGTTCCCACCATTTCACCTTGGAACAGCAGTAGTGTAAATAACTTTATCTGACAAGTAAGGACGCCTAACATATAGATCTTTCGAGTGCGCATTGGATGCGGCAAGGCATCGAATCTACACACGTCTTACTTAATGTTATATGCTAGTAATTTGACTGCAAACGTAATTAGATTTGTGAAACGTTCGAACAGCGGAGTTATTGAGAAGCAATGTTAAAATTATCGAAAATAATTCAGATGTAATTGCTTCATTGTATGTAAACTGGCAAGAACACATATTACACAAATGAAGAGTATCTGTGGCGACGACATAAGAGACATGCCTATGCGCAATGCAGCTATAATCTCCAGGTGATTGAAATTACAGCAATGGTGATAGTGACAACTGTGACGCAGAGAGGACGAGGAGAAATAAGTAGGTAAGACGTAGCTCTGAATGTGCTACGCAGAGCGTAGTATGCCAAAACACACATTGTATAATAGCTAAGAATACCAATTCAAGAATACATGTATTGTAAGCTGCTGGTAATGTAGCAAAGCACCACCTGCTATTGATCATGAATGAGTAACTAATGTTGAAATATATGATTAGTCAACTATGGACTTGGATTGGTAAGTCTTATAACGGGTGACCGGATGGTGTACCCAAACTGTCAGAGTAGACTGTTATACATATGGAATTTTTTTAAAGAAAATATATGTGAATCATGTAACTGAAGTGAAACCTGGGTACTAGCACGGTATTCACGACCAAGGGAAGTGCCTCAGTGGTAAGAGACTCGCATTCCGAACGTCGGTGGTTCAAATCCACCTCCGGTCACCCTGGTTCAGGAATTCCGTATTTTCCCGAATTCACTCCAGGTAAAAGCCGGAATGGTTATTTTAAAAGGACATGGCCTATTTCCTTCCCCATCCTTAACCAAAAGTCTGAGTGTGAGCTCCATCTCTAAAGACAGCGCTGTCGCCGGAATGGTAAACCTTGAGCTTTCTTCCTACCTTACTTCGCAGTATTTACCTTATGGGGCGTGGAAAACAGCCTAAAAAGCCACAACCAGGCTGCACACAGCCTGGTGTCGATATCCGCCACTAAGATTTGAACCAAACCCGGCATACCTCCCCGTCCCTGAGACCACCGCCTTAAACTTCACGGCAAATCTGGAGGGTAAACCATTGCTCTACCAAAGACTATAAAATACTTTGCTATGACTGGCTGTTAAGGGCTCGAAGAAATTATTCGATAATGACACTAATAGTTCTCACCTCTACTTATCATAAAATATATTCCACTCCAAACGTGTGTAGAATATTTTGATTGAAAAGATATATTCTCGTCGTTAGCTGCACAACTCGAGTCGCCGCTTTCTGTGACGGTGAGTTATGTTGGTCCCAATAACGTCATGGGGCGACCAGCCTGGATGCAGTTTTCTATCGGTTCGAAATTTCCATATGATTTTTTTTTTTTTTTTTTTTTTTTTTTTTTTACCAAGAAACCAAACTACCGAGGTCATCGGTCCCTATACTTACGAACTACTTAAAGACTTAAAGGTATATATGTTAAGTACAACATACACACACACACACACATATTATATATATATATATATATATATATATATATATATATATATATATATATATATGTGTGTGTGTGTGTGTGTGTGTGTGTGTGTGTGTGTGTGTGTGTGTGTGTGTGTGTGTGTTGAATAGAAGTTTATTATTGAGTCTGTAATTGATTTATGCGGAACAAAAGCTGTGCCAAATTGTTCGGGACCTTTATTCAACTGGATTGCAGGTTCTCCTTCGTAGATTTTGAAGTTTCCTGCATCAAAATGATTTTCGTCGGTAAATCGTGTTTCTTGAATCGCTAGGATTTTTATGTGGAATTTTTCTACAGTGTTTGTGAGTTGTTTAAGTTTACCTCCTCTTGAAATAACCAAATTTTAGTTTTATATACTCAAGCTCCGTATGTTAGTTACTTTAAAACGTTTGTTGCTTTGAAAGTTTGTAAATAAAAGCGAAGCAAAACAAATGTTCTATGTTCAATTGTTTGTTAAGCTTATGGGACTTAACTACGGGGTCAGCAGTCCCTAAACTTACAAACTACTTATCAACTACCTTATACTAAAGACGCCACAAATATCCATGCCCGAAAGGGGATTCGAACCCCCGACCGTAGTGGCCGAGCAGACCGTGACTGGAGCGCTTCAGTCTCCTCGGCCACCGCGGCCGGCAGCAAAACAAAGAACATATTAAATGATAATACATTACATTTGTAATGTACACGATTTTTTTTAGAATATAGCATATCAATAGTAAATTTTCAGTAAAAAAAATAAATAAATAAAAATAAAATAAAATAAAAAGATGAAAAGAATAACATACCCGAGTGGGTCTGAAGTGACGGACAGCTATTTTGCGAATTCATTAACTTCCAATTATATTTAACACTGTTCAACGTCATTAGAGGAACGATAATTATTTACATTGTTGTACACGCACTTGCGGTGTCTACCGGTAGTAAATTGAGGTAAAAGGGTGTTTAAATAGGCTAATACCTGCAAAAGCTGCTGTAGCGAGCACAGGAAACGAGTTAAATAAACACATCAATTGGTTAAATGTAAAACAATGAGAAATCACCGATGCAATCATTCTGAAATAAAAAAGATATTAGAGGGCCCCGCGTGTTACACCGAGTCGACGGAGCAATTATAGCGAAGCAAGTTAATGTGTTGGGGTCCGCGTTACTGGCTGAGACGAGAAGTTAACGAGGCCCCAGGAGGAGACGTGTATTACAGAGGTGTATGAGCGCGATAGGCAGAGCGGGAAAGGGTGGCCGCTCGCCGCCCCTGCTCCGGCCCGGGACCAGCAAGCTGTTGCCAACACCGTCACCGTACCACCCCCGCCGCCGCCCCCGCAGTCGCCGTTCGATATCGCCCTCCGGCTCCCGCATTCTCCCAAATTTCGGACGCCAGTAAACTACGGAGCGAAGTTGAAGGGCGAATCAATGCTAATGGGCGGCGAGGCTACTCGCAGATAAAGCGGAAAGGCGACGCAGACGCGAGAATTGGGCGACCGGCGTACCTGCGGCGCCTCACTCACCGCCGTCCACTCAGCTTATCTTAGTACATCTGTTAGCCGCAACCGACGACTGGATAATAGTAAACACGGAGCCGAGCGAGCGTTTCAGGCTTCTCCGGCCAAAAAATGCTATTCTGATACCGAACAGTAGGGTCCGGTTCAATGCCGCGAATGGTTATGCGTGGTTATGGCATATCGCCCCAAATTTGCGATTGTATAGGGGATTTCTTGTCAGAGAGGACACAGTTCGTAGTAATCGATGGTAAAGCATCGACTAAAATAGAGGTGATATCGTGCGTTCCACAGGGTAGTGTTATTGGTCCTCTGCTGTTCCTTATTTACATAAACGATTTAGGGGAAAATCTAAGTAGCTCTCTTACGTTGTTTGCAGATGACGCCGTCATTTACCGTCTAGTAAAATCATCTGAAGATCCAAACCAACTGCAGAACTATGTGAATAAGATAGCACTATGGTGTAAAAATTGGCGATTGATTCTAAATAATGAAAAAGTTTCAAATGTTTGTATAGCTTATGGGACTTAACTACGGGGTCATCAGTCCCTAAACTTACAAACTACTTACGAGCTAGCTAACACTAAGGACGGCACAAATATCCATGCCCTAGGGGGGATTCGAACCCCCGACCGTAGTGGCAGTGCAGACCGTGACTGGAGCGCCTCAGCCCTCCCGGCCACCGCGGCCGGCCTAAATAATGAGAAGTGTGAAGTCGTCCACATGAGTACGAAAAGAAATCCGTTAAACTTTGTTTACAAGATAAATCAATCAAGTGTGAAGGCCGTAAACTCCACAAAATACCTAGGAATTACTATAACTTCAGACTTAAATTGAAAAGAACGCGTAGATAATATCGTGGAAAGGCGAACCAGAGACAGCGTTTTATTGGCAGAACCCTCAAAACATGCAACAGAACTACAAAAGAAACTGCATACGGTCGGGGGTTCGAATCCCCCCTAGGGCATAGATATTTGTGCCGTCGTAGGTCGTAAGTAGTTCATAAATAGTTTGTAAGTTTAGGGACTGATGACCCCGTAGTTAAGTCCCATAGACTATACAACCATTTGAACATTTGAAAGTGCATACACTATGCTTGTATGTCCATTTTTTGCGTATTGCAGCCGAGTGTGGGATCCTTATCAGGTTGGTTGGACGGAGAACATCGAAAGAGCCCAAAGAAGGGCAGCTCGTTTCGTATTGTCACGATACAGGGGAGACAGCGTTACGGAAATGATACAGGATCTGGGATGGGAATCATTACAACAACGGCGATTATCGCTGCGGCGTGGGCTACTTGCGAAACTCCAATCGCCAACATTCTCCTCCGAATGCGAAAATATATTGTTGACTTCCACTTACATAGGTAGAAATGACCATCAGAATAAAATACGATAAATCAGACCTCGAACGGAGAGATTCAGGTGTTTTTTTTTTCTTCCCGCGCGCTATTCGAAAATGGAATGGGAGATAAATAGTATAATGGTGGTTCAATGAACCCTCTTCCAGGCACTTAAATGTGATTTGCAGAGTATCCCATGTAGATGTAGATGTAGAATAGCACCCAGCCATTTAAATTTTCAGGCTAACGATATTTCGTAGGTATGTTATCGACAGATCTGTAAAGACACTAAATCCGTTCCTAACAACAAAACCCTGTTAGCGGAGCTGAACGAAAGAGGACGAGTGGAAGCGTAAACCAGAAAAACTCAATCGACTCGAGTCTCCAAGTGAGGCGATGTAGCTATGAGAAAGTCTCACAATGGACTACAACTGCAATGGCCACAAACTTAATACCATGCTTTCTCAGCCCAGAGTTGAATACTAATACCAAACTGCGACTGTACAAGGCAACAGTGTTGTCCAAAATTTTATACGGCAGCTCAGTCTGGGGTCTAGCTAGTGCGACCCAAAAGCTGAAGACAGCAAGTTATTCAAAATAAGACGTTAGAATGGATCCTCAGAGCCGACCGTTACCCAAGGAACGTGGACGTCCACCAGGAACTCCATATGGACACTATCACGGAGACAGTTAAGAAGAGAACCACGAAGATACACAATAAAATATATCAACTTAGGGCAACTGTACATAACATACAAACGCCCGTGGCATATGTACAAGGTTTCACGATCGTTAGTTAACTGAAATGAAACGTATTAGTAAAAAGATATAATAATGTAATATAGATTGTAACCTTAATGTGAATGAATTGACATTGTAACTAAGTACAAAAATCATGTGGGGTACCTTAAGAACCGACATACTGGCCCTTAGAAGCATATCTCCAAAGTTTATTGTAAATAAAGTTATTGTTAACCGCCATACCTTTGTAATCCCAGGAAGTGTAAGTCGCCAAAAGACGATGAGGTTTCATCTACCCTGTTCAAAAGAAAGAAGACTACAACTGCCGTAGAAGTGAAGCTATTCTGTAAACATTTTAGGTCAAGGTTCCGGCTCCGCAAAAAATGATAGAAACTTATGAGCGAATATCTTCCTGATATTTTTGAAACTCGAATTCATTTACGAGCTAAGTTGTTGCTAAGATTGTAGGAAAGAATATTCCAACGAGCACTTATAACTAGTAGGCCTCAGACGTAGACAGACTCTTCGTCACTTATTCTGGAGGTCACTTGTGTAAAAGGAATGACTCCTAAAGTAAATGTGTGAATGGTGTTTTCCAGTTATACAACTCTAAAAAGATTTATTAATCACATCTTGATGAGCGAATTTTAGCCATTTTCAGATGTTCTGTAAATTCATGGATAGTTCAAGAACATTATTAATGTTGTCACTAAAAGGTACATTCTACGCTGCGTACAACAAAGAATAAAAAGCAAAATCTTCCTTGAATGTTTTGGAGTAAATTGCCTCTATAAATTAGTCCGTGCTATAGATTCAAAACTGACGGGATCGATAGATAATAGAAAACTCAACGTTCTTCTTCATAATATATGATTTCTTGCAAACGCAAACGTTTCCTACAAACCGAGGAAAGAAATATACTCGACTCCAACCTACGTAGCCGTGAGGTAAACGCCATTCAACCCAAGGTATCTGCTTTGGAAGTAGAGAATCCGTGTTTGATTTCCGGTTTACAATTTTCTATTTTGTCCGCAATTAAGTTGTTAGGGGTAGAGGCTCAATCATGTACGTAAATCAACAAGGAATAATAACAAGGTCTGTAAATAAATTTATCAAATGACTAACATCAGTAAATAATTAAAAATTTTAAATTCGTAGTATACAAACAACTCTGCTTAAGACTGGTGCCAAGATAAGCATTGGAAACGATTTATCGCATAAGATAAAAAACTAGCGCTACTTTCAATCGTTATATACATCAAACACCATATTCGTCGAACACACAGTACCCGTCAAAGTGTCTGTAAATAATGTAGTCAAACGTTTTCTCGTGTTTACAAGAAACTAATTTTCGGTTTCGAACTTGGGAGACCGAAGAAGTTTGGTATACTTGTAGATGACGGGTGTCAAGCGATATTTGCGTTGAAACATTAACCACCTATGTGGTAGCCATATGATGTAAATTTCAATCGCCGCGTTAAAACCTTTATTTCGAGATCTCAAAATTACCGTCTGTTTTAGGAAACACAGCGGGAATTACACAACCGCTTGGATACAATAACGATTTACAGCACATATGATGATTAACAGCACGATTTTTTACGTAACGTTATCGCAAACAAGGTATCTATCAAAATTAATATTCGATAACTAAATATTTGCAAACGTAAATCAAGTCTCTTGTTCGGAAGGAAAATTGCATTCATTAGATTTTATGGGTGTCGCTAATATATTTGCTTTCAGTTTTTATGACATGTACCAGCCATACCAGCCACCCACTGTTCAAACAAGGAAGGAAGGAAGTTTAGGGTTTACGTCCCGTCTACATCGCAGTCCTTGGAGCGACCACTCATGTTATTTGGGTGAGGATGGGGAGAAAAATCGTCCATTCCCTTTCACAGGTTCCATTCCGGTATTCACTTGGAGGGATTTTCAAAATCACCGAAAACCTAAAGCTGGATGGCTGGAGGTGGATTTGATCCAACGTCCTCCAGAACGCGTGTCCAGTGTATTAACACGGCGCTAGCTCGCTAGTTGTTGAAATAATGTTGAGAACATATAACATAATCAGTGAAAGTATAATTGTAAAGTGACTAAAAGTAAATTTTTAATTCAACTTCAAGTACGATATATTGAGAAATTCGTTTACCTATCTTGTTATTATAGCTTGCATTCAAACTTGATCGTCTCGAACAGCAGTGGACTAGGTCTCTATAGGAGCGAAGCATTCCTAATGACGGGATCAAATAGCAGATCTTTCTCGTTTATTAGAAGGGTCGTCGCATAGATGTGCAGAACTATAAAAGACTAACTTTAATGTCAGTCAGCTTATAATTTTGAAATGTGTTTTATGCTCTGGTATTATGACATTTCAGGGTACTGAAAATTCTTTTTTGCACGGCTCATTATAGCTTCCGAAACTAATGATCGTATGAAACCCGGTCCGCTCTATTCCTCCACGAGACCCAAAAACCCGTAGATGCAGACTCCCATGTAGAGTTCTTGTTCCTGACTTTCATAAGGCGTTCGATACGGATCCGCACTGTCACCCAATGAGCAAACTACGAGACCACGGAATATTACACCAACTGCGTGACTGGATTGAGGCATTTGTACTAAACAGGACACCGCATATTCGATGTCTAGTTAAAAAGCTACCTTCGTCCATGAAAGTCATTGAGACTTACGAAAGGTAGCCTTTGCAGCAATTCAGGAGACGGCATGCCTACATTCAAAATTTCATCCAAATCTATTCAACAGTTACAGCGCGAAGTTTTGATCATCAGTCGCACAAATTTTCGCCTTAATATATATAACACATTTAACACACTACGGGAAATAAAAACTGGTACCCCTCTTAGAGTCTATCACTTTACTCAAGATTGACACTGAGACACTGTATATGGATTAAATGAAATGATTGCATTTATAGATCGTTATCTCAAGCGGAAAAGAGTGCCAGTCGTTGAACCTTGCTGAAACGCATTAGTACGTGGTGTAGCCTCCGCGGGCGGAAATTCAAGAGGTGAGTCTCACGTCTTTTCCATAATATAGACGGCTAATACTGTCTTGGGATACATTTTTCCATGCTTGCTTCACCTGTTCACGAAGTTCTGCAAGAGCTGCAGGTTGACGAGTCCACGTGTCAGATGATTGTGTGGCGTTTGTGGCCTGCCTGGTTCAAGTCTTTTTAGGTGACACCACTTGGGTAACTTGCGAGTTGGTGATAATATAATCATCAAAGGAACTACACAACAACCAGTCTCCGAGCGGAGAAAATGTTCGCCCCTACCAGGAATCGAGTCCAGGCCCTCTGCGTGGCAACCCACCACGTCGTTCACTAGGTTAAAGAGGCGGACACGTGTCACATTTCGTCCCATCATATACAACATGCGCTCCATTGCAGACAAGTCCGGAGATCGTGTTGGCCACGGAAGATAATGCATGTCTTTTAGAGTACTTCGATTTTCACGTGTAATGTGTAGGCGAGGATTGTCCTGTTGAACAATATCTTATATTCTTGTGGGAAGAATGGTAAGAGAACGGGTCTTCAAAGATTTTTTCAGGGAACGAGCGCTAAGCAGCGTTCCCTCTACAGAGTACAAAGTTCCGCAAGTTGTAGTTCATGGCACCCGGGTCAGTGCGTCTTGGACGAATGCACTCTACGAGTCAGCGTTCGCCAGGTCTACGTCGTACGCGCAAAGAGCGTCACTTGCGCGCAGGCAGAATCTGCTTTCATCGATGTATACCACGGCCCACCATTCCATCTTCCAAATGATCCTCTGACGACACCAGTCTAGCTGTGCTTGTCGATGAAGTGGAAGACGGGCTAGAGGCGTGGCTGTCCCTAGTCCCACTGTTAGTAACCGGTTTGTAACAATTCGCGTTAACTCTTCTGAGATCAAAAACCTTCATATCTCTTCTGTGATAGGTGTACGTTTTGTTATTGACTTCCTTACTATTCGAATACCTTGGCGAACGTGTGTGCTACGATAATGTCCAGAACCTCGCCTACCGGTGTGAGAATGTTTACGTGACCACTGAAACCAGCATAGTTGCCCAATTGGGCAGCATATCCAAACCGAGCGTGGTGGTGCAGTGGCAACACACTGGATTCGCAGTCGGAAAGACGGTGGTTGATATTCGCTTCCGGACAACCTGATTTATGTTTTCCGTGATTTTCCTAAATCACTCCAGTAAATGCCTCAATGGAACCTTCCAAAGGGCAAGGCGGATTTTCAAATGTTTGTAATCCTATGAGACCAAACTACGTTGGTTATCAGTCGCTAGTCTTACAAACTACTTAGACTAAATTAAACTAACCTAAGGACTACACACACATCCATGCCCAAGGGAGGATTCGAAACTCCGACACGGGAAGCTACACGATCCGTAAGATGGCGCTCCAGACCGCTTGGCTAGCCGCGGTGGAGTAGCCGAGCGGTCTAAAGCGTCTCGCTGCGGAGCGCGCGGTTGCTCGCCGTGGAGGTTCGAGTCCTCCCTGGGGCATGGGTGTGTGTGTTTGTCCTTAGGTTAGTTTACCTAGGTTTAAATAGTTTGTAAGCTACGGACTGATGACCAAGCAGTTTGGTCCGATAGAATTACAAACAAACATCTCCGCTTGGCTACTCCCGCGCGGCCAAGGCGGATTTTTCCTCCATTTTTGGCAAAAATAAATCCAGGCGTGTTCTCCGTATGTAATGACCACTATCTTCCTTCTTTTTCTTTTGTTTTTTTAGTATGTCCAACTTGTGTGGTATTTTCCGAAAGGACTATCCCGCTACCCGAAAGGCTACAATTTGACTCCGTAGATACGCGCACAGTTGGCTGTAGGAAACTCGTGGGCGTCTCCTTGTCTCACAAGTTGATATTACACTGAACTTTGTATCTGCAAACATTCTCTATTGAAGGGCGCTCTGGCATTTATGCCATTACACTATGTGTTAGGTTTCGACGTTGAAACCATCATCAGTAAATCTTCTCTCCCCAATGTGGCATCTGGCGCCATCTGATCAAAATCGACGTCGTCTTTCTAGGTGTAATAATTTGTACATACAAGGAAGAAGGCAGATTAGTGTTTAACGCCCCGACGACAGGATGGTCATTTGGGGTGGATCTTACGCTCGAGTTATTTGGGTAAGGATGTGGAAGGAAATTGGCCGTGCTCTTTCAAAGGAACCATCCCGGCATTTGCCTGTAGTGATTTAGGAAAATCACAGAAAACCTAATCTGGATGGCCGGAGGTGGATTTGAACCACCACCCTAAACCACATTCACTGATAACAGATGAGTTTAATTTTTACTAGCTGACAACCCGGCGTTGCCCGGGTATTTATTTATTTATTTACTCATTGAAGTCTTGGGTGAGTACATCTATCTGTATTCACCTGCTCCTCTCCCCAGCTGCTCCTGTCCTTTCTGTGTCCATTTCGTCCTCCCCCTCCCTCTGTTCATCACCTTTCACATCTCTTTCACCACCTCCCCTCTCTCATTCTCCTCCTCTCCCCTCCCTCATTGTCCTCCTCACCCCTTTCTGTCCGTCTCCGCCGCGGTGGAGTAGCCGAGCGGTCTAAGGCACCTCGCTGCGGAGCGCGCGGTTGCTCGTCGTCGGAGGTTCGAGTCCTTCCTGGGGAGTGCGTGTGTGTGTGTGTGTGTGTGCGTGTGTCTGTTGTCCTTAGGTTACTTTACCTTAGTTGAAGTAGTTTGTAAGCTACAGACTGATGACCATGCAGTTTGGTCCGATAGATTTACAAACATTTGAACATTTTTTTGTCCGTCTCCTCCTCCACCTACTCCTCTCCCTCCTATATACGAAAACATAAATATAAGACCCACGTTTAATGGTGACTGGTCAAACGGTGTGAAAGTCGCAAGGTACCGTCCACCATGCTAAATTCACTGGCTTCCACATTATAAAAATGTTTCATGGTGACCACTCAAACGATTTGGATGTTTGTTGTAAAGTACTCTCCGCCATGCACCTACGAAGGCTTATGATAGGTAGCCCATATTAATTCGGGGTGTAAGCTATCTTCATTCCACATTTCATTCAATGCCGTTCAGCCGTTTCAGCGTGAAGAGTAAGAAACGTCTTAACCCACTGTAAGGTACCCTTCGTCATGCTTCCTAAAGGTATCTCATACGTTAATACAGGGTATAAGATAAGAATTCGAAATTTCATTCAAATCCGTCCAGCTGCTTTAGCGTAAAGAGAAACAAATGTATTCAAAATTCAAATGTTTATAAATCTATCGGACCAAACTGCGTGGTCATCAGTCCGTAGCTTACAAACTACTTAAACCTAGGTAAACTAACCTAAGGACAACACACACACCCATGCCCCAGGGAGGACTCGAACCTCCACGGCGAGCAATCGCGCGCTCTGCAGCGAGACGCTTTAGACCGCTCTGCTACGCCACCGCGGCAACAAATGTATTAACGCATTGTAAAGTGCCCACCGCCACGCACGTAACTGAACTTTTCTGTATTTGTATTAGTCTTTAATTCAAGCGTGATTTGCTACATACAGTGATTTCGAGTTAGTAACTTAAAAGAGATGAGTACCGACAGCACCTGTTGTGAACGGATTCAGGAGATTGCCACTAGTATGTACACCGTACGGTAGCTTACGAAAGGTAACCCATGTATTTATGCGGGGTCATCCATCAGTTGCTAAACTTACAACTACTTACGAACTAACTATACTAAAGACAACACAAACATCTATGCCCGAGGGAGGATTCGAACCTACAATGCGGGAAGCCGCGCGAACCACAACGTGCTGAATTGTTGAATCACATTTAAACAATTTTCATCGGGATCGTCATACATCTGTACAATCTGACGAAGTCCATATGTAAAGTATCCTCCGTCTTGCACCATCCAAAATTTTATATGACAATGGAAGGTAATGTGTCGAAAATGTCAAGAGATTTTAGGATGAATAAAGTGTCCTTATTTGCATGTCGCATGATGCCACAGGTTTTCATCCATTAATTGTTTATGACGTCATATCTCCTGACCTATTTGTCGTACAGTCATTGAATGGTGCCTATGACCATCAAGAAAGTGCAAGCAATATGTCGACAAAGATGGTCCTGCCGCGCATAAAATACGAACACAAAAAACCTTCATTTTTATAAACCGGGTGTTAAAAAAGTCGGTATAAATTTGAAAACTTAATAAATCACGGAATAATGTAGTTATACAGGTAAAAATTGACACACATGCTTGGAATGAAATGGGGTTTCATGCAGGATTGCGCTCCACCCCATAATGCTAGACGCGTGAAAGATCTCTTGTGCGCATCGTTTGGTGATGATCGTGTCCTCTTTCGTCATGCTTGGCCTCCCAGGTCCTCAGAACTCAGTCCTTGCGATTATTGGCTTTGGGGTTACCTGAAGTCGCAAGTGTATCGTGATCGACCGACATCTCTAGGGATGCTGAAAGACAACATCCGACGCCAATGCCTCACCATAACTCCGGACATGCTTTACAGCTATTCACAACATTATTCCTCATCTACAGCTATTGTTGGGGAATGATGGTGAACATATTGAGCATTTCCTGTAAAGAACGCATCTTCACTTTGTCTAATTTGTTATACTAATTACTGCTTTTCTGATCAGATGAAGCGCCATCTGTCGGACATTTTTTGAAGCTTTTTTTTAAAAAAAATTAAAAAAAAACCTTATGTCATTCCAAGCATGTGTGTCAACTTTTTTACCTCTCTATCTACATTATTCTGTGATTTATTAAGTTTTTAAATTTATACTGACTTTTTGATCACCCGGTATTAGATGTTATAATCGTCGTAATCTAAGGGAGGAGTCCTGAGAACTCAATTCACATTCTTCACGACTGAACTGGTATACTATACGTCGTTAACTCAAAATAGTCTCTACCAGACACCGCTCGTGAAACTTCTAACACTGTCGTATGCGACTGTTGAGCGAGCTGCTTTCATTCCTCATTTTCGTACTGTGCTTCGGTGTGTCTTTGTCCATTATGAACGACGTCGCGACAAATTTTTATTATTTGACTCTATGCGCGAAATACAATTGGGCGAGTGGCACTTCAACATGCAGCGTAATGTCATTACTTAATGGACTCCTCCATTCAAAAGTCCCATTTCAGTTCCGTAGAGGTGGCAAAGTTTCGCTGCGATTGTGCCTTTGTAATCTTTACGCGGCAGTTTTCACCTGGCAGGAAGCATTCAGTATTAAAACTCATCTCTGCGTAGCTGATGGACCGCATTGTGTGTACTGTCCAGCGGAGTTCGCTACCCTGCTAAAATATCTCTCTGTTCTTTTGAAGAGAAGTTAACGGATTTCAGTCCTCCAGTTTCCAGTAGTAGTGAAAGCTGTGGCACTGTGGAGTAAATTAAGTTTCTCGCATCGTATCAAAGGCAGCATATTTGCAGACACTCTTCTCTCATTCAGAGCAAAACTTATCGAATAATGTAAATGACACCTGAAATTATTAAATTAGAATACCACAATACTGTATATACCTCTAACTAAATCCTATTAAAGAGGGTATATCAATTCCATTATTGAAAGAATTGTGTCACTTCTTTCATTTGTTAATAACTGCTCGTTACGTTTCAGAACAGTGCAAAAGTGTTAAATTTCTTCTCATGGAGACTATCCGTGCAAAATAATAAATAATAAATCGGGGTTGCTTTGATGATAGCTTTAACACGATCTAATCGAGATAACAAATGTCATGCGTCAGAAATCTTGCGTTACGTTCTGTTTCTTCTTTCTTTTTTCTTTTTTTTTTTTTTCTTTTAAGTCATTAGATTCACATTCGGGAGAAATTGCTTGCCACTTTGCGTGACTGTGGAAGTAAGGAACTTCACTGATTTATTGCTAGAAATACTGAGTCCCAGTCTCGGCCACAGTCGCGTATGAATGCGACAGTACCTGTTTGTAAAACAAAACAGTAAGACCTACACATCATGTCAGAAGAAGTGCGCTTTGTAAAGGCTTATCACATTATTTACTGAGTTTCATGTGTTATGTTTCGTGTTCCTTACTTACCTAATATAAGTACTTCATAGTTCGTAGCTTGTAATAATTACTGATTACCAAATTCCGGCCGGCCGCGGTGGCCGAGGAGACTGCGGCGCGTCAGTCACGGTCTGCACGGCCTCTACGGTCAGGCGTTCGAATCCCCTCTCGGGCATGGATATTTGTACCGTCCTTAGTATTAGCTAGTTCATAAGTAATTTGTAAGTTTAGGGACTGATGACCCCGTAGTTAAGTCCCATAAGCTAAACAAACATTTGAACCAAATTCCGAATAATAAACACGGGTTAATGTAGAGTATGTTCTATATTTATTAATCCTGTTCCATAGTAGTGTACGACACTATGTACCCACGCGCAATTGACGTATCAGTGACATAACTTTTCACAACAGACAACTACAAATTACCAAATGTTTGTATAGCTTATGGGACTTAACTACGGGGTCGTCAGTCCCTAAACTTACAAACTACTTACGAACTAGCTAATCCTAAGGACGGCACAAATATCCATGCCCAAGGGGAGATTCGAACCGTGTAGACCGTGACTGGAGCGCCTCAGTCCCCTCGGCCACCGCAACCGGCGCACCTACAAATTACCCTCTTGGCTTATGTCTGTTGTCACATATCACTGACATATGTGAACATCATAAAAATCAGCGTTAAAACGTTCTGATCGTATATGAGTTAATAAAGCGATTTGCTGCATATCCATATTACACAGTTACAGACTGTATGCTTCAACATCAAGATAAATAGAAATTTTTGAACCACAGTCAATCGGAATAGATTTGTTGGGTCCCTACCATGGAAGCCTACTCGCTTTGAAACGAGATAAGTTGACTAGGTCGACATATAGTTTTTCTGAAAACGCCGGAGGTAGTAATAGCCGCCTTCATAGAAGGAGAAGACTTTCTGCTGCCTAAGGTAAGAGTTTCTATTCTGCGCTGCGCCGCACGCTTCCTACGCAGCCCTTGTTCCCGCCTCAGCAGGGTGCAGGTTTCATGGCGTCCCGTAAAGCTGTCTGGCGCGAGACGCCGCGGATTAAATTTTGCGTCGGGTGCATTGCAGGCCGCTGCATGCAGTGACGTGGCAGGTTAAACAGCGAGACACGCAGAATGACGCAGCCGGGGCGCGTCTTCCCAGCTGCCCATTACCCGCCATCCCCTGCTCCCACTCCGCCTCAACTAACTTCAATTAATTCAAAGCCTGCCTGCAAGTTTGGCTAATACTAAGCGAAAACCATTATCTCGGCGTTTAGAGTTTAAGTTAAAATTCCCCCCGCCGTGCTTGAGGAACAGCGGGCACCGGCTGCTCTTTACGGGCGCTGCCCCTCATTACAATGCATTTTGCTGCCAGCGATAACGGGGAGTCCTTCCGATCGAGGAAAAACACCTCCATCATTATTACTGTCGTCACAAAATACAGCCAAAGCATAAACAAATTTAATCGGTTTGTGATTGTATCAGAAACAACTGGACTTTCGAGTTTCCTACATTCTGCATTTTCTTACCACCTAACAAAATTTTCAAATGTTTGTATAGTCTATGGGACTTAACTACGGGGTTATCAATCCCTAAACTTACAAACTACTTATGAACTACTTACGAACTAGGACGGCACAAATATCCATGCCCGAAGGGGGATTCGAACCCCCGACCGTAGTGGCCGTGCAGACCGTGACTGGAGCGCCTTAGTCTCCTCGGCCACCGCGGCCGGCTTTCTTACCATCTCTCCCATGTCCTGCCAATCCGAGAACTTTGTGCCCTGTATTTATTTTCTGAAACTCGTATAATACTGAAATCGCAGAATACTATTTTAACTAAATGCATGTAAAACGGAGTCACACCTTCAAGCTAGTCCAGAACACAGATCATTTCTTAAAATTTGAAACATGATTGCGTTTCTTCAACGACCGTTTATGAATTCAAGTGGTAGTAAGACAGCCCTTGGTCACATAGATAAAACGTATTTTACCAGGTTTCCCAAATTACTAAGAGTGCCTTCATCAGAAATTACTAAAATTGCATGTCACTTTTTTTAAAATAACAAGTAAACGATAAAGCTTGTCACATTTGGTATAAAATAATATATCCGACTAGGCACTAAGGACTGCTCACAGGGGTGAAGGAGGCATCAAAACTGATACACCAGGGATGTATACTTATAAATTAAGCGTACTTACAGCTGTTCTTGATTCGCCATCGGGATTATTTCCTTCGTCTTCTTTAGTGAAGGAATTTTTCAAAGTTGTGATCAGCAATTTTGCTTTACCAGAACTGTCATCAGTAGCATCACCATTTTTATCGCGTAATTAAGGTAAAAAAAGGTAAAGCAGTCAACAATCCGAAGATGGTTTGAACACCACAGTGCTTTACTAGGCATGGTCCTGTTTGGAGGTGGTATGCCGTTGCCTTCCTCCGACCTTCGAACTGACTTACCCAGCCAGTTATAGGGGGACCTACACTTTAACGTGGGTTCCGAACCACGGTGTTACTCGGTATTTTTCACATGAGCAATACTGCCAGTGGTGAAAGAAGTGGAAAGTGACAGATAAAAATCCCAGGACCTGGCGGGGATCGGACCCGCGACCTTTGGAGTTGTAGTCTGGCACTAACCCCTGTGCAACCGGAAGGTATTGATTCCGTTTTGCCGCCGGTATACTTGACATACGAGCAGAATTTCTTCCGATTTTCTACCAAATTAAGTGACTTCTCGCACTGAAGTTCGATATTTTCCAATTTATGTAAAAGATTTCAGTCTTGGGGATTCTGTATTTTTTTTTAATTTGGCGTGCTTTCTTTGCTTTTGCAAGAGTGATCCAACTTTTTTTCTATACCACAGGTCAGCCTTATTTTTTTGTTAATGTATCTGGTATAAATCTCTCAATATCTGTCGGTATTATTTCTTTGAATATAAGCCATATCTGATCAACACTCACACTGTTACTTTGGAAAGACTGTAGTTTGAATTTTTTAATTCTTTTTTGAATAAATATATTTTTCGTTTAATTCTAGTGGATTTCGGAATTTCGATATTCAGTATCGCTTCGACAACTCTGTGTTCACTAATCCCTATGTCTCTTTTGATTCTCTTTATTAGCTCCGCATAATTTGTTGCTACAAGGTAAAGTATGTTTGCACAACCATTTACTAGCCTAGGGGATTCATGAACTAACTGTATCATACAATTTTTGGTGAATGCGTTCAGTACAATTTCGGTCGATGTTTCATTCTTGCCTTCGGTTTTGAATATGCATTTTTGCCTACATATCGAGGGTGGGTTAAAGTCACCACCAATTACAACTGTATGCTTCGGGTACGTATTTGATTTTTGATCCTAGTTTTCTTTTAATATTTCTGCAATCTAATTGTCTGAGTCAGAACCAATTATTAATTTATTGCCAATATAACCTGTACCTATACCAACTCACAGGAATAATCTACTTCAATTTCGGTACAGGTTAAACCACATGTGACAGCAGTAAATACGCCACCACCTATTTTATTCAATCTGTCCTTTCTTAATACTAATTTTCCCTTTGTAAAATTTTGAGCTTAACTAATCTCCAATTTCAGCATTATTCCGTTACTTATAATGATTTGAGATTCAGTACTTCCTATTAGCGTTTGGATTTCTGGTACTTTTTACACACATCTATGAGAATTTAAAACGATTAGACCTATTGTTTGTAGATCTTCGTTCGTCCTACAAGACGTAAGGTAAATGATCACCAACATATACGTAAGCCATCCAACGTATACTTCCATAATGTGATACAAATAGTTTAATCTCATGAATAGTACGCACCAAATTTGTCCAACTGATCAATACATTGCTAAAGTCATAGTGCACGATGAATTAGAAAAAGTATGTAATAAATTTACTTTATTACTACATAACCAATCATCGCAGACGAGACAACATACCTCCAAACCTGTGTGGATAGTATTCATGTTATAGATGTGAACAGCAGTGATGACCTACGAAGCAAAAACTTAGAATAGAGTAACGATGAATAACAAAGTCTTATGTGCTGCACATTAGATGTAGAGGTAATAACTAAAAGCATCACATGGCATTGGAAGAGACTGCACTGATTGTGACGGCAATAAAAATGAAGGGGAAATGACAAGGATAAGTAGTCGGAATCTAAAAGGTGAGGCTGATGTAATCGACTACCTGAAATGTAGGTAATCCGAATGACAGTTGGAAACGTAGATGAAGGCCGTAAAGCTTGGTGTTCACGTAGTGACATGATAACTAGTGGTAACCAACAATGTAAATTAGGGAATTGTAACTCACGCTTCTGGTGGGGGAGCGCGATTTTTCGCGCTATTCGTAATGGTCTTCGATGTGTATGACTTTATCTCTTCGGAAATGGGCTGCTGGTTTCTACCTTGCAGTTCATGAAAGTAATACATGCATAGCGGATTAACTTCAGCGACGGTTCTTGTTTCCCATACCAATATGTTACGATTGCTTTCGAACTGTGCTATTCAGTAGGACTGGTTATCTGCTTCTGGCGCTGTAATTCAGCTTCGAAAGTTCTGCAGAACACGGTTCGCTAATAAACGATTCCGAATAAATCCGCGGAGCAATACATCGCGTAATTTGTCGGGAGCGTTAAAAAAGTGCGACGGCTGTGTGACACAGTAGCCGTGCGCGTGTCACATTGCTCTTAATGCTGTAGCTGAATGTTACCCTCTGCCGAACCAAGACGCGCGCTACTTTGGTGTCTCTGTTGTTAATAAGAGGTGAATTCATTTTCGTTACAGGAGTGCTACTGGACGGTCGCGCATCTTGACTCGGAACAGCATCCGCGTTTTAACCCTCCGTTGATACCATGATTAAAATGGCATGCAGTGGTAACAGGGGTGAATCAGCATGCCCATGTTTTATCTTATAATTAATTGAAAAATTACAATACTTTTAGAGGAAATATTTTCGAAATGGTTAAATATTGTATATCCTATTAACATGCAAACACTTATGAGTAATTTAATAACGGTTGCCGCATGGAATGGCAGCAAGGTCTAAGGCGCAGGAAGGAGACCCCTCCACCATAAGAGGAAGTGCGGAAGTGCCTACTCAGAGGGCCACTGCCCCCCTCGCTCCTCCCCAGCGTTCCAGGAGAATAGTACCCTCACGCGGGGACCTCTGACCTTTGAATGCATGGGTGGCTGCTTAATACACTCTGTAGCCACTTCCTTCCCCATTGCTGTGAAACTGAGCAGAACAGAGGCGAATCAAAACGCTTCCCTCACCAGGGTTAATTGCAGTTGACGAACGTACACCGCTAATTTCCTCACTCATTAATATGTAAATGCTGTGTGCCTTTGCAAATTATTTCCCTGACACTTTGTTTAGTGTTAGTGCTTCTGTTGATTCAGGAATGTTGTTTTAGTAATGACGAAATAAAAACCATGCTATTCAATTTATTTTGTAAATTACACGATCACCCTTTTCCACATGCCGTGTTCGTAATCGGGAGGGATTTGATGCCAGCGATATGTTCTCATATTTTTTGACTTGGAATGAGTAGGTAAAAGCGCTGTGGCTAGGAAGGAAAATGAAGTTTCAGATACCTGTCAACGTTATGAACATTAACGAAGTGCACAAGTATTGATTTAAAGATGGGGCAGGATATCAGCTATGATCCATTCTAAGACTGCACCGCTAAAAATCGTCACGACAGTAAGAGAACTACAGCAGCACTCTACAAAATTAACTCCATATTACGCACAAGGAATAAAGAATATTATTTCTGGTCGAATTCACTAGACGTTAATAAACTGTGTGTTGAGATATCACTCCATCATCATCATATATTTTCCTTCAAGTTTGACATTTTATCCCTAAATTACTGTATGGTGACGAATTACAGTGATGATAATATTATCAATATTTTCTCGCAATAGCGAATTTCTTTTAGCGTCACTGTATAAGGTATAGATGTTCTACCAAATGGTGACATATGAAACTTTTTTTTCCCTATTGGTAGATCAGTTCATTGCGGTCGTTATTCCGTTTTGTTCGTTGTCGTTCGATGTGTTCTTGGCTCAGCTTTTTTATTCAGAGAGGCGGCGTTCAGCCCTCTGACCGGGCGCGCTGAGCCACGGCGCCCGGCTAAAGTTAAATTAAATTCCATCCGTAAACGCACTTTCTCCAACCAGGATTAGAACTGCCACCTCACTCCAGGCTCGCATCACAAGACACAAGCAGAACCACACAGCCAACCACACACTAAACTTTGTGCCTGGCCGGGACTCTAACCCGGGTTTCCCGCTTTTCGCGAGCGGTCGCCTTGACCACTAGGCTATCCGAACACGACTCCATGACCGACCCAAACTTCCATATGCCACACTGACTGCACATATGAGTCAACTGCATTCATCCCTTAATCTGTATTCCCGCACTAGGGGGAATGAAAACAACGAGGTATTAACCTACGCTGTTATCGTCATTGCCTCGCTTTGGCATCTGTTAAATTACTGTATGGTGACGAATTACAGTGATGATAATATTATCAATATTTTCTCGCTATAGCGAATTTCTTTTAGAGTCATTGTATAAGGTATAGATGTTCTACCAAATGGTGACATATGAAAAAGCGTTATTCGCACATATTTTTTAAAGAAAGAGCAAAACGTTGCGATGTGACAAAATGGTTAAGTAAGGCATTGCCCTAATAGGTAAATACTAGATTAAATATAGCACTGTGATGCGCTTACCGAATGCTTTATTAAAGGGGTCCACTGCATGTTACCGTATGTTAACAGATGTGCCTGTCATTGTTATATCGACTGATAGATATGTTATAGCTTTATGATACTTCTAGAATTATACATTCATCAAATATAACACGTAAGACCATTAATAAATCTTCCTGTAGTTCATTGGAGTATCAAAACTTTTCGTTTAAGTTCATATTACAGATATTAGAGACTTACAGGAATGTATGTAATACTTTGATGTCGATTTCTCGAAGTTTTATTAGTTTATACAGTTTGAGGATATGCAGACATTTTTCAGTGCCTCGTTGGAATACACATGTAACTAAGATATATGAAACATTTATACGTGAAAAGAAAATTGGTGTAGCTCTTACAAGTTTCAATATCCATACTCCACCAGGACACACCTTCTTTCCCTACTACCAAGGTACTTTATTATCTTGTCAAACGTTGCACGCTTTATTAAAGTGCTGCGATTATGTTAGCTTTTTTACGCTTTTCGTGTGATACATCATCTTGTATAGTAGTGGCAAGTTTCCGAAAACGTATCAGATTTACATGGCAGCTATACCATAATTCATCTTATGAAACACGAAATAATCCACGTGATAATGACGACGAAACCATGGAGAAGGAATTAAAGTTGAGGGTAAAGAAATAAAAACATTGCATTTTGCCGATGACATTCTAATTCTGTAAGAGACAGCAAAGGACGTGGAAGAGCAATGGAACGAAATGGACAGTATATTGAAAGGAGCGTATGAGATGAACATTGACAAGAACAAAACAATGGTAATGGAATTCAGTCTAAGAAAATTAGACGCTGCTGAAGAGATTAGATTAGGTAGACAAACAATAAATGTGGTAGATGAGTTTTGTTACTTGGGCAGTAAAATAACATATGATGGTCGCAGTACATGGGATATAAAATGCAGAATAGCAATGGGAAGAAAAGTGTCCTTGAAAAAGTGAAATTTGCGAACATCGAATATTGATTTAAGTGTAAAGATGTCTTTTCTGAAGACATTTGTGTGAAGTATTTCCTTGTACGGGAGTCAACCATGGATGACAAATACTTCAGACTGGATGAGAATAGAAGCTTTTGAAATGTGCTGCTACGGAAGTTTGCTGAAGATCAGGTGGGTAGATCTCGTAACTAATGAGGAGGTACTGAACAGAATTGGGGAGAGAAAGAGTATTTGGCTTACCTCCAGTAAAAGAAAGATTTGTGAATGTAGCATTGGAGGGAAATGTGTGGGGTAAAATTCGCAAGAGACCAAGAGACGAATACAGTAAGCAGATCAAATGGATGCGGGTTTTCGATCTTATGAGGAGATGAATAGGCTTATTCAGGATAGAGTAGGGTGGAGAACCGCATCAAACCAGTCTCCGGACTGATGACCACAACAACATCAAAATATTTCTTGTAGATGTCCTACCCACAGTATCTTCTTCTGACACCAGTTTTCAAACCTTATACAGGAGAGAAGCGTGGATGGTTAATGCCTCACTATCTTATAAATTTAATTTTGGGTTCTGAATGCTGATGTTACAAGAGTAAACTACCTACTGTAGAGTACGAATTTACCAAATGTATATCTTTAAATTATTATATAGTTGAACGTTATTTCGTGGAAAAAGATGGAAAATTTTATTATAAAACCTAGCAGCTTCAATTAATACTTATAATCAAATCTGTTTATTTTCTGGCAGCAAGCTATGCGTTCATTTTATACTTTGTGATACGAGAATTAAACTCACGTTTGTCAAAACACGTCTCCTATATTTACATATATGTTTCTGTTCAAACCACTAATTAACCCTAAAGCGTGATTGTATACTGCCCAGTTAATTGGATATGCAGAGACGTCTCTCGACAATGGTGATAATGACGTAAATTAATTGGAACTCTAAATATTCACAGGCTATGTGTTAAACATACAACCGCTGTACAGAGCCATGATTCTGATTCCGAGATACACTCTTTACATCTTTCTCTGCTCAATGTTGCGCTGTGTCTTTTGACGTTGAACAGAGCGTCATTGAAGTTGTAAGGCCAATAATACGAAACAGACACACAGATACTTCATTCGCTAAACGAAAAACAGCAAATGTCTGACAAATTAACCACAGCAGCAGTTCAAAGATTTATAGATGAATTGAATAAGTAATAGTTTTAAAATTGTGTAGAGAAAGGGTAAACGAAAAAATTAATTTTAAGCACTCTGCAACGCCCAAAGAACACATTTCACCCAACTGGCAAGGTGATAAAACGATTTCATCTCACTTGGGTATGCTCCATACTTCAAGATACTAAAGAATGATCCACTAACCGATCTGATGTCGATCATATCACGTCTTGTAGAAAAGACGAAGCTGCCGCACGGATTGAACCTCCGTCGACGAGCAAACGCACGCTCCGCAGTATGGCGCCTCAGAGCGCTCGGCCTCTCCACCGCGGCCTGAAAATTCGAAGAGCCGTAACATGCATACAATTAACATCCAATGTAAATTAATATGTATGACTACATGTAACCATAAAAACGTAGGCTTCCACACTTGCCAGCACAATTTAAGCAATTAGGCGCAGCGGGGTTCATAATCCGGGGCAGTAAGTAAAAAAAAAAAAAAAAAAAACTTTAGTGGTGGGAGCTTTAACACAAATCTCTATACTTGTCTCTGTTCTTTACTTCTTCTTATTCAGTGGAAGAATATTAAGGAAATGTAATTCATCTACGAAAAGAATGGTTTACAAATTCTTGAAAGAAAATTTTGTGAGTATCGTTTATTATTCAGAGATCTGTACCTGATTCTATTAATAAAAGAGAGAGGAGATCCAACGAAGAGTGGAGCGGTTCATGACGGTATCCTAAAGTAGCTGGACGGCATTGCGCACATGATCAACAAATTCCAGTGACAGATGCTGCTACTGTGGTAGTTTGTTTCCTATGGAAGTTTACTGTAGAAATTCGGCAAGTGTATGTTGGAAGAGGCCTGAGGCACCATATTACTTCTCCAACATGCAGTCGCAAAATGATCACATCGAGAAGATCAAAACAGTTAGAGCTCGTTCGTATGCTTACCGACAGTCGCACATCAATAGCTAATGGAACAATGTGGTACTAGAAGTACCCTGCACCACACACTACAGAATGTCTTTCGGAATATAGATATAGACGCAGACGTAGGTTTACTATTGCTCTTGTGTATAACAGCAATTATGCAAAGGTTACATTTTTAAAACGTGTATTCTCGACACTAGCAACGAATTACGAGATACATCTGCAGCCATTACTGCACACTTCCCATTCTGGCGTTTTCTGACGTTACTCCATCACAAACTGCATGCGGTAATTGTCTGTGAGGTCACATCGGATGAATTTTGCCTGCAACAGACGCAAGTAGAGAACTTCTGTTGAGATTTCTCGGAGAATTATGTGGTATAAAAAATTCTCTGATTATAACTGTGAGTTCAGGGATTAGTATATAGAACCGGCACCGGTATCCAGGACTTCGAAGCAACCTGATCACGACTCACTATACGTCCTCGCGGATTTACTTCAGCCAGTACATAGTGTCCCACCTTGAAGGCTTTATAAAGATTGTCCTGCCTAATTTCTAGAAATAGTACTCCTGAATACAGGATATTGCGGAGACATGGCTTAGCCAAATCCTGTTGGATCGTTTCCAAAATGAAATTTTTGCTGTGCAACGGAGTGTGCGCTTATCTCAAACTTTCGACAAATTAAAACTTTGACTGAGATTTGAACCAAGGTCCTTTGCCTTTCACGAACAATCGCGCTTGCGTACCTTTTACTGCAACATGGGTGAGACAATTCCGCACTTGAAACTTCCTGGCAGATTGAAACAGTATGCAGAACCGAGAATGGAACCCAGTACCTTTGCTTTTCGCGGGAAAGCTCTGTATCAACTGAGCTATCGTGGCACGCCTCACGGCCTGCTGTTACAGCTATAAATCCGCCAATACCTGGCCTCTTACTTTCCAAACTTCACAGACGTTATCCTGAGAAACTTGCAGGACTGGCAGTCCTGGACGAAACAATAATGTGGAGACATGGTTCTGCCACAGCATAGGGGATGTTTCAAGAATGATATTTTCCCTTTGTAGCGGAGTGTGCACTGATATGAAAGCCGGGATAGGTCAGTCCGTAGAGTGCTTTCCCGCGATATGCCTAAGTCATGAATTCGAGTACCCGTCATGCACGCAGTTTTAATCTGCCAATCAGAATAATATTAGTGAACATTCTGTTGAAGAATGAAAATATTGTGAACTTCTACACTTCATCTACTGGCAGCGCCATATAAAGAAATTTTTCTACATATCCTCATTTACATTGTAACTGTGAGAACGTTTTCCAGAGGAATATGCTAGTAAGATGTTTTGGAGGGCAAATATCCAAAACACTTGGTTTTTAACGAGCATGTTAGAATCACGAGTAGTCTGCAAATACGAGGAATGGAACATAAGTAATGGCAACTATTCATTCACAACCGATACAAAAGCGTTATATGTTTGCACATGTTACTGTCCTCCAAAGTAGTCATCAGCGTTGTTTAGAACCCGGTGCCAGCGGTGTGTAAGGCGTAGTATAACGTTACCAGAGCCTGTCCTGTTGATTGTGTGAATGGAGCAGTCTAATGTCTGTCGAATCTCTGGAACAATTCTGAAGACAATACCACGAAGTGGTTCCTTCATCTTCGGAATCAAATCAAAGTCACTAGGACATATGTCCGGGGAGTATGGTGAATGGTAAAGTACTTTCTAGTCCCATCGACCGAGCAAAGTAGCCACAGCTTGCGCGCGCCGGCCGTGGTGGCCGAGGGGACTGAGGCGCTCCAGTCACGGTCTGCACGGCCACTACGGTCGGGGGTTCGAATCCCCCCTCGCGCATGGATATTTGTGCCGTCCTTAGTGTTAGCTTGTTCGTAAGTAGTTTGTAAGTTTAGGGACTGATGACCCCGTAGTTAAGTCCCATAAGCTATACAAACATTTGAATTTGAACAGCTTGCGCTGTATGCGCTCGCGCATTGTCGTGCAAAATAATGGGTGGTTTGCGCAGAAAGTGTTGCCGCTTCTTTCGCAAAGCTGGTCGCAGGTGATGTTCCAATAACGAACAGTAATATCCTTGATCCAACCCCGTGTTTCAGTTTCGAAAAGATAGTGACACGGCTACGTTAGACCGGTCGATCCCAAGTGTCTGTGTTTCTCTCGAATGTGCGCACGCCGGTGACGTGGGACGGGCAAGTCCATTTGCACGGAGGTAAGGTAGGTATGTCAACAACGTGAGCTATCAGCAACTATAGTAGACTCTATTACACAGAGTCTCCACAGCAGTGTTGCCACTATTTAAGTTCCAACCCTGATATGTTTCACACGCGGGACACATTTAACAATGTTGACACGAAACTTTCATTGCTAGTCATATATATATATATATATATATATATATATATCAGTAATGAGTCTTTGGCAAATTTTGGCAACACAAGCCAAACAGTAATTTCACAGGCATTTGAAGAGCCACAAATCCATCACAACAGATACTGGGCTGCGTAATATTTATGAAATTTAGTAAAGAGAAAGTGATGTAAATTTCACGACAACATACAGAAAGCAGACACTGTCATACATACGAGAGGGAGTTGGTGACAAGACGCTGGGAGCCACTAACAATGAAACACATCCATCTCATTTGGACATAGTTCATTTCCTGATCGCGTACGAATAATATCCAACGGACATGAAGTTGTCGATCAGCATGCAGCAATAATTTTGGAGAACTCGGTTCTCCAGAGAAAAATTTCTTAGCTGTCGGAAGCACGGACAAAGGATGGAGTAGTAATAGGCAACGAACGACCTGGAACTATTAATTCTGGACCAGGACGTACGGACATGGCGGCAAGTCAGCGTACGTACACTTATCAGCTAGGACATTTTGATCACCTACCCTTTAGCAGGTATATCAAACTCTGTCAAAGATGAAAGCGTTGACGCATCTTGGCATGAATGCAATGAGACCTTGGTATGTCGCTGAATGGAGGTAGCCCATATCCGATCCCATATGTCTAACAATTACGGGGAAGGGGACTATGTGCTCTGAAGCCACTTCAGTCGCGTCCCAGACGTGTTCGGTCGTGTTCAGATACCACTCTCTCACACTTCTGGCCTTGGGGCACGGTGCATTTTCTTGTCGAAAAATGACACTGCTGTTGGGAAAAGGTGATCGTAATGAAGAGTATACGTGGTCCGCAATCAATGTGCGATAATTCTTGGCCATCACTGTGGATTGAACGAGCTCCATTGGACCCATGAATTCCAATGTGAATGTTCCCTAGGGCATAAATCAGCTGGTGCCAGCTTCTCCCGTCCCGCAGAACAGTTGTCAAAAATCTCTATTCGTGAAAGACGATAGATTGGCACGCTCCCGTCGGTTGATAAGGACGGTATCAGAATTCATCAGACCAAGCAACGGACTGTCACTGCGCCAACGTCCACTGACGATGGCCTCTTACCCATTCAAATCGTAGCTTTCTGATGTCGTGGTGCTACCACTGGCACACTCATCAGTCTCCGCCTGCGTAATCCCGTCGTTAGAAGTGTTCAGTGCACTACGTTTTTAGACACACTTTTCATCTGCCCAGTATGAAAGTCTGATGTTAGTTCCGTCACAGTTCGCCGCTTGTCGTGTATTATCGGTCTGTCAAGAGTACGACGACCGACACCTGTAACGAGGGGTGGCCGCCAAACCCCTCAACGTTTGCACGTGGTTTCACCTAGGTTTCTCACTTATTGAAGACACCCAACACAGCAGTGTTATAACACCCAAACAAGTCGTGCAGTTTCCGAAATGCCTGTATATGGAATAGGTTCGCAGATTTGTGACTGGTTGGAAGACTTCCTAAGTAATAGAAAGCATCAGAGACAAGTGTATCATCAAGCGTGCCACAGGGGAGTGTGATGCGACCGCTATTATTTTCTATCTATATAAATGATCTGATGGACTTGCGGCTGTTTGCTGATGATGCTGTCGTGTATGGGAGGGTGTCGTCATTAATTGAGTGAAATAGCACACACGATACGTTGATAAAATTTCTAGTTGGTGTGAAAGATGGCAGTCAGCTCTAAATGCAGATAAATGTAAGGTGATGCACATGAGTAGAAAAAACAATCCCATAATGTTTGAAGACAACATTAGTAGTGATCTCCTTGATACAGTCGCGTCATTTAAATATCTAGGCGTAACACTGCAGAGCGATATGAAATGGAACGAACATGTAAGGACAGTTTTGAGTAAGACAGCCGACTTCGGTTTACTGGGAAAATTTTAGGAAGATACACTTCACCTGTAAAGGAGACCACATAAGAAACGCTTGTACGACGACGTCTTGAGCATTACTCAAGTGTTTGGGATCCGCTGCAGCTCAGTTTATAGGAAGACATGGAAGCAGTTCAGAAGCGAACGACTAGGTTCGTTACTGGTAGGCTCGACCAATGCGCGAGTATCACAGAAATGCTGTTGAGGAAATTTAGAGGGCCGGAATTTGAAGCTGACTGAGAACGATCTCGCATTTGGCGTCAAGATCACAAAGATAGGGGTCATCATGTTCTAGGTGTTCAGCGTATGTGATAGTGAAAAACATGAGGTAGTGCGTATTTTAAATATATATATATATATATATATATATATATATATATATATATATATATATATATATATAACTTAGATTTATGCGTTATTCTCTTTCCATTTCTCTGTCTGTACCGAGCGAGGTGGCGCAGTGGTAACGCACTGCTCTCGCATTCGGGAGGACGGTGGTTCATATCCACCTCCGGCCATCCAGATTTATGTTTTGCGTGATTTCCCTAAATCAATCCAGGCAAATGCCGGGATGGTTCCTTTCAAAGGGCTCGGCCACTTTCTTTCGCCATCCTCACCCAAAAACTCTGAGCGTTAGCTCAGTCTCTAATGACGAAGCTGTCCATAGGACGTTAAACCCTAAGCTTCCCTTTCCTTTTCTGTCTGTCTTTGTGTGTGTGTGTGTGTGAGAGAGAAAGAGAGAGAGAGAGAGAGAGAGAGAGAGAGAGAGAGACTGTAATTACAATTGAGTTATACGAAGTAATAAAGTAGACTGACTTATTATATCTGTGATTGGTTTATGTTTCCGGATAGTCACATTAATGGTGTATGGGAATCACCTGTTCAGTTCGGCATTACCAGTTATTGTTCACGGAAAATTACGTAAAATTTGTTGGCCCTTGAGGAAGTAAATACGACAGCTTCATGCTGATACGCTGAATGAAATTGTACTGCGATACGTTAGGACATCAGTAAAGTGAAAATCAAAATCGTGCAGCAAATAAAGAATTCTCTACATTGTATTTTGTGGTCGGTTATTGCTGCCTCACGGTCACGAAAGGAAATAGTTTATACGGTTCGTGACAACCAGTGGCGTAACTAGGACTTGGCTTTGGGTGGGGGGGTGGGGATAGATCTGCTTGAGGAGCAAAATTTTAGTCTATTTCCAGACAGACTACCTTATGCCACTCCCGTTGAAGAAACTAATTCACTCCCATCCAATGAAAGCTTATGGTAAAACACCCCCAGTTTTCAATCTTTACCTTTACCAGATTTCTGTTGTACGATTTTTTTTCGGGTTTTGGGTTCGGGTTTTGAGGGGGGGGGGGGGGGGTTCTATCCCCCTCATCCCCCCCTCATAGTTACGCCACTGGTGACAACTATTATTTTTCAGCAAGATACTGGAACAGCAAAAGCATTAACAAGCTAGCATACAGTATAACACTGTGTTACTTACTCAAGGGACGAAATACTAAGTAGCCCAAGTATATAAATAAAAATTTGAAACTATAAGAATAGAGTAATTAACGAGCCTGTGCGAGATGCAGCGACGCTAAGTTTTGGGAAGCGCTGCACATCTCGTGGGTGGAATATTAATTTAGAGCGTCTGCGGCCGCTCGCTACAGCCAGATCCACGGCCCTCCACCGCTGATTTCATCTCTATGTTATCATCTTTCCACCATCTTCTCTCTTTCTAAATTCGGATATTGTCTACATTTCTGTATTTTGACATGTCACTTGTTTCAAAACGTTTCTTTTAAAATAATGAGCTTGTTATCCAAAAGTACTTACACCTGAAGCCGGAAATGAAAAAAATTAAAAACAAAATTAATCTTTTATTAAGTAGTTATTAGTAATGATCTCCGAAGAAATTATTTTTATGCTGTAATTCTCTTAAGTTATAATTGTGCTGATTTTTGCGTATACTGACAAACAAAGCTTCCTTTTATGGACAAAAATAATTAATTTTGGATTCCTTACTGTTGTATGCAACAAACTGATCATTCAATAAATACCATGCAAAACAACTACTACTACATTGAATTAACTGGAGCCGCGCGGGAGTAGCCGAGCGGTCAGGAGCGCCACGTTGCGGATCGCGCGGCCTTTTTCGTCGGGGGTTCGAATCCTCCCTTGGGCATGGATGTGTGTGTTGTCCTTAGGTTAGTTTAACTTATTTTAAGTAGTTTTTAGGCTACGGACGGACCAAGCATTTGAGACAGATGTATTTACAAACAACTGGAAAACATACCTTATCCACATTTTCCGTCTATTCTGAAGTTCACAAACTGATGTGAAATACAAGACTAACTTGTCGATATTTTTAAAGTGATCCACCACTAGATGCAGTACGTGTACATGATGAAAGGATGGAACATTAACAATATAATCCAATTTCCAGACTTCCAAAATACTGTTGCCTCAAAGCCCCTGATCATAAGCGACGGGGAGTGGATTTTAAGAAACCCCGTGGCTTATGTACGAAAAATTTTACCCAAGATGAAAAAAGTTCTACCTACAAAAAGAAATCTCATCAGAAACATCAAATGTACAAAAATGCTAGTTTCACGAAGAATTTCATCCAACGTAAAGGTTGTGAGATCTCCTAGGAAACCAAATATGTTACTTTAGTATTGGAATCACCTATTCAACACCTAGTCCTAATTTGTTATCTAATTAGTAATCTACCTACATTAACAGCGACTATATCAATATTAGGTATCTCTGTTCCTGTAATAAAAATAATGACTTTGCACTCGCACGGCAACATAAACTAATATTTAAAATATTTTATGTTTTGTGACTGTACTTCATTGTTATTACCTTTGATTACATCAAAGAATATAAATTACTGTCATGTCATTATTCCGATGTGCAGTTGCGAGATCATTATTTTTATACTGTTGTCTTTATATTATGGTGCGAATGCCGAGTCATTATATTTGTTATAGGAGTGAAGATGTATAATATTCACACAGTTCAAATGTTTGTAAATCTATCGGACTAAACTGCGTGGTCATCAGTACGTAACTAACAAACTTCTTAAACCTAGGTAAACTAACCTAAGGGCAACACACACACCCATGCCCCAGGGAGGACTCGAACCTCCACGGCGAGCAACCGTGCGCTCCGCAGCGGGACGCTTTAGACCGCTCGGCTACTCCACCGCGGCTATTCACAAAGTCACTCTAAACGTTGATATATTACTAATTAAGATTTCCATGAACACTAACTAAAGTCACCGACTTGTTTCCCCATGAGATCTCACAACGTTTTACGGTGAAAGGAATTCGTCAGAAGACTTCAATTTCTGTATGTTTTATGTTTTTGATGGGATTATCTTTATTTCTTGTTCTGCACGGCCACTACGGTCGGGGGTTCGAATCCTCCCTCGGGCATGGATATTTGTGCCGTCCTTAGTATAAGTTAGTTGATAAGTAGTTTGTAAGTTTAGGGATTGATGACCCTGTAGTTAAGTCCCAAAAAAAAAAAAAAAAAATAATAATAATAATAATAATAATAATAATATTTTTTGTTCCGTGATCCATTACTTCATTGTGTGTAATTTTACTGCTGTTTGTCAATGGAAGGAACTGTAAGTCGACCTTCTTCAATGAAACGAACGTTAGGGTTACTACAATTCGACCTGAATAAGAAATGCAAGACAGGGAACAATACAGGAAAAAATCGAGAATCTAGTCAGACGTTTCGTTAATTTTTGTTATAAAGGGAGCAAAATACTTTTGTCATCGATCTCAGAATTCAGACATCTTCCAGGTACATCACAGAACATAGTACAGTAAATAAAACTGAAAGCTGAAAAAAGGAAAGAAGACGATGTAGAAGAATTCACTTAAGAAGCTGTAAAACATAATCCTTGGTTTGCTTAAATTGAAGTGAATATTAAATTCCTTTTCTTACTCAATTGCTTCGTGCCTTTCCATCAGTGCAGCACTAATTCCTGCGCAGAAGCTTTTCTCCACATATATGATTAATGACATTTTAAATGACTAACAAAACACATTTCTGCTTTTTTTTAAACGTTAATGAATTTAAATCAATACCTTGTGGGCATATTAATGAAGTGTCCAACTGCTCGAGAATAAAAAGATCTTTGAGCTACGTCAAATGAGCCACAATTTCTCACAAGCCCCTTAGATTCAGAAGAAAATTAAACGTTTTGCACCATCGTGCAACGGCCTGTCTTTACGTCCTGACTCTGGGATACACTGCACACGCATCACGCACCACACAGTGCAACGTTTTTGCTGTGGTATCAAACGGTCACCGTTCGTGGTGTCTGCAGACTCGAAAATCAAATCACAGCGGGCAACTCATAGGTGCAAAATATCGAATTTCTTGTATCTCAAAATATACCCACGCAACCACGTACGAGGGCAAACACACAGGCACAGAAAACAAACAAATGAATACAGAAAGTGCCTTTGCGTTTTGTGTTTATAGATATTGTATGACACTGGCAAAGGTGATGTACAGGGGCGGTGGTGTGGCCACGCGGAAGGAAAGAACAAAGCGGCAGCGGTAGTGGCGGGCCAGTTGATCATTTCGCCTGCAAATGGAAAACAGTCGTGTTCCTGGAATTTACCACCCACTGTCAGCTGTTTATTCGTGTGGTCTTTTTCCGCCACAGAGTCTGTTTTTGCAGAAAATACGACTTTGCCGGCGATATTGCATTTCCACATACACGCAATATTTATATTTCGTGGACTGCTGTACAGTAAAGTCTTATCTACCTGGCTTCTACTTCTCGTACCTATGATTTTGCACATAAATTACCTTTACCAAGCTGTTGAAGACAATCCAACCTTACTGGCGTTAGTTTATTTTTATCGACGACAGGTATGTTGCCAGATATGCAACAGATTTATTTCAAGTCTTCTGCCTTACTGAATTATTGTTTACGGTATGTCATCAGCTGAGGAAAAGGGCTGATTAATTAATTAAAGAACGTACTGCAATGTATATTCAAGGAACTGTTTATAGTAACTATCGTTTCCCAGTAGATTTATTTAGTAATAAAATTTTTCATAAGTAAATACCTCTTTTCAAAACCAACTGTTATGTCCATGGAATTAATACTGAAAATATGACATAAATCTTCATAAATATTTCTAGCCAATACTGACGTCCCTTATTAAGGAACATACATTTTCATAAGTTACCAGCAGCCACAACAATTTAGCTTTTAATAGAGAAGGATTTAAGACGATCCTTATGGAGTTAATGTTCAACTGTTCAACTGTTTGTTAAGCTTATGGGACTTAACTACGGGGTCATCAGTCCCTAAACTTACAAACTACTTATGAACTACTTACGAACTAGGACGGCACAAATATCCATGCCCGAGGGGGGATTCGAACCCCCGACCGTAGTGGCCGTGCTGACCGTGACTGGAGTGCCTCAGTCACCTCGGCCACCGCGGCCGGCTGGAGTTAATGAAGGCCACCTACATTTACTCTAGTGCAAAATGTCTGATGCATAATAATAATATGCACTAACGTAAAACCTGACTGTCTGGCAATATTCTCTGTAGTAAAAATGCCTGGCTACATAAGAGTTGTGATTTGTGAATTGTTTTCTGTTTTTGACATCTGTACTTATATATATTTGAGACTTATTTAATGATATTTGTTAAATAAAAATATTTTTAGAGTTTTTAAACTATTTTAGTAGTCATTTCACTAATGATCTGTTGAATTACTTCATTAAACTGTTCCTTTGCACAAATGTATTTCTGGTTTTTTGTATTCTCATAAATCATTGGGTGTGTATCTCGGGAAACTGTATATTTATCAAAAGAGTCAAAACAGACTGATTAAGATAGTTATCCTATGAGATAAGTAATGAAACAGCTGTTTTTACTGAAATATATTCTATTCAACATATTCGCACACGAAGCAAATACTGACGCGCACATGTTTCATTTCTGTTCGCAGGTAAGAAACCTCCTGGTACTACATTCGCCCTTATAGTCTTGTAACGTAGATTCGTTATAAGGTAAGTCTTAATATCCATCTAGCGTGATTTGCGTATTTGGCACTACTTACGTCAGCACATTCACCTGAGTCTTGTAACGTAGATGCTTTATAAGGTAAGTCTTAAAATCCATATAGCATGTTTTACGTAATTGACGCTACTTTCAAAAATCAAATGTTCAATTTTTTGTATAGCTTATGGCACTTAACTACGGGGTCATCAGTCCCTAAACTTACAAACTACTTATGAACTACCTACAACTAAGGACGGCACAAATATCCATGCCCGAGTGGGGATTCGTACCCCCGACTGTCGTGGCCGTGCAGACCGTGACTGGAGCGCCTCAGTCCCCTCGGCCACCGCGGCCGGCTGTCGCTACTTTCCCCAGCACATTCACCTATAGTTTCTCACTGCACCTTATGATCAACGTGTATTCTTCTATAAACAGGGAGTTCACATATTGCGTACTCTGAGCATACCGTGCAAGTAACTTTCACACAGCACATTTTCTCATTCCATCCGTTCATTAAAGGTAGTACAAAGTTTGGCACATTTGATTAACGAAACGTAACCTGTGACCATTAAAAGATATTACCACAACTTTCGTGAATATCTAACACATAAATCAACAATTACGATGCGTTAATGTTAATTAAATTGTGGGATCGCTGGAGGAAAATTACTGGTGTGTTTATTTGAATATTTCAGTCTAATTTCATAGTCAAAATGTTCAAATGTTTGTAGAGCTTATGGGACTTAACTAAGGGGTCATCAGTCCCTAAACTTACAAACTACTTATGAACTAGCTAATACTAAGGACGACACAAATATCCATGCGCGAGGGAGGGATTCGAACCCCCGAGCGTAGTGGTCGTACAGGACGGGACTGGCACGCCGCAGACCGCTCGGCCACCGCAGCCGGCATGTCATAGTCACAGGTAGACAGAAACTAAAGAGAAAGAATTATATAATTGAAATTGAGACCGCAAGGGAATCAAAGCCATTAAGTGCCAGTGGGCAATGGATTACGTCAATGGGGAAAATTGAAAAGTTTTGCTGAAACAAGATTCGAAACTGCGTCTCGTGCTTATTAGAACTTGAGCTGACCGCAACGGCACCCGCAGACATTCTTCATCACGACTGCGCGGACAATCCTAGCACTCATCCTGTCAGACCCAAAGTCTCTCCTTATCACTGCCGACATTCTGGTGCTGTTCATTATCCCCATTAATCGCAGCGTTTCACCGATTTCCGTAAGAGTTCGTGCGTTTCTACAAAAGGGATCACTGGCTGTCATCATCTTTATTCTACAGGGTGTTACAAAAAGGTACGGCCAAACTTTCAGGAAACATTCCTCACAAACAAAGAAAGAAAATATGTGGACATGTGTCCGGAAACGCTTAATTTCCATGTTAGAGCCCATTTTATTACTTCTCTTCGAATCACATTAATCATGGAATGGAAACACACAGCAACAGAACGAACCAGCGTGACTTCAAACACTTTCTTACAAGAAATGTTCAAAATGTCATCCGTTAGCGAGGATACATGCATCCACCCTCCGTCGCATGGAATCCCTGATGCGCTGATGCAGCCCTGAAGAATGGCGTATTGTATCACAGCCGTCCACAATACGAGCACGAAGAGTTTCTACATTTGGTACCGGGGTTGCGTAGACAAGAGCTTTCAAATGCCCCCATAAATGAAAGTCAAGAGGGTTGAAGTCAGGATAGCGTGAAGGCCATGGAATTGGTCCGCCTCTACCAATCCATCGGTCACCGGAATCTGTTGTTGAGAAGCGTACGAACACGTCGACTGAAAGGTCCAGGAGCTTCATCGTGCATGAACCACATGTTGTTTCGTACTTGTAAAGGCACATGTTCTAGCAGCACAGGTAGAGTATCCCGTATGAAATCATGATAACGTGCTTCAGTGAGCTTAGGTGGAAGAACATCAGGTCCAATCAAGACATCGCCAACAATTCTTGCCCAAACGTTCACAGAAAAGCTGTGTTTATGACGTGAATCGAGGAAGTACAGTACATACTAAGTAACAATTGGGTATTTTGACAATTGTCTGCGCACGAATTATTTCAATTTACATTTAAAGAGAAATACTAAAATGATCTGTAACATGGAAATAAAGCGTTTCCGGACCCATGTCCACATAACATATTTTCTTTCTTTGTATGTGAGGAATGTTACCAGAAAGTTTGGCCGTACCTTTTTCTAACACCCTGTATATGTGATCTCTGTTCGTTTGGACTTGCCCAAACGAACAGTCTCATATTTTTTCATTTGTTAATTACAAAGTTTTCGGGACATTTCACGAAAAGTAATGAACTCTGCAATAGTACGATTAACACTCTTTTAATGGGATGTGGAGATCAAATTCACCACTCATAACCATTTCCTTAGCTATCGATACGTCAAAATTATTCATTAGTGACCATCAGCCCTATCAAAATTATACCGAAAACTAATGTCATGGACGAAATAGCACAAAGAGCACTATTGCATCAATTCGTTGAAAGCAGTGAGCAAAAATGGCGAAACGAGTAGAAAGCGCATTCACCCATGAACAGATCGCTGACTCTGTTCTCACTCGCACGCAGAAGAAGTTAATTCAGACGTCTGTGAAAGGCGTGTGAAGCGAAGAGAGTCGTCGGGCGAGGTTGACGGCCGCTTGGCGCCTCCGGTCGGTCGCGTTGAATGTTTCATCGGCACAGCTTCCCATGCCACACGCCGACAATTTTTTCGCAACTTCAAATTTTTTCTCCGCCTCTGCCACGCCAGAAGTTACTACGGAAATAATGAATTTTTCGTGGCATTTCGAGCATCTCTTGCCATGTGAAACTTGTTACTGCAACTCTGGCTTCCTGCTTGCAAAGACAGCTGTGTTTTCTTGTAGCTATAAACTACAAAATTCGCATTGTTGGGGCGTATTACGGTCATAGCACTGATCATCTTCCAAAATTGACGAAATGTCCATCCTCAAATCCCTCAGTAAAATCACGAAATCATCGCAATAAAAGTCTTTATGGCGGGAATCCTTAGCTCATATAAAGGCTGAGCCACCCGCAACGTCTTATCAGACGTGCCGGTTGATTCATACTAGCGGCATTTCTTCGGTTTGTTTCTTGGCCCGTTTTGGGCGCAAAGTAAATATTGCAATAGTATAAAGTAAGAAATTATCTTAGTCCGCTAGCATGTATAGTTCTCTAGTACCCGCTACTTCACATTGATAAATCGCTTCTTTAACAGAGACTTGTGTCCAAAAGTTGAGCATATTCACGAAAAGATAACATATTGCCTGATGAACACGTTGAAAGTATTATTGAACAAGCTACAGGTTAATCACAAGACATGTGCAAACAGCAGTGGTCGGAACACAATGTTAGGAAATATCTGATACGTGTGAAATTGTGCAGAAGTTTTGCAAATGTATGCCAGTCGATTATATGACGCAGATCTTAGGCACCAGACATGTAATCACCTATGGCGATGTGGAAAACCACATAAAAACTCATCCAAGCTGCTAGACAAACCGAGCCGCATCATTAATTCTCCGGATGGATTTGAACCTGGGCAGGCATATCGACCCGTGCCAGAAAGCGGCGCCTTACACCGAGTAGTTAAATGGACGGGTTTCGAAGTGGATGTCGTCCATAAAGAGGCAGTCTGAACCAACATGTGCAGCAGTAGTGATCGATTACAGTATCCTTCTGGCCTTCAACTAAGATGTGCAATTTATTCAACACGATAACTCTCAACAACGTGACCCAATTATAACCAAACACATTTGTAATACTTTAGTAAATAAATACCGCCAGCAACCAACCACAATATTTTTATAAACCAATTATATTTTTATTTTAAAAAAACACATCCTCGATCGCCAGAGAAGTTTTATTGTTCTTAGACAACCGGTTTCAGTCTTAAGTCTTCAGGCAGACTGCAATACAGTAATGTTACAAATATGAAGAAGGATGTACAGAATACGATATTATAGCAATAAACAGTGAAATAATAACAATGTGCAGCCGATTGTGGATGGGTCGGGAACCGTTGGCTGTGGAAATCAACTGCAGAATACTGAAGTAACGGTCGAGTTTACATATGGCCAACTCCGCCCCCCCCCCCCCCCGACGCGCGGCATTACAAATCGTTTTGAATAATAAGATTAAAAACATTTAGCTTTATCAATTTCGTTAGTTAGCTTCCCTCTATGGGCATTTGAAGATTCTCGCTGGGCATATTGGTGCCAGAGACAGTAATTGCTACGGCAATGACTTGTGCGTATTGATGGTTGCACGCCAGCAATGCTCGTCGCAGCACTCGTAGCAACGGACTATGCGTTCATGCTCTGGAGAGAATCTGCACATTCTAGCTGTGATTCATAATCATGTTCATTAACTGACACAGTTTGTTCTCGGACCTAGACATTAGCACCGTCACTCGTAACAACTGTGCACAGCCAGAAATGTCTTCTAGACTTATAATTTTATCGTTACTAGTTTCTGGCCTGAGTCCATCATCCGACGATAGTGTTGATTTCAGGTTTACATTGGTATCTTCAGAGAAAGGTTTTCTGTATACATTATTATAGGATAGAGATATGTATATATGAAATTGCGGCATCTAGATGGCACTACTGAGGTGACGTCTTCCTGTCCACAACACCACTTAGCACACGCCAGTCTGATGCTTCCGTGCAGGCGTGCAGCCCATAGTGGCTAGCATTTTCTATAAGTTTCTTGTTAAACATTGTGACGTAAGCTTTACAGCTGAGTAGTATATTTTATTATGTGACTTGTTTTATTTTATAATTTCTGATGAAGGCAATCTTAGTCGTTGCCGAAACCAGGTCAAACAATTTTTAATTTGCGACAGAGGGCTGCCTTTTTATCCACTGACATTGTTAACGGTCGCTGACAACAGCAGCAATGTTTAAAATTCTAAAACTACCGTCTGAAATGGGCTCAGGCCCGAAAAAAGTAACGGTGAAATAAATTGATTGATAAAAATCACGTGGCTGGTTGCGATATTTATTTACTTCAGTATTATTACGAAAAAAGCTGCGGTGTTCTCTAATCGAAAATAATGGATAAAATACAACCCATGTTTCCACGTTGGTCATTGGGTTGTATCGACTACCAGGTTCTCTCCATAGTAATGTGTAACGAGAGGGAGTTTTCAAACTGAAGTGGAATTCATTTATGAAAAGGGTATTCCTCCATTCACTCATCGCGCAAGATTGATGTTGTCGAGTCTACAATATAGAGGCCCGTCTTTGTACTGGCCTGTGTTAGATGCATTCAGCTGGAGGTTGCTGTCGTGATATTCCAATACTCGTTGTGTCTGGCAAATGATGCAGCTGAAAGTTTTTCAGAAATCTTTCTAGCACGTGTACTTTTATTTCGTTGGGAAATAAAGAGATATCTGTCTCTATGTGGGATGGTTGTTCTTCGACGACCTTGTACTGGCCTTCGTCCAACATCTGCTGTCTCGAAACTGTGACCAGAGTCTCAAAATGACACTACGTGGAACATCCAAGGATACTTAAGACTGCTGTCTGTGCCTGGCCTGCTGCCAGGCAACCGAGGTTTCTTCCCTGAAAATCGATGTGTAGTCGGCGTCTTTGTGAAATTACGTTGTCAACTTCACCAAGAAACTACAGTTTACTCACTATTAACGGACCATCAATACCGGGCATTGAGCTAACTACTACGAGCTGCATTGGAATAGAGAAAGATATATTGATAGATACAGAGAGAGAGAGAGAGAAGAGGCATTGTGTTCGCCTTTCGGTGCTCGTCACACTACGGAGTCCTACATTCCTATGCAGAACGAGCCAGAAGCATCAACATGCACATAATTAAGGCGATGTTGGCTGACTGATGATGTTTTCTCTTTCCATTTAATGTTCTCTTCATTAGGATCAACTTCTGCAGTCTTGTGGAGTAGATGACATAAAATGTTTGTTTAGCTTATGGGACTCAACTGCGGGGTCATCAGTCCCTACACTTACGAATTACCTTATACTAAAGACATCAATGCCCGAGGGGGATTCGAACCCCCGACGGGGAACGGCCTTTCGCATCGCAAACTAGCGACTCAATGCGCTCGGCACTCCGCCGCGGCCGATTTCTTGTGAAAGTGCCGGAGTGTTTTCGCTGAACCTTACCCGAATGTAAGATAAGGTTGCCGCGTCTGTTTCGCAGGAAAAGCGATTACCGTTATGCATCCTTGAAAGGCCTAATCTCTGTGATTTCATCTCCGTGGTTGTTTCACGAGATATGCTTAGGAGGATGCAATATATAGGTTAACTATTCGAGAAACGTATGTTCTCGGAAATTTGACAAAACGTCTCTCTTGTATCACCGTATACATCATCCATTATATACGTAATACTGATAGCACAGTGGTGTCAGCAACACCACAATTTGGAAGAAGTAATAACTTCAGTAGTAGATAGGAAAACAAAGCTTTCTTTCATGCTGCTCACACACTCAGCTTCTGTAGTGCCACGTACGTCATTAGCCTATATAGCAGACATTTTGGAATTGGTAGCTTAGTGGTCGCCGGCGCGGTAGCTCGGCACTTTCGGTCAGAGAGCTGACCCCTTTGCAATTAAATAAAAAAAATTTAAAAAGCTGAGCAAAACTCACGTCAACAAACTGTAGAGAAACACGATCTCCCATTTGCAAACAACCGATCTAATTGGAAGGGGGAAAGAAATCGGTCTAGCGCTCGACTGCAAACCGAAGGGTTACGGCTATGAATCCCGGATGGATCACAAGTTTTCCAGTTTGTATTTTAACCTAGCCTTCACTTTCCAAAGATATGAAAGATTGCCAGAAGTGATACGTGATTCGGGTTCCATGTTAAACTGTAGGCCTCCTTTTCCGCATTGGATAACTGGAGTAAGTTAGGGACTCGCAAGTCGCCGGAGTAGCGTCCATGTGAATGACTGGCACCATGCCTCTACTCCACAGGATTGCTTTATATACTACGAGTTCTATAAGAGAATGGTTGTGAGCAAATACAACTGCCTGATTAGTTTACGCCTTACGGGCCGGTAAGTGGAGTAACTCACTACGAAATCAATGCGTTTGCTTGTACGTCCATCAAGCAAACAACTGATAAATGGGAAAAAGCGAATAAAAATGAGTGAATCTAATATATAAAGCAGAGTGTCCGTATGTTTGTACGTGTTGCATACAAATCTACAGTTTTGTTCCAATCTTTATGAAATTTTGTACACGTAATCTTCAATCAATGAGAACGGTCGCCGTAAATGTAAGAATCAGGTGCGATATATAGTTCACAAGATATGACGTCACAAACAATGAGATGCGCGAAAAACTGCTGGGTTTAGGAACAATGCTGCTCATTTTCTCCTAAACCACTGAACCGATTTCAACCAAATTTGGTATACACATTCCTTACCGTGAGGTAGCAATTGCTGCAGGGTTAAGAATCATATACGACACATGGTTCAGAAGATATGCGATCAAAAACTATAGGTATTGCATAAAACTGCCACATAATGCGGCGAGACTTTATAAAAACGCTATATGACAATGAGAGTACTTACCGACTTGGCAAAAAAATTTAAACTTAATTTCAAACCTTTATTAAACTTTTTGTCGCTGACAACCACAGAAAAATGATGAATGGAAAAACGTTTCTCGCTTACTACTTTTCCGCTGTTTATGGAGTAAAACTACAGCATTCGGTATGACGTTACAACTTATAATTTGTACACTACAAATTATAGCCATAGGAAATTTTACAGACAGTATAAACACATGTGGTTGAATGTACCTTCTAAATTGTATCACAGTACCACACGTAGTTCACGAGATATGAGCACGTAAACAGTAACGTTCATCAAAAACCGCCCTAATTACGCACCAAGTTTTAATCTATTACTTCTTTACTACTAATTGTATTCCCAAGAGATTTTACAGACATACAGCCCTTATACAAATGAATATATAGCTGAAAAATGGCAGGAACAAATAAATAAATACCCGGGCAACGCCGGGTTTTCAGCTAGTGATGTTATAACAGCACAGCTCCAATCCAGTTGTTGCTGTCTACGGGACGTTAAATCCCCATTAAAAGTGATAGCTGTATATCATTCGTACTGTCATCTAAAAGTATATTATTTTAATGAAAAAAGCGGATTAATAAACGACACCAAAAGATCTCATTTCATTTCCGTGCTGTTGTTTAATAGCATTCAGCTAACAGCAGAACGTAAATTTTGTTTTATGAAGGCCCGAGTCATTGGTACTTGCGAGTTGAAGTAAGAGCGCGAGGGCAGCGCTGTTAGCAGAGATTGGCGCCGGCGCCGGGGCCAGGAGCCCGGCCTGCGGGCCGCGCCCGAATTCCTGGCCTCTTTGATCTGCCCTCCCTGTGGCCACAGGTAATTTCTGCCGCCCAGGAGGGTTAACCGGGGCGCACGCGGTGCTTAACTGTCAGCTTTTGTGGTGAAAGCCCCGATCTGCCTTTCCGCATTATGCAAAAATGTAAGCTCCGCTTCACAGCTGGGCACCGATGTATAGTCTATTACTTTTCAAAAATCGTCTTATGTTTGTAAACATTTTGCTAGAAAAATTATAGCTGCAACAGCAGCAACACGTGGCAGCGAACTTGACTTTTAAGGATTAAAAATACAATGGAAATTGAAAAAATAAAGAAATGTAGAGCTAGACTTCCAAATCTCAGGTGAACATAGACTAAATTAATATATAGTAAAAATAGGTGCAAAAGTAGGAAGGAGAGGCATATCAATTATTGATATCGTCTCTGTTTCTTACGCACAAATAATCTTATATATGCAGGGTGTTACAAGAAGGTACGGCCAAACTTTCAGGAAACATTCCTCACACACAAAGAAAGAAAATATGTTATGTGGACATGTGTCCGGAAACGCTTAATTTCCATGTTAGAACTCATTTTAGTAAATGTAAATTGTAAATTTTCACTATCAAGATACGTGGGCTGACGAGAATCCGCACGCAATTGTCCAATCACGTCATCAAGACAGATTTTCTGTGAACGTTTGGGCAGAATTGTTGGTGATGTCTTGATTGGGCCTCAAGTTCTTACACCTATGCTCACTGGAGCACGTTATCATGATATCATACGGGATACTCTACCTGTGCTGCTAGAACATGAACATTTACAAGTACGACACAACATGTGGTTCAACGATGGAGCTCCTGCACATTTCAGTCGACGTGTTCGTACGCTTCTCAACAACAGATTCGGTGACCGATGGATTGGTAGAGGCGGACCAATTCCATGGCCTCCACGCTCTCCTGGCCTCAACCCTCTTGACTTTCACTTATAGGGGCATTTGAAAGCTCTTGTCTACGCAACTCCGATACCAAATGTAGAGACTCTTCGTGATCGTATTGTGGACGGCTGTGATACAATACGCCATTCTCCAGGACTGCATCAGCGCATCAGGGATTCCATGTGACGGAGGGTAGATGCATGTATCCTCGCTAACGGAGGACATTTTGAACAGTTCCTGTAAAAAAGTGTTTGAAGTCACTCTGGTACGTTCTGTTGCTGTGTGTTTCCATTCCATGATTAATGTGATTTGAAGAGAAGTAATAAAATGAGCTCTAACATGGAAATTAAGCGTTTCCGGACACAGGTCCACATAACATATTTTCTTTCTTTGTGTGTGAGGGATGTTTCCTGAAAGTTTGGCCGTACCTTTTTGTAACACCCTGTATGTAAATGAGTGTTTGTCTGTATGTCCTCTATGTGTTCATAAACCATTCATTCGATTGCAATGAAACTTTGGTGAACTGTTCATCGAACACCCACGAAGGTTCCTGACCCGAAACAAAAGAGCACGACACATAGCTCAGCAGATATTACGTCATAAAGAGTGAGATGCGCGGAAAAACTGCTGCATCAACGACATTGTTGCACATTTCCTCCTAATGCACTTGACCGATTACAACCAAATTTGGTACACATATTCCTTGCCGTGAGGTAACATTGCTGTTGGGGTAAGAACCAAATACGACCTATGGTTCAGGAGATACAACGTCATAAACAATAACTGTTGCAAGAAAATGTTACAGAATGAGGCTAGATGTTATTCACACACTGTATGAGAATGATAGTACTTAGCGACTTGCAACAAACTTTAAACGTAACTTCAAACCTTTATTAAACTTTTTCTCGTGGAGAACCACATCAAAATACTGAAAGGAAAAAAGTTTCCCGCTTACTACCTTTCCGATGTTCATGGACTAAAACTACGGCATTTAGTATCACGTTACAATTTATAATTTCTATAATACAAATTGTAGCTGCAGGAAATTGTACAGACAGTCTACGGACATACAGCTGAATGTACCTTGTAAATTGAATCATAATACGACACGTAGTTCATGAGATCTGAGCACATGAACAGTAACGTTTATTGAAAATCGCCTTATCACGCACAAGTTTTAACCTATTACGTCTTTACTATTAATATTATTCGCAACAGATTTTACAGACATACAGAACTTGTACAAATGAATATATACCTGAAAAATTATACAACTGTACAACATATAAATCAATAAATATGAGATCATATATACTGCGATGGGTAAAAACTGTTCACATCAATCAATTTCTTATTTACTACTAAGATATACCTTTATTCCAGTCAGCTTAAGAAAATTCCTGAAAGCTGACCGTGCTATTGGCAACTTTGATCTGTGAAGCGCCCGCGGATACAAGCGAAAGCAGTTGGCTTCTACAGAGCTACAAGGAAAGGAAGAGAATGAAACAGTGTACACCCAACTAATGCAAATATATCCTACAAATCTACCTTTCAACTTCAAGAGACTGCAGTTTCCATTGGAGCTTGCATTTTCCATTACGATTAATAAATAACTGGGCAATCTATTAAATAATGCGGAATAGATTTGGTATCTCCATGTCCCTCGCATGGTCAGGAGTGAGCCCACCAAAGAATTTATTCATATTAGAGCCTGGAAGATATACATATACCGTGTGTGTGTATGTCTGTTTGGATACTGCACTTATAATTTGGTACATTATGCAAGACAGCTTATCTCTTATAACATGTTTTTAGAAAAAAGGAGATGGACAGAGAGAGAAGGGATATGAGTACTAACTCAGGGCAGGAATAAATAATGAAATAACCGGGCATCGCCAGGTTTTCAGCTAGTGTTCTATATTTCTAACTATAATAGAGAGAAATGCCAGAAAAATTAAACATTAAGCTCATACTTTTGGGAAATGAAAGTGCTTCATAAACAGACGCGAGAGAGGAAAATGTTTTGCAGTACAAATACAGCCAAAGAAAAGTTTTAAATGGATGTAGTTTCAAATAAACGATAACTAGAGGACCCGTGAGAATATTTCGCGGCGTTAGTGGAATGACAAAAAAGTTGGGAAAAATGGAAGTAAAGTTGAATGTTCACGCATTGCTTTCTTTACAATCAATCAATGCAAGTGTTTAAAAACGCAAATCAAAGAACTTGTTCCGCTAAGTGTTGTAAGGTCAAAAAAGAACTGCGTACCTTAATTAGAACCGAATATATCGTAAAACAAACCGATTTAAAAAATCAATGCAAGTACACAAGGATATCGCGTTTGAATAAAAATAAAGGATGGAGAGAGTTAAGTTAATTCTGATACTTGATGACAAATCTGCGAGTGAATACCTTTCGTTTAAAGAAAAAATAAAGGAAATCGATCGGATAGAATGGCCTGACCGACTGACTTTAGTTTACAGCAAGGGCATCCCCATAAGAAATGTATAGAAGAAAATCGTATTTGAGTACAGAAAAAGGAAAGCAAGAGGTATATAAATTCTGATACTTGATGACAAATCTGTGGATGAATACCTATCGTTTAAAACAAAAATGAAGGAAATCGGCCGGTAGTTTGGTCTGGCCGACTGTCTTTAGTTTTCGTAGATTCTTTTAATATATTAGATCTGTAATAGAAAGAAATACAAAAAAATCAAACATTAAGCTCCGAAATTCAGGAAATGAAAGTGCTGCGTACATAGACGCGAGGAAGGATTTTTTTTTTTCTTTTTTTGTACAAATACAGCTAAAGATAAGTTTTAAACGGAAGTAGATTGCGACTGGTGATGAAATCTGGGTTGACACTTTTGAGACGGAATAGAACGACAATCGATGGAAGGACTGGTACCGACAAGGCCTACACGCCCTTTCATTGGGCTGGAGGAAGGCCATACGAAGATTACATGGAGTATAGGGTATGCAGATGAAACATCACTCTTTCATGTGCGTAATTCTCGCCGTATGCTGTAAATGATTGTTGAGGAAAAAGATGTGATGAGTTACATTCTGGGTAACCGCAGTGGCAAAGGAGCTTATGAGCTCAATGCGTACAGTAGTGACACGTTCACCAAGTTTTTCAAATCGTTTTGACCTTTGTCAGTGAACACAGAATTTTTAGTATCTTATCACACATCACTTTAATATTTGAGCAAATATTTCAAATTATTATTATTATTCAAATTATTATTTCAAATTATTTCAGTGAGTCACTGCAGTTTTTATGCTGCGATGAGGTAAATCAGGAGATACGAGCAAATATTCTTGTTAGCGTAGTCCCGTTGTGAATAATCAATACTTTTACCAGGAAGGATTGATACAGTATATGTTACATTTAAAATATATCTCCCAGCTTAAGTTATTTGTCTAGAACTGCTTTCGTATATTTGTGTACGTTTTGTGACGTCCTACAACTGTGTGTTGTATCCCTTTTTGTGATTATTTCAAACTGACAGCTTACGAAACATAGGGTGTTTCAAACATACAATAGTAGATGAACTAAATAACGTGGAATACAGCTTGAAAGAAAAAAAAATTGTGATAGAAATAATTGTGATCTTGATATTTTAAAAATTTCACCCATTTCGTTCACGGGCGCAAATATAAATTACTGATATGAAATTGTGATCACACGCCCACGCTGTTGCAACATGTCAGTCACAGTTCCAAGGTATCAGCCTTTGGAGGGGGTTTAACTACAGCAGTTTTAATTGATTGGCATTCCATTTGCGAGGGAAAATATATCCCGTAAATGTATCTGACCGACGTGGAGGAAATACTACAAAGTGGAATGTCAGAGAACGAACATTTCAACTATACAGAATCATTTCGCGGCAGTTTCCAGCGGTGCTGCCCCTTTCATCTTCCTGTGTCAAATTCAGTATTTCAGAGAGGATATCAAGTGAAACCTGTAATAATAATTTGCACGGAAGCAGTGCTAAAGCTACGACCTTTCCGATGTTGACAGCTCTGATTAGATCGACAAGGCAAACGAACTTTGTCCGTGCAAATTTTCCTCAGTACTGGGAAAGAAAATGGGAAGCTTTATTGTGACGTCGTGACTGTGCTCGGAGAAAATACGAAGCTAAGATCCGCAGGCAAATGACGTTGGCGGAGCAGAGTGTTCCATTACTTCGGTGCATTATGTGCACCAAGCAGAACGTCTCTCCTTCCCTGCGTCGCCACCTACCTCGTCCTCTTTATTCTTCTGGTTTATATCTCTGCGCGTCGTCTTCTGTTCGTTTCAGTTGCCATTATATAGCAATAACAATATCTCGTATTGACAAGTACAGGTTTGTAAGACCCTTCCCAGGTTACTACATAGACAATTATTTTTGCAACCTAAGCGAAAACCTTACTTCCTTGCACATTATATGAGTTTACAAAACCGGATTATTAGTTGGCGGTGAACTGACAAATACTCTTCGACTTCAAAACAGAAGGAAAATTAATTTTACGTTTCCTTTAGTTTTGAAAAATCTAGTTATTAGATTCACCTACGCAGTTTCACGCAACCAGCCCTTCTACCCAGCTGACGGCAGAGACACGTCGTAGCTTGGATACTACGGTATACTGAACGCATTCGTGAGCCTATCTAATCCATGACGGCTTACCTGTTGACTACAACGCACGGAGATTAGTCGCCGTAGCTTGCATGGAACTCACATCTAGATGGCTGCCGTCTGGGATGACGTCATAGGTTTCAGATCAGATCACCTTTCGGGTTCCATTAGCACTGGTTTCATATCATTTGGTACAGTACTGGAAGATTGAATGGTCATTTGTCTGCCTATAGTTGTGTGCGGGAGAAAAGTAAAATTGACCTTAGTGAAACAATTTACTTCTTTACCGTTGTTTGACAGAAGACTTTTAGAGCCCAGCGCCTTATCGTTAATAACTATAAATTTTAATTTTCGTCAATGTACACACTTTTCACAACGTATTTGCCAACTATTGAGCATAGACTGCAGACTGGAACCTAGTTACTGAGGAGCCTGCCTCTCTCATTACAACTTTAATCACATACTACACATACCGAAACTGCGACTGTGTTGTGGTACAAACTGTTAAACAATAATACCTGTATTTTCCCACAGTAACTTCTTATCATTAATACGTCTTACACATAATTTTATTGCACAAATGTTGGTTATACACATCAGAAAATCCTGTAGCGTGGTTTCTTAATTTTACAAATTCTATTATGGTTACAATCTTATCCACGGTGGATCATTCCACTTACAGTATTGAGAATTTTCGAAACGACAAATATACAATTTAATATTACGAATGAAGTCAGTCTCATATTTGCTGCATACGAAGGACTATCTTACCAGTGTTCAAAATGCATACACCTTCTTAAATAAAGTCCATTTCATACCAAAAGCTGGCAAATTTCTAGCGATAAGTGATTTTAATTATGCAAAAATTTATACCGCTTCTGCCATTCACGAAACTTTGCAGCCAGTCACAGTCCTTTTTTATCATCAAGTTGTACTATGTAGGTTCGTAAATTTGACATAAATTACGTAGGTGAATTATAAAAAATGAGTTGCAGTTGTTTCATGCAAATTAGTTAATGACTCAAACAGTTATAACAAATGTATTGAAGCTACTCTAACCCACAATAGGAATTAACATAGCAATGTGCTACTATTTCCATATTAATCAATGAAAATGGTTCGAAAATTTTTACAATCTTTGTGGAAGTTACTGTCAAATAAATAAAAGTAATAGAGCAGGAAAAGTATCTGAGTCTGTCATTAGCTATACAGTTATGACAATTACATCACAAGAAGCGGTCTTCCACTTACTACACTAATTAGGAAGTCTTCTACAGATAGGTATTATTCCAGTAGACATTTTCTGAGCATTTAAGATATCTTTGTCCCTGAAGAAACGACAACTTTGTCGAATCCACGGCGACGCTTGAAATTCAAACACTGTATTAGTTCGCCACAGACAATTATGATTTTTGACCTCACCACAACTCCATGGCGTCAAATTACGTGAACATTAATCATCATTTTCTTCCCGAAATATGGCCGTGGATCCTTATTCGGCCAATTCAAATCCAGAGATTGCCCCAAAATATTGAATGGACCTCTTCCTCTGAACTTAATACTTTGCAATGCAACAATCACATTCGAGAAAAGGCTACGGTGAGACCATTTAAGAGTCTATAGTGAAGTTTGTGGTGATTGTATTTGAGAAGGACGAAGATCGGTATTTAATAAACAATAGGCGGTAATCATATGTTGCAGATGTCTAGATCATATTCGGTCACAACGTCGATAACACACGATAGAAAACTGAAAATGATCATCAAAATCTGATCGTATGAAAAGAAGGAAACGCTTCCAGAAAGGCCAAGGTAAATTATGATATCAAGTATTCAAAGTACATCCGTACGATTTTGCGGTAGCTGATGATAAAAATTTAAATCTTGTATTCAAAGATACCCCGAATTACAGACTAAGGAAGAATAAGGACAACTGATAAATTGTGTTCCTAACTTTCTTTCTTTCTTACTTCCTCCCTCCCCCCACTCTCTCTCTTTCTCTCTCTGTATCTACCTATATATATATCTCTCTCTTCCAATGCAGCACGTAGTAGTTAGCTCAATGCTAACAAACTAATGTATACAGATAAGGAGAAAACATAACAGAAATGCACGTGAGGAATGTGATCCATGAAGGACAAGAATGGGACAATTTGTGCCCGTTATTTTATCTTCGACGTATTCAAATTAATTATGTCAGATATCTTTATTATTGTGACAATCCGTATGCTAATATATTATAACTTTAGCACAGTCCCATCTCGACGACGAGGATGATGCCCAGATTTATGAAGTAGTGTATACATTGATGTGCAGAAAGTCCCCATCCTACATGATTGTAAGCAAGTTATTTTATATGCACATTGTAGAGAGAATCTGAGGATGGCAGCTAGTTTTTCTTAAACTCGTCATGATAATAAAGTTTCAACATAAATGTAGGACTGATGACCCCGTAGTTAAGTTCCATACGCTCTACAAACGTTTTAACATTTGAACAACATAAATGTTCTTGGCGATCCATTAAACAAATGATACCAGATTTCCACAACGAAGTGTAAGCTGTACAGAAATATGTGTTAATCAACACCCCTTCAGTGATTCCGCCAACGATACTATCCTGAACAGTGTTGTGTCTGAAACATTTTACTAGACCCCCATAAGGAAAATGCGTGATCTCCATCAATGAGGCTAAAAAGTAATAATTATAATAATAACAAGAGGCAATTAAAATGTAGAAACCGGAATGTGACATCTTTACCATCATGTGACAATCTACAGTGATGAGAATTTTGGTAAATGTTTGACGCACAGATATATTTGTCAGATCTGAATAGGACTACTGTTATTCTCTTTCAAATTAGGCAAGTCACTGCAGCTAGACTGTGTTGATGCAAGTTCGACAATCACAAACAAAGCTGAACAAGATATGGGAACTGTAATTCGACTACAGAGCTATACATGGCAATGTAGCGACTTATCAACTATTAATCATTAAGTTTCTTAAGTATACATTACGTGCATCTGTGATTCCTAATCTGTTCGTTTGACACACGTGACCTTTATGATACCGTTGAATCGCATAATTAATCTATTTCTCTGCGAAGTTGTAAAACTTTGCAACATTGTACGGTAAATTTTTATGACATAGAAAATGAGGTATAATTAAAATTGTACAAAGGTTCGCAGGTCTGCTGACACAATATGCTGACCGCTTCCTTCCCCACGGTCTCTTGCAGGTGTGTATGCTCAGATGCAACCTCAGCACAACAGCACATAAACGGAGGGCGGTTTATGCTCCAGTGAAATGTCATGTCACTGAATACAGCCACCTAATTGGTCATTACGCCGCGCAGACTCCTGGAATGCTTACAGTGCTTGCAGTAAGCTCTGCGAATATTGCGCGCGAGGTCCCGAGACGCAGCCTCAGCATTGGTATTAACCTCAATGGTGCATTAATGATTAAAAATGAAATAGAGTTCACACGGCAAATAACAATGTCTTTTAGATATCTCTGGAACTACAATAGATACTGAAAAACGACTTTCACGGTCATGATTGTTTGGTAGCGGCATATGAAGATAATTACAATGAGATTGTCTAACACGTAAACAAATATTATTAACAACAGAAACATATTTTCTTTTAATAGGATACTCCATTTTATTTCGTACGCAATCAATAGCATAAAAGTGTTTTGTCGTTGCGATTTTGTCTGATTGAGTTCCATTCGCGGTGTTATGCGCCCAGATCTTGCGGTGCTATATTGAGTATTGTGTTGATATCGCGAGTTACAATGTTACAAGGAGGGTTGCAAAGCGACACAAGCATGGTGTATGCTCTGTTCAACTTGCCTCTGACGGTCGTATTGTCTAATCTTTCAAGTGCAGTAATCTTGATGTATGAGTCTTCAATGTATTTGTGTATGATAATGGCCGTTCCACCTCCTGCTCTGTCGACCATTCGGACGGTACGACAAAGTGTGCAGAATATCATTAACATCAGTTGAGTAGATTTCATCGCGGACACGGGATTTTTATGAATACTAGCGAACCCGGCAATGTTTCGCAATTGATAAATATGCATAGGAATTGCTCTCCTTAATCTCTCTGTCTAACACTTCTCCATTGCTACGCCTGTTTCTGACCTTTTAGTCCTCTTAGGCTTTTCAGTGTATTAGCCATCTGAAAACTCGGCATTGCTGGGGTAGTTATTTTCTCTCCCTCCTCCTTCCTCTCTCTATCTACCCACATCGATGATTATTATATAAAAATTTTGTGCATTTCGCAGATTGTCTAACGATGGCTAGTTGTGCCGAAATGGATCCATAACAACATTATAATGAAAACCTTTAAAGTAGCATATTGGTATAATTACATGATGTCTCTTAGAGATATATTCTGTGCTGCGGGCCCATTGGATAGAAAGAGATGGACTAAGATAAGAAAGGGTACATACATTTAGTTCATGAGATATGACGACGCAAACAATTATGTTCATGCAAAACCACTCTCCTAGCTCCTGTACAACAAACAAGAATTACTGTTTATAGTCAAATTTTGAATTAAATTAATGTTATACGTCATTTGTATTTTATTACTATTTTTCTTACTTTGGAACTGCACTTATAATTTTGTACATCATGCATATTTCTTTGTTTTACTCTTTCATAATTTCTAAGCTGTTCTCATGAATTCATGACGATTAAATCTTTTTCCGAATTGTTATTTTCGTTTCTAATGTAAGACTGGAAAATGCATATACACCCGGACAGTACCGGGTTTATCAGCTAGTAAGTAAGAAAGTAATTAAGTATCCAATTCTTATTACGAACAGATAGTATCATGTGTTTAATTAATGGAGATATGGCTCGATAAAAGCTAAGTGTGACGTATTAATACACTGTCAAAAGGTACGACGTTTCATTGCTGCTGGCAAAGATTGAAATGAGGTAGTCGCAAGAATGGAGAAACCAATATTGGGGAATATTAACTAACTTCTACTGATTATTAATATCGGATATGATCAGGTAGATTCTGGCGACCAGCAACGCCGGCGAATAGCGCAAAGACTGGAGTTTGGTGGGCCGGCAAACGTGGGGGGAGGGGGGGGGGCACTTTTTTGATAGGCGGCGCTTTGTACATGTTTGCAAACACAATATACTGCGAACAGCTAAGCAGATTCGCGCAGGGGCCGTGATAGACAGGGCGGGCGCGGTATCGGAGGGATCGACCGTCTGTGTCGCACTGTATGTTGCGTGCTTTCCGGCAGTGTTTGCCAGGTAAGCACATACGACGCGTGCCTTAGACTGCCGCACACGCGCCACTCTGCCCCATCGCCCAGCCTCCTCACTATCTGTGTACACATTCTACAGACAGGCGCACGCCCTCGTAATTTTACATATAAAAGAGGCGCCCTAGCGGGCCGTATTTTGCCGAAAACAAGGAACACAGCGTGATATTGCCCAAGAACCTTTTATATTACGAAAAGGAAAGTTCAGCAGGGTTACGTCACTGGTCCGACGTTTTGGAAGAGCGCGATTTTTACTTACCTTCCAGATATCCAGAGCCCTACGCAGTGGCTGAGCGGTCTGCGGCATGCCAGTTACAGTCTGCACGGCCCCTACGGTCGGGGGCTAGAATGCGCCCTCGGGCATAGATGTTTGTGTCGTCTTTAGTATAAGGTATTTCATAAGTAGTTTGTAAGTTTAGCGACTGATGACCCCGCATTTAAGTCCCTTAAGCTTAACAACAGATTGAGATATGCATGACTATTCTGGGATTCACAACTAAGATCTTGGCGTAGGCTTTATAGAATAAATTTCACTCTCCTCGACTGTTTAAGTCTCCGTTAACACTTGTCACGAGGAAAAGAAGAAATTGTATCCGATATAATATTATCATCGCGTAGCATTATTTGCGTTTCAAATGTGTTTTACCGTTTCCCGCCAATCCGCAAGGGTTCATCGCTGTAGTGATAGATCGTAAGACCTAAGAGGTAAAGCGTTATAACGACATAGATTTAGAAAACAGTTCTCATAGGCCTTTAGTCTGTTACATATTACGCGCAGTCGGGCTGTGTGTTTACCACTTTCAAAATGTTCAAATGTTTGTTAAGCTTAAGGGACTTAACTGTGGGGTCATCAGTCCCTAAACTTACATACTTATTAACTACCTTATACTAAAGACGACACAAACATCCAAACCCGAGGGGGGATTCGAACCCCCGACTGTAGCGGCCGTGCAGATTGTGACTGGCGCGCCGCAGACCATTCGGCCACCGCGGCCGGCTTTTCCACTTTCATGGCACCAATATTGCTGGTGTTACCTTTTTTGTCTTCCTTTGAATCAAAATGGCATGTGATGTACGAAAACCATCAAAAAAGATTGAAGAAGTACTTTCTGAAACTGCCGATGATGATTTACGGATTCCAATACCAAGAGTAATTATTAAAAACGAAAAATAATAAAAGTCCCCTTCAGTCTGAAATTTTTCTTAATGGATGCGAAACTGCAGTAGAACATTACTGGCAAGGCTTGGAGGAAAGTTAAGTTATATTACTACAGTGAATCCAATTTAGGTTTATAGCGAAAATTACTCAGCGCTCAGGGTTGCGACAGTAAACAAAGGGTTCAACATGACAAGTGTTAAAATCTCTGAAAAATGACCACCTAAATCTTTCAGAAAATTTTCTGATTATCTCTATGACCACGATACATCCCATGTAATTGTATGTCAAAATGTATTTCGACCCTCAATGGAGTATTATGTTAACGTATCTTTCGTTAAAACGCCCCTCCGCAACGAAAAACGCCTTTCTTCACTGATTAGACCCACAATTCACATACTGTGTCAATACCCTATTTCGTGATTATACGAAACAAGATTCCATTTTCTGGACTTCATCGATATTTCATCTGGTAAAAACTTCTTAATGTGCAACAAGTCACTAGACGAGAACGGACAAGCGGGTGCAGCATCTTAGTATTCTGCCAATAAAGCGCAGCTCTTGGTTTGCCTTCCCCACAGTATTTTCTGCGTGATGTTTACAGTTTGAAATGCAAGTAATTGTATTGCACACGCACGTTGCTGAATCGATAACCTTTAAATTTGTATATTTTGTCGTATGATGTGCGGCTCGGCACCACAGTGGTAGAGTGCTAGACTGCAAATCCGAAGGTTACAGGTTCGATCCCCGCCATGTCGTAGGACTTTTATCTGTTACTTTACACTTATGTCGCCTCTGGCAGTGTTTCTGAGGAGAAAAATGTTGAGTAGCACTGTGGTTCGGAATCCACGTTAAACTGTAGGTCTCCCTATAACTGGCTGGGTAAGGCTTGTTGCACACACACCGATTTTGGACGCCCGGTAAAATATCTGCCGTGCACATTCCAGCAGTGAACCATTGTTGGCCATTGAAGCTTGCACTGGCCGATCACGGAGCGGCACCGGCAAAATGCCGGTCAGCTGCCGGTAATTGCCACTGCAGACCGGCGGTGCCGGCGATACAGTGGCTCACGTGGGTAAATGGGAGCTTCCACACGCAACGATTTTTACCGGTCGTCCTCCATCCACAGTTCTGGCTGTGCCTCCTCGCCATACGCCATACAGTGGGCGTAGCTGTTTTACGGCATTCAATTAAATTCAATGACGAAGTTGACATTTTGTGCCGGCAGTGGTGGCCGAGGGGAATGCGCGCGCCAGACACGGTCCGCACGGCCACTACGGTCGGGGTTTCGAATCCCCCCTCGGGCACGGATATTTGTACCGTCCTTACTGTTAGCTAGTTCATAAGTAGTTCGTAAGTTTAGGGACTGATGACCCCGCAGTTAAGTCCCATAAGCTGTACAAACATTTGAACATTTGATGTGTTGTCCTTATTGTAAGTTAGTTTAACTAGTTTGTAAGTCTAGGGACGGACTGATGATCATAACAGTTTGCTACAATAGGTTTACAAATATTTCAACACTGCAGAGCGAGCAATGCGTACAATATGCCAGCCATCGTGTACATCGTGCGCCAAAATGTTTTATGCATTGTTTTAGCAGACGCTGTATATTCATCATATAGAGGTCCCGGCGGGAACCTGCTTAAAAACGAGATTGGGACCTTAATAATTACACTTTCTCAGGGTGCGTTCGTGTCTTCTGAATAGGTGTAGCGTCTGTCGATGGTGTAAAGACAGGTTAATGGGAATTTCCTAAGTAAAGCAGCAGTGATTATACAACAACTCTTTAGTATTTCAAAATTTTTAAATGTTTGTAAACATATGGGACTTAACTACTGTGGTTAACAATTCCTAGCCGGCCGTGATGGCCGAGGGGACTGAGGCGCTACATTCATGGTCTGCACGGCCACTACGGTCGGGGATACGAATCCCCCCTCGGGCATGGATATTTGTGCCGTCCTTATTAGTAGTTAGTTCACAAATAGTTTGTAAGTTTAGGGACTGATGACCCCGTAGTTAAGTCCCATAAGCTATACAAACATTTGAACATTTTTTAACAATTCCTAGGCTAGCAAACTACTTAAACTGAGGACAACTCTGTCTGTCTCTCTCTCTCTCTCTCTCTCTCTCTCTCTCTCTCACACACACACACACACACACACACATGCCCAAAGGAGGATTCGAACCTCCAGCGCAGGCGGCCGCGCGATCCGAAACAGGACGCACCAAACCGCACTGCCAATTCGCGCCCCAAACGAGGTGAATGCTGAGCTGATTCACAACTTCCTCCTCACGTGCCCTGCTCAGAATCAGATAACACAATTCCTCCCGAAACTACAATTTAATAGTAATCTAAATTACAGCCTGTGCCCTTTCTTACGCACTCTAAAATCAAGAAATAAAATTTATACTGAATATCACAAGGAAAATGTGTTGTGTAGAAACTTACCAAAACTTTGATTTTTAATTACTCAGATATAAAGAGTATCATCAGCTACAATTGATCGGTAAGTACATTTATGTAATTATGGAATATTAAACAACAGATAAATTAGAAGGAAATTGGCAATGATTACAGCACCGGCTTACTACGTTTATAAACCGTTCCAGGCGTAAATAAAGGAAATGCCACCGGGAGTTAAGTGTTTCAAAAGAAATGCTTAAGACTGGAAGAAAACTAGACGAAAATCTGAGACAAAAATAATTTACGGAATGTCAGCAGAAGATAATACTCCAAAACTTAAATAAATCATGAAAGACTGTTCTTGACAAGAATAGCGACAGAAGAGGAATGAAAAGACTAACTTTATCGCCTAATTATCTGTATTGTCCAAGAAATAATTTAACATCACTGATTACATAGGGATTTTAAATTTTAATCAGGAAAACGAATAATCGAAATTCAGAATTTCACAGGCGCCTCAGCTAGTCATTAACATGATTATAGAATGAAACAGTGATAACGGTCTGCCAATCTGACATGTTTCCAATCAATGTTGGGAAACATTTTCACTCAGCTGAAATATGTTATTTCAAGAGGAGGTTATCAATTCCTCAATGTGGATAACAAAGGAGTAATATTCGCTTATTGATCATATTTAAACCATCTTAATTTAACTAAAGACACTTTAAAGCCGGCCGCGGTGGCCGAGGGGACTAAGGCGCTCCAGTCACGGTCTGCACGGCCACTACAGGCGGGGGTTCGAATCCCCCCTCGGGCATGGATATTTGTGCCGTCTTAGTTAGTAAGTAGTTCATAGGTAGTTTGTAAGTTTAGGGACTGATGACCCCGTAGTTAAGTCCCATAGACTATACAAACATTTTTTTGACACTTTAAAGTTTCCTTCGTGTGCATATAAACTTCAGATAGAAATAGAAGAACTGAATAGACACATTTTGTAATTACACCTCAAAATCAGTTCTAAGAATGCCAGAATAATATACAAGCATGACATAGAAAGTAAAATACAACAAATAAACAATGAAGTCATACCTACACCTGATAAGTTGAACTCATTGGAAAAGTAATGCTTTGTGCTGGCGAGGGACGCAAACCCGTAACCCTCATCTAAGTCCCATGTTCGCGTCCTGCCCCAGCACCCAGTTCTATTGCGCCAGGAAATTCCAAATCTGATCACTCTCAGAGAGAAAACTAATTTTGGATTGTGTAAGTTTTCCAAACTTCTTTTTGTGATTTATATTTTGGGTTGTAAAAAAGTAATAATTACACAAACAGAAAATTAAATAAAAAAGAAATAAAATGTCTTTAAGTGTTTTATGGTACACACATGAAGACTCAAATCTCCGATGAGGAGAATGTTGAAATGTTTGTTAAGCTTATGGCACTTAACTACGGCCCTACAGGAAACTGAGGCCCTCCAGTCACGGTCTGCGCGGCCATTAAAAAAAAACTTAACTACGGGGTCATCAGTCCCTAAACTTACAAACTACTTATCAATTACCTTATACTAAGGATGTCACAAATATCCATGCCGGAGGGGGGATTCGAACCCCCGACCGTAGTGGCCGTGCAGACCGTGACTGGAGCGCCTCAGTCCCCGCGGCCACCGCGGCCGGCCTTCCGATGAGGAGAACCGCGCGTTCCGCAACAAGGCGCCTTGTAGCGCTGGACCATTCCACCGCGGCCTTTACTATTCAGTTTTCTTCCTTCACGTAATGTAACTGCAGTATTTGCAAGGGGCTAGTGAGAAGCACGCGCTGCCGGTGCGGTGGCTGCGCCCTCACCGCCGGCCTGGCTGAGGCGCGGGGAGGGGCGGCAGGCAGCAGGCAGCCACAGACCGCGTCCCTGCGGCGGAAGTCGCGGTGCTACAGCGTTTGGCGGTGGCCTTGTCCGGGTCGAAGCCTGGACCGCGGTCGGAGGGTAGGGGTGGCCGGCTTGCGCGGATTTGGCTCTTCTGGCTGGGCAGACAGGCAGAGGTCCCTCGCTCGTGGCTCGCCGGCGGCAGAATTGCGGCTCGTATACTCGCGGCGACGGCTCGCACACAGTACGTGGGCTTGCAATAGCGATCGACAGAGTGCTCCACCGGGTTGACATTTAAATACCCCATCACGGTGGTTACAGCTGTAAAAGTGGGGGTATTTTCGTGTCCTTCGGAACCATCTGGAACGAGGGCGATGCACATTTCTGTCGTATACGTGTTGGTTGTTGTATGTTTGTAGAGTCTATGGGACTTAACTACGGGGTCATCAGTCCCTAAACTTACAAACTACTTATGAACTACTTACAACTAAGGACGGCACAAATATCAATGCCCGAGGGGGGATTCGAACCCCCGACCGTAGTGGCCGCGCAGACCGTGACTGGAGCGCCTCAGTCTCCTCGGCATCCGCGGCCGGCTTATAGGTGTAAGGAGTAGCTGGCCAGCCAGCTGCGGCGATTACGTGACGCCGGGCTGTGACAACTAATGTACAGTATAATCTCCTGTTGATAGCTAGTTCCGAAAACGATGGCGAAATTAAGGCAAATTACTATGAATGTTGCTGGAAGGATGATTTCTCCTCCACAGCATTGTCGCCATAAAGGACTCCCGATTTCGTTATATGTGGGTTGTGTCCAGCTATTCTTGGTTTATCCGATCCCGACGATATTAGGTTCGAGGCTTGAGGGCGTCTTTCAAAAAAAGGTTTGTAGATCTATCGGACCAAACTGCGTGGTCATCAGTCCGTAGCTTACAAACTACTTAAAACTAGGTAAACTAACCTAAGGACAACACACACACCCATGCCCCAGGGAGGACTCGAACCTCCATGGCGAGCAACGCGCGCTCCGCAGCGAGACGCTTTAGAGCGCTCGGCTACTCCACCGCGGCGAGGGCGTCTTTAATTTTAATTTTCAGCCCCTGTTAGGGAGACAACTCTGATGAAAATCATCATATGTCTGACCAGTAGGAAATCGTGTGTCAACATCATTTCACGTATGGCGTAGTTATACAAAGAGCTGAACAGTTAACAAAATGTTTACAAATATATAAATTTATACTTTCGTAACGTAAAATAAATAGCATTTATTTAACAACGTTGTTTGTTCTGAAAGTGAGCAGTATAAATGTATCTATGTTTAGTCCAAGGCCTAGTTTAAGGCAGCTCACCATGCCAGTCTAAGCTGTGCATCTGTCTTTATTCTTGCGGAAGTATTGCATGCCGCGGTGGAGCGGCCGAGAGTTCTAAGGCGCCTAGCTGCGGAGTGAGCCGCTGCTCGCCATCGGCCGTTCGAGTCCCAGCTTGGGCATGGCTGTATTTGTTGTCCTTAGTATCAGTTGCCGGCCGCTGTGGCCGAGGGGACTGAGGCGCTTCAGTCACGGTCTGCACGGCCACTACTGTCGGGGGTTCGAATCCCCCCTCGGGCATGGATATTTGTGCCGTCCTAGTTCGTAAGTAGTTCATAAGTAGTTTTTTAAGTACAAACATTTGAACATTTAGTATCAGTTAGTTTAAGTAGTTTATAAGCCTAGGGACTGATAACTAGAGTCTTTACGCCCCATAGATTTACAAACATTTGAAGTATTGCATCCTATTTCCACTTATACTTGTTTTGTGTAATCAGTCCCTAGTCTCCTGGTATAACTGATACCCTTCTCACGAACCGATGATTCCTTGATGTTACAAGATGTGTCCTGCCAAATCAATTCCATATTGTTCTTAAGTTATTCAATAAACTTCGTTTTTCCCTAAACCATTCAGTACTTCTACATCACTTACGAAAAATACTGCTGAAATTATAAATAAATAATTAATTGTGATTTTACTTTCATTGCAGATGAACAAAATATATCTACTGGGCACATTTGTAGTCAAACGTAATGCCATATGGGATGGTTGGCTGGCAGATTCAGAGGGTCACGTTTAGCGTCCAGATATTTTTCCTTATAAACTGTGCAAATTAGTACCTGTCTTTCGCGAAGTATTGAAACTCTTTATTTTGGACATATGTGTGCCTGTAATAAATGAGAGCAGCTCTGTAATACATTTTTGTCAGGTGATGATGGCAGTGATGATGGAGAAGAAATGTGTTATCAGGTGCCGTGCGTAGTCTGCTCTTCCCAAGTAGCACCAACAGGCTGTCAAAAGTAACGTCACCACTCGACGGACTAATTAAAAAAAAGAGTTCCAACCTTTATAAACCTATGGGACCAAACTACTGTGGTTATAGGTTCCTAGACTTACAAACTACTTAAACTAATTTAAATATACCGTAAGAATAACTCACGCGTGCTTGAGGGAGGACACGAACCTCCAACGGGTGCAGCCGCAAAGTCTCCAGAACCGCACGGCCATTCCCTCGTGGCGGACGAATTACAAACGAGTGTTAATGCTCTCACATCATGACATGTTTTAGAGAAGTTTGTAATTTAATCCCGGTCAGTAGCGCAAAGGATAGTGATCAGAGAGTTTACGACACAGTTCATCCACCACTCTGTCGTAAAGGGAAAGTGTAAATTCACCAACAGCGTGTGGCGTAGACGGGCGGTTACCAGCCAAGCAAAGGATACAACTAACGTTGCTTACCTTTGGTGATTTGAAGGATCTTGTGTTTTCAACTAGGCAATGTTGTTGGCACACAGTATCAGTTATTTCAGCCTTTCCTTTCCAATATTTCATCTCAGATGTTCAGCTTTCAGATGAAATACTGTTAACCGATTCCGCACATGTCTAAGTCGTGACTAACTCGTTTCAAATGTTGAGAGATATCGTTAGCTTACAATCCAACAAACCTGCACCGTTAGCATTTCATTCGATGTGTTGTTAAGCAACATATAGTATACTAGAAATGTTTGCTGGCGTGTTTACGTGTTTACATGTTTGCATATACAGGTCCAGTCAGTAGGAAAGCTACATGCTTTGAGGGATGATATTAATGGTGATACTGAACAAAGCACTCCTAATAAACATTCGCCCTTTCCTTAACAGTATCGGTGTAAACCGATGAAAACAAATAGGAACTGAAAAAGTGCAGGTGATAGCCGTCTATGTTACCGCACATATTAGCTAGAGACTAGGAGTTCCAAAATACACTGATTTGACGACTAATGAATTTTCAGGTTTTGAGTTTGCCACCTGTTGTCAGTGCATGTTTTTGTAGGCATGTTTTGTCATCGAACTGGAGTCCTCGTTTATCCGTTTATGGACACGGCTCTATTTGCCATAGCTGGCGTTCAACTCAGTTACCGTCTTTGATCTATGTTTGCAATCAGACCACGAGCACGCGACACGTTCATTAGACCAGAGGTCTGGTAGCCATATAGCACTAGCCGTGTACACAGTGGTGGCGCCCGACCTCTCCTACTTCAGCTTTTGGCAGATTAATGTCACGCATCAAGCAACGTACGGAGATACGACAAAGTGAGAGGAAACAGTCTCTGAAGAAAACTTACATTGCAAACTCAGAGTATACGGCAGTTAACCATTCATATCAGCCTTATAACTCAGTTCATAGCAACCACTTCACTTCCAGATTTTATAGTCCAGCTAGAAAGCAAGTAGTTATAATAGTATGATCAATTTCGGTTCGGTCGAACCATCTTCGTATCTCTAGAGAAATAAACTAACCATCACGCACCTTTTATTTTCATTTTTCTTATCACAACAGATCTGAAGAAAGTTTGACATATATTATACGCAATTTACACAGGCCATGAAATTTATAGTACAACAATTCATTAAGAGTTTTCTCCAAGTTAAACAATGAGTTGGTTGATGCCAAATAATTTACCTTCACCATGGGTTTTATTACTTACTCACTTCATAACTGAACTGATGTACTAAATTATTATTACATCTTTCTATAGTATCCGAAAAAAGTGTACTTACACGGATCACCCTAGAATAATGGTATTTTATAATGTTTTTATGTCGACATTCGTTTGCGCACGTACACCATTTAGTTTACTAAAAATACATAAGCAAACAACTATAACGCTAATAAGAATATTCGCACGCTCGACACCGGAAGATAGAAAAGGAGGAGTAGAGGGGTGTTGGACATGAATGGAAGGTATTTTTAGTCACTGACAGCTAAATTGAAATTTAAGTGTTGATTCAGTATATTCAGTTGATTATACCAGGACTGAATTTTTCTTTCACGTTTGGTATTAATTAGCTTATGATGCGTATTACCACAGCAAATATGCATTACATTTGGTATCACATTTGTACATACTACTAAATTAAAGTGCCTTTCCCCTTTTTTGTCTGTATATGAACGCTATTCTCAGATATTATTGCATTCACTTCGGCACGATTTTTACCAGTGATGATTAACGATGAAGTTTAGAGTATATTACCTGTTACTATTAGGTTAACAGATTGTCCAATCGTAGGCAATGCTATCCGAATAAAGTTCTGGGCCGTGGTGGAGTAGCCGAGCGGTCTAAAGCGTCTCGCTGCGGAGCGCGCGGTTGCTCGCCGTGGAGGTTCGTGTCCTACCTGGGGCATGGGTGTGTGTGTTTGTCCTTAGGTTAGTTTACCTAGGTTTAAGTAGTTTGTAAGCTACGGACTGATGACCACGCAGTTTGGTCCGATAGATTTACAAACATTTGAACATTTTGAAGTTCTGGTTACTACGCGAAACAGGTGGAAGAAAGAAATATACTACTCGCCCCTTCTTGGAATTTAAGCTCTCAAAATTTCCATTACGGATACGTCTCTTTTGTTGCGTCCAACACCGGAATTTGTTACGTATGCCCACAGCATTCACGCATTTTCTGGAAGATCTCGTATTGAATCTCACACATCTTACAATGAAGCTTAGACATCGGCATTTCCTGCCTTTAATATTATACAATCATTTCACTTCGGGAGATTAGTGTTTGATATTTAACAATAGTTACTCGTCCCAGTCATTCACTGCCAATAATGTAATGGAAAAGTAGTGGTTTTCTTTGATAATTTATACGTTACATTTATTTACACGGTGGGTCAGCTGTCGGTCCTAGTATCTACACGTCAAAGCAATTATTCACTCCCTACGAAGCCAAACGATTTTCCTTTCCGTTACAAAATATCTAGCGTTAATCGTAATATTGCATATCATATGTATTTTATACTTGTTTATGCACACTGAATAAGTCGAATACAAGTGGACCCAGGTACATACCTTGTAACGCGACTTCAAAAGGCAATCGGTACAGTTGCGCACTGTCGTTTAGTAAACAAAAAACCAATAAGTTTACCTAGCCTAATTGTGATTAACTAAATTCATGGAATTCCTTGTAGATAAAGTTAACAGGTAATTTCGCTGTTACGTAGCGGCAATGTAGTGGGTCTTTTATTGTTTGTAGCATTTATCTGTGATCTGGAAAGTGCTGTGTGGCTGTACGCAGACGATAGTGTTGTCTATTCACTGATTGCAACGTCTGTAGAGAAATTCAGGATACTGGAACATAGTTATCCACGTAATACGAACAGCAGTAGAAGTAAACATGTGCCTGCTACTTATTGGTAGCATCTTGACGAAATATAATACATCCACGGTCATTTTCAGATTGTTTATGCAGTCGATTCTACAGTATTTCCCATCATCCTGGGATTCTAATCACGATGTGTGGTAGTTGAAATGATGAAGATCCGTTGAAGTGTTGGGAGTTTCGTCAACGCGTCGCCTAATAGAAACGAGAGGTTTGCAAAGATGGTAAACAAATTCGAGAGTCATATGCCTCAAGAGAATCGTGCAGCACGGAGACGCTGCTATTAAACTTACGAGAGCGTACTATCCGATAAGAAGAGGACAACACTTATTTCTTTCAACTGTGTCTCGCAGTAGTACAACGACGTGAAATTTGGAAAAAAACGGAGGTCATTGGGAAAGTGATGCGGGATCACGAAAATTGAACTACCGATTTTACTGCCGCGTTGGAGTGGCTGAACGTCCTAAGGCGCCTTGCTGCGGAGCCGCTAGGGGTTAGAGTGCTCCCTCGGGCATGGGTGTTTGTGTTGTCCTTAGCATAATTTAAGTTAGTTTAAGTAGCTTTTAAGCCTAGGGACTGGTGGCCAACGTAGATAAGTCCCTTAGATTTACAAACATTTGAACATTTTGATTTTACTAGTAATTATACAAGAAGGCGGATTAAACGTATCTAATTTGAATAGTGATTTGGCATAACTGTGTACAGAATAACACTCATGAGTGTATATAAACGTTAAGAATCCTAAAATGAAGGGAGTTTCATGCATTAAAAATTTTAACTGGCATAATAAGCGAAAACCAAAAATTGAAGTACTATCAATTTTCTTCATACGCAGCGATCAGAAGCCGTGGTTAAAACAGAACACGAAACTAACAAAGCCTTCTGAAATTATATGTTATGAACATCCAAGTTTAAAAGGTTCATTACAGTAACAGTCGCATTCCGTCAGATAATATTTCATAGCTGATAGGTCGATGGTGTCGTCGCCAGTGAAATTCAAAACACTACAGTAACGAAGTGTACCAATAACGTCCTTTATTGGTGTCGTTATTTGGTAAAGTTTTCTGTGAGAGTCTTTTTGTGCTCATTGTTTTCCATAGTCATAATATCTGAAGCAAGTTTCAAATTTTTTATTTCTTTCATTTTGAAAAGTTACGACGACGGTAGGAGGAAACAGACAGAGAGATGGAGGAGGGGAGGAGCTGGACAAAATGAGGAAGGAGGAGAGATGGAAGGCAGAAGAAAGGAGAGGGGGCGATGGTCAGCTATGTGGGATGGATAGTGAGATGGTGGAGATAGGTGGGGCTGGGAGAAGACGAACAGAATGTACTAAACTATTGCCTTTCTCAGGGCAAATATACGTCGCATATTCCACAGTCTAGAAGCAGAGTGATCAGTATGTAGAAAACGGACGAACAAAATGTCAGTCGACTGGCTTTACAGTATACAGGGTGAGGCACTTAAAAGTGGCCGCGGAGGAGCGGCCGAGCGCATCGAGGCGCTACGCTACGATGCGTGAGGCCGTTCCCCGTCGGGGGTTCGAATCCCCCCTCGGGCATGGATAATTGTGCCGTCTTCAGTATAAGTAGTTTGTATGTTTAGGGACTGATTAACACGCAGTTAAGTCCATTAAGCTCTACAAACATTTGAACATTTGATTTTGAACTTAAAACTGTTTTCCGGAATAATTGGAAAAATACAAATCGGATTTCAAAAAATGTTGCTATAAAAGTTTTTCAACCCGAAGAGGGACATCTGTTAACATAAACCTTGAACCCCTGCGTCACCCCCGGGAGCAGGGGCAGGTGAGAGGGGGTGGAGACTTCGATCAAAAATGTAAATGAGTTGAAAATTGTTTAAAAACTGTAATATTTCAAACAAATATACATCATATTAGGAAAATCAAAATACTATTTTTGATATGCTCGTTAATATTATTATGTGACATCTCCCAAATGGAATGAAGCTAATAACTTCATCATGCTGTCAGTCCGTAGTCACACTGGTCATTGCAATTAAATGATTTGGACTGTACACATCTGTAAGCAATTGTTCCACGATATTAACGATTGCAGAAAGAGTAGATATTTGAGGGTCATTTGAAAAGTTGAAGGAGTTCGTCAAAGGTATACTAATCTGTCACCCGATAGAAATGTTGCTTCTGCAGTGTCTTTTCGCAGTATTATCGAACTTTTTGCTGGAACTTGAAGCGTTCAACTTAGAAAATTTGTTCGAGATATTACCATTTCTCAACAATTTTCAACAAATTTTACAGTTGCCGATTGAAGTGCCATCTATCATGGAACGAGAAAACTGTTTCATACCGTACCAAAGTTACTTTTTTTTTTACGGAGAATCCAAATCTGCAATAAAGTAGGCGTTCTTGTTTGAGACTTCAAAGCCAACCCGTCCCCAACGACTTGGGTGGTGCCGGGAGGTTGAGTTTTATTTTAATGCATGTCCTTCTTCGAGGTGCACAAGTTTTATTGCAACTTCTTTTTAATCCGATTTGTATTTTTTCAAGCATTCCGAAAAACAGTTTTAAGTTCCTCACCCTGTTCAAAGGCTATCTGAGAAAACGTCTTTATTCTAACTTTCAATCCATAGACGCAGTTGAGCTACGTAGAACGACAAAGGGCACTGTTGTGAATAATGTACCGGCTAATCAAAAAGTCAGTATAAATTTAAAAACTTAATAAATCACGGAATAATGTACATAGAGAGGTAAAAATTTACACATGCTTGGAATAACATGGGGTTTTATTAGAACCGAAAAAAATACAAAAGTTCAAAAAAATGTCCGACAAATTGCGCTTCATCTGATCAGAAAAGCAATAATTAGTATAACAAATTAAGACAAAGCAAAGATGATGTTCTTTACAGGTAATGCTCAATATGTTCACCATCACTCCTTAACAATAGCTGTAGTCGAGGAATAATGTTGTGAACAGCACTGCAAAGCATGTCCGGAGTTATCGTGAGTCACTATCAGTTCTGATCGGATGATTCAGTTGAACGCCAGTCTTGTTTAAACAACTCTATTACAGCACTGGTGCTTACACTGTTACCGAAACATTCAACACCAGATTAATCGAGGGTAAAACCTATGACCTAGAAGGATTTTAGTAATGAGAGCTTGTCATCTGCTGTGACTGTCATTAATGGTTTTAGTCCGTCATTTTTTAACCTTTTTTTCTAATAAAACCCCATGTCATTCCAAGCACGTGTGACAATTTTTACCTCTCTATCTACATTATTCCGAGATTTATTAAGTTTTAAAATTTCTACTGACTTTTTGATCACCCAGTATATTCTAGATTCGTCTATGAGCACAAGAAATCTTTCATGTACTTACCCATTTGCTTCACATCAGACTGAACCACTGTGAAGCTGAGGCGAGTTTAGCTAGTAATAATATTAATACATGAATTCAAAAACTGAAGTACCGATTTTTAATATGAACTGTATAAGATTTCTAATGAAACTTAACATAATGTGAAATGCATATTGACATAGAATTGCACAAAATTAAATGGCGTGTTTATATAGTCAAAAACAATGGTAAAATGAAGTGGATGCTTTGGCCTATGTAACTCTGATATTATCCGACCTACCACGCATTTAAATCCCCAATAATAATACGTGAACTACGAAAGCCAAGTTCTACCAACTTCTGACCTACATGCTGTTCAGGTGTTACGGCAGAAATGATACACGGAAGCAAAAACATTTCGTGAAATCTCATCTTATGGGACGTTTGTGTCTAAATTGATAATTTTCAGCAGAACCCGCGTACCTGGCAACTACAATGCAACAACTGATTGCTCGATTAAATCTGTATTGGAAATCAATACATCCTAAATAAGAAGTCTTTAAGAAACATTATTTGTTTTTTCATAAGTTTTGAATATCTACGACGAAGAAAACGAAAACTGGCTGAGAGATGGTGGAGGGAAAGAGTAGTAGATGAACAGAGACGTGGGATGGATGAAGGGATGTGGAAAAGGGGAGAAATTAAATAAATGGGGAGTTAGAAAAATGAGGAGTAGATGCAGAAAATCTAGAAAACGAATGATTTTCCCAAGGACATTCATTCGTTGCAAGATCCAGAGTCCGTATACGATATGTACTTTATCAGGGGCACACAAAATAGGACAAATAACACACTCATTCAACGCATTCGCTTTGCATTAAATGATTTTCTGAGAAAATATTTTAACATTCCTTTCATCCCACTTCATCACTGCAACGGATAGCAGGTTATTGATTTGATTATGTATTATCTCAGTGCGTCTGTTTGCAACAACTCAAGAATCCTTTCATTTACCTTTCCATTCAGACTGAGCCATAACGAAGTGTCGCCATTTTAGCTATTAATAATAAATATGTGAAGTGATTTGAAAAGCGAGCGGTCAATGGCTCTACAGTGACATATTTCCTGTAACATCTCTGGTAAAAAAAAACAACAGAGAATAGATTTTTTCTCTGAACCTTGGTAGAACGTTTGAAATATCCTCGTTAATCAAGTGGTTTAGAAATAAATTCCATAAGCGACTCAACGATCAGGATTTGTTTTTATATTCGGGTTAAGAGTAAGCTGCGCATTTTTGGCACATAAATTTCAGATTTCCACATATCTGTGGACGATGGAATTTGCAAATAATTGCACTTCATATACTGAGCAGAAAAACAAAATTACAAAAAATCTTAGCAATATATTAGTAAACAGATTGGCATTTACTGGTAGCAAATCGTATAAAACAATTTACAAGAGCTTGAAATTCTACGAGTGCCCGAGTGTATTGGTCGGGCACTCGTAGGGAAATTTTCAGTAAAGCTATTTGCCTCGTTTTGTTACTGTCCGCGTGTTTTCAGTGCGCTGACGAAATTCATTCTCTGGAAATGAATAATTATCTATGGAGAGGTGATACCTATCTCGGCTTCTCGCTGGTAATTACGAGAATATAAGGTCAAAAAACAATTTTTGTAATAAATTTTGACATGTCCTAGTTTATTGGTCCAATTTATTCGACCTAAGTTTACGTGACACTTTCAAATACTATTCAGTCCTGTCTCAAAGTACCGATTACATTTTGTATCGCTTGTAAGTGAGATTAGGTTTCTTTCTAAATGTTACCTAGAGCTTCTCATTTTTCGTAGGAAACAATTCTTACGAACTGTGGTACTTTCAACCAAATACTGGGGCTACAGTCAAATGTGACTTATGTACTCAACTAATGAATAAACTACCGAATTTCGAAGGTATTCTATGTGTCGCCGAGCTAATTTGACCTATTCATTTCTAGCTACGTTAATTGTGTATCAACTGTTTTTGACAAATCTCTAGGGATTTCACAAACGCGTAATTTTTTGAACTTAGTTTAAACTATAGTTTGCTGGCCGCGGTGGCCGAGGGGACTGAGGCGCTCCAGTCACGGTCTGCACGGCCACTACGGTCGGGGGTTCGAATCCCCCCCCTCAGGCATGGATATTTGTGCCGTCCTTAGTGTTAGCTAGTTCGTAAGTAGTTGTAAGTTTAGGGACTTATGACCCCGTAGTTAAGTCCCATAAGCTATACAAACATTTGAACATTTGAAACATTTGTAAACTATAGTTTATAGTTTATAATTATCGAAAGAGTATGTCACGTGGCAGACAGCATTAAATGTGGCACAAGTTAGTACTTTTACTTTATTGTGCTGCTCGTGTGTAGGAAACCAAAACGAAAAGACGAGTTGCGGTGCGTGATACTAAACAGAGAATATTGAGGTCTGACGGATGCTTGGTGGACTACATTTATCAGAGTGAGTTGAAATTAGCGAAAGCTGGTGTTATCACCAGATGCTGTTTATTCTCATTGAAGACACAATCACTAGTTCTGGTCAGATGAAAGATGGAATCAGAAGCTTATGAAAACATTGCGGAATCGTATCATTTTGTCATTAGCATGCAAATTCCACTGGAACCGAATCAAGGGCTATTAAAGCGGTTCGGCACAACTAAACTAACATCTCTGTAATAACGGTACTCAAATGAGAGTTGCTCTCCCTCTAGCGTTGAAGCACGGCAGCTGCCGATCATATATGCGTCTGTAACAAGCACTGATAGAAATCGGAGGAGAAGTACACTGCAGTGCATTCATATGGCCTGCTATTCCATGTCTGAATCGAGACGTGAGTGACAAGAAGCACAATGGCAGAGTGTATAGGTAAACCAGAAAAAAAGAAGAAAGAAAACAGAAGGGCTTTATAACGCGTTGTGACCAGAAAGCACAAGACAGATACATTGGACGTAACATCTGGGAAGAAAACAGGATACAGGAAACTTTGTCATTCTAAGCTATTCGATGTGATCTGCATTAGGGAGACACCACAGTGAGGCACAAATTTTATAATACTCAGTACACTTCTAAATGAAATGAAATTTTAATCATGATAATCGTGATTATAATAAATGAGCATACCAACACTAGAAGAAATTTGGATTTTGAGACAATCATTCAAAAAATTCGCCATCACAGAACGTGTCATCGTTTGGATAGTACGAAAGGAAACTGGAAAATTTTCTGGAACATCCAAATTCATGCCATCCTAAGATGGAATTGAGGAATGATGGACTACTATCACTCCTAAATGTACTGATAAAAAAGAAAGCAGATGGCACATTTGGGCATAGTGTGCACCTCAAATGTACCCAAACTGTCATATACCTACAAGCAAATAGCTTCCACCATCCGGCACCGAAGACTGGAGTGTTGAAAACACCTTTCTACAGGTCACGGGATCAATAAGATTTTGATCGCTTGATGACAGGAAAAGAACACTTACAACTGTAAAATGATATTGTCAATTTTTAGTGGAGTGTGTACTGATATGAAACTTCCTGATATGTTCCGGGTTGGGATTCGATCCTGGGACCTTTGCCTTTCGTGGTCAAGCACTCAACCGACTAAGCCATCCTGCCAAGCATCACAGCCCGATTTCACTGCTTTCCTTGCACGATTAGAACGCTTGCGCACGAAACGCAAAGGTTTAGAGTTTGAATTCCACTCCGGCCACGAAGTTTTACTTAGAGGCAGTGTTAATCAAAAATTTGCTCTCCTCTAGAAACATCCAGAGGCACTTCGACCTTACAGTCAGCCACATGTTCCAGAAGAAGAACCAGAAGAGGAAGAAACGGTGGAATACCTACCATATGCTGGACCAGTCTCGACCTAGATCAGCAGAATTATCATGGAACGTGACATCAGTAGTGTATTTTCCCATCCAATAAAATTGGGCCAATGCTGGTGTGTGTAAAGTATGCCTTCTTCCAACTCAAGCCAAGCATTTACCGATTCCATGCCAATGCCAGTGTGAGATGTCACACATCAGTCATATCAACAGGACTATGGACTACAGGGGTTAAAAGAACACCAGAGGCACAACATACTTAGACAGGCAACAAATTTCTCCACAGCGGAGCACTTTCTAGAATACGGTCACTCGAGAACTAAAATCACACCAAGAATGTTACACAGATCGCATGATTTGCGAAGTTGCTATAAAAGAATCCATCGAGATCAAAGTCACTGACAATCTGATCAATCGTGACAGTGAATACCAACGGAGCGTTGATTGAAATTCGGTTCGTGGGCTATCGAAAACTGTACGCGAGGTTTCGCAAGAAAGAGAAATGAAGACTGAGGATACAGCCATGAGACAGAGCAGATCGGATAGAGGTTGCCGAAGCGGGCGCGACGAAAGAGGACCACTGGAACCACGCCACTTAACGCGGATGCCGGGCGGATCACTCAACACGGCACGGACCTCAGATGAACACCATGATCCAAGAGGACGAGCGAGCTGGACGAGGATGGCAGTCGAAACACCGGAGACCAGAGAAGAACAAAGGAACCACGCCTGATGGGCGCGGACCACGGACGCAGAGCGTGCACGTTTACGGAGTGCCAATCACCATCCAAGCATAAATACTGGACTCGATCCATTGAGAGACCATTCTCAGTAACACCTGAAGAAGGCTATGAGTTACGCGGTCTACATATCGTACCAAAACGATGAGAACATATGGCAGACGTCTCGATCATTCACCATGTCAGAAGAGAAATAGTCTGCAGGCAGTTCGATGAACCCTCTGCCAGGTACATAAGTCTGAACTGCAGATGTAGATGGACAGATTCTGGGTTCGTATACCCCTAGATTTTTTTTTATTAGGGGAGAAGAGATCTATAACATTATTTACTCCTCACATAGTATCTCTCCAGGTTAGCAATGTTTGAATTATTTAATATATTTCTGTTAAAACATCGCAAATCAGCTGGGCAAATTTTTCGTGTCAGACATGATGTAATTATTTCTTGGAATTATCCATTAACCTATTATGTCAGTGAAAATAAGAGTTTAAGGCGCCTCGCTGTGGAGCGCGCGGTTGCTCGCCGTCGGAGGTTCGAGCCCTCCCTGGGGCATGGGTGTGTGTGTTGTCCTTAGGTTAGTTTGCCTTAGTTAATTAGTTTGTAAGCTACGGACTGATGACCACGCAGTTTGGTCCGATAGATTTACAAACATTTGAACATTTTTTTGAAAATAAGAGGTGTTTCTGATTTTTGATAGCAGTGCGGGAATGACCGTGACGTCTGGGGTGCCACGTTACGGATCTCGAAGCCCATCTTGCCGGAAGTTCGAATACTCACTCCGGAATGGGTGTGTGTGTTGTCCTATGCATAATGTTGTTCAAATGTTTGTAAAGCTTATGGGACTTAACTGCGAGGTCATCAGTCCCTAAACTTACAAACTACTTGTGAACTACCTTATCCTAAAGACGACAGAAACATGCATGCCTGAGGGGGCATTAGAACCCACGACGGGGCACGGCCTGGCGCATCGTAGTTCAGCGCCTCAATGCGCTCGGCCGCTCCGCCGCGGCCACTCCTATGCATAAGTTACTTTAAGTAGTATGTAAACCTAGGAACCGATAATCACAGAAATTTAGTTTCACAAAATTACAAACATTAGAACATTTGATTTTTTTTTTTTTTTACTTTCGATACTCTAATATTACTCTAGATATAACCTGGAAAAGGAAAAAAGTAACGGAACATGGATCACGTGACGAGAAAATGAGAGTAGAACAACTGGTATCAAAATACATTTATTATTCAAAGTAATCCTACGTTTTTCCCGAAAGTGTCTCTAATGTCACATCAGTGCCAAATATCATTACATGGAAATTTAGGATTGTTGTAGGGAGAGGGATGTTATTTGTAAGGCAGCGTAGGTACACTTTAATGACCCCACAAATGTAGTAACGTGCTTAATTGGTTATAAACAAGTGAAGTACAAAGTGCTGCAAAACGTCTTAGCCTGGACTAATGTCTGAAGCCGGCCGCGGTGGCCGAGGGGACTGAGGCGCTTCAGTCACGGTCTGCACGGCCACTGCGGTCGGGGGTTCGAATCCCCCCTTGGGCATGGATATTTGTGCCGTCCTTAGTGTTAGCTAGTTCATAAGTAGTTTGTAAGTTTAGGGACTGATGACCCCGTAGTTAAGTCCCATAAGCTATACAAACATTTGAACATTTTAATGTCTGAAGTAGTGCTGGAGAGAACAGACACCATGCATCCTACAGAGCCGTTCGTATATAGGTTTGCTCAATAATATTCATTTCTATCGAGTTTGGTGGCCAGTGGAGATGTTTAAACTTAAAACAGATTTCCTGCGGCCAGTTTGTAGCAATTCTGAATGTGTGGAAAGGCACATTTTCCTGCTGGAATTGCCCGAATCCGTCGGAATGCACAATGGACATGAAATGATGCAGATGATGAGCGAGGTTGCGTACGTACGTGTCAGAATGATATCTAGAAGTATACGGGGTTCCTTACCACTCAGCCTGCACTCGCATTACAACATTACAGAGCCTCCGCCAGATTGAACAGTCCGCTGCTATCATTCATGGTCAGTAGATTTATGAGGTTATCTACATATTCGTACACGTCCATCCGCTCGATACATTTGGGAACGAGACTCGTCAGACCAGGCAAAATGATTCCAGTCAGCAACGGTCCAATTTTGGTGTTGACGAGCCCTGGTCAGGCGTAAAGCTTTGTGTCGTACAGTCAGCATGGTTATATAAATGGGCCTTCGGATCAGAAATCCCAAACCGATGATATTCCCTAGAGAGGTTCGAATTCTGACATTTAGTGATGGCCTATAACTGAAGTCCGCAGCAATTTGCAAGGGCTGCACTTAAGACACGTTGTACGATTGTGTTCTGTCGCCGGGAGTTTCGTTCTTGCAGGTTTTTTTTCCGGCCGCAATGATGTTGGAGATTGGTATTTTACTCGGGGACTACTGAAATGGTCGTACGGGAATATCCCCACCTCATCGCTATCTCTGAGATTCTGGGTCCCATCTCTCGTTCGCTGACTACAACACCACTTTCAAACTCACTTACATCGTGATAACCTGCCCTTGTTATTAGGCGATACGGAACGCAGTGCCCCCTGTGTGTTTACATACCACTTTGTCTCCATGCAGATGGCTACACCATTTTCTTTGGCTCTTGGGTGTATCACGTTAAAGTCCAGACATTTGAGTGAATATTTGAGAGTTTCCTTGACAACCCGCTACAATTTGTGAGTGTCAATGCGTAAACAAGGGACGTCAACATTGAGTCTGTAGCGAGAAGTCCTGAGGCACTTTGAAACACTGTAGCATGGTGAGCACACTCGTCGGCGAAGCTATGCACACACTGCTGAATCGATGTTCTCGCTGTCTTAAATGAATCCACACTGTTTTACAAGCCGTAGTTGCGCCTATTCAACTACTGTTCAGCCGGTCAGAGAAGATACTCGTGTTTACCTTCTTAACTTGCGCGGTCTCTGACGGAAATCCAATAACGGTTATTGTCAGAAATAGGTGTTCCCGAGGCAGTAACTGCGACTGTTATGGATAGTGGAGTCATTATCTCTGGTACCACTAACTTCAAATAAGGTTATGATGAAGACAGGTTTTCGGTGTAATGCAATCGCTTAGGTGGACGTCAAGAGCTTATAAACGACCTCACAGGAGGACCATAAGAAGTGTAAATAACGGATTTTGATGGGTCTGTCTCGCTTATGTTGTAGAGAAACATACCCTGTGTATGAGACTACAAGCTTTATTAGAAAAGGGCCTTTGTTTTCGAGATAATTGGTGTTGAAGTTCATCACGCGATGTAAGACGCTCAACGTTAACAACGATATATTAGAACTCAGTGTGGCGTAGTGGGTAAGGTCTCCAGCTACCACGCTGGAGATACTGTGTTCAGATCATCTCCGTATTTTGCCTTCTTTTTTAATGTTTCAGTAGCCTGACATTTTTCTATTTTATTTGACACAATATCAACAAACAGTGCATTGTGTGAAATTAGTAAGAAATATTCAATTTTGCCGTAGTACCCGCTCGTTTAGCCGTGTGGTCTAACGCACAGCTTTCCGAGACAGGGAGGCGTACCGGCAGCGGTTCGAATCCGCCCGGCGGATTAACGAAAGGGGGTCGGAATGCCGGCCATCCTGGATGAGGTTTTTAGGCAGTTTTCCACATCCCCATAGGTGAATACCGGGCTGGTCCCCAAGTCCCGCCTCAGTTACACGGTTCGCAAACATTTCGGAACTCTTTACACTTTCGCACACTAATAACACTATACGCAGACATTTGGGGTACACATCACATTTCCTCCTGGGGGGGGGGAGGGGGAATGGGTGGCGACAGGAAGGGCATCCAGCCACCCTGTAAATATCAACCCATGCCAAATCCGCGTTTAACACAGTGACGACCATGCAAGTGCGGGTAACGGGCCAAAGAGATAGTTAGAAAGAATTCAGTTTTGCCGTAGTAATTTAATCTTCACTTCATTATTACAAAATTGTATTCGCTGTCACCTGTAACGCTTGCTATGCCACAACAGAAATCCGGATGCTATTCATAGTAAAATAAACCAAACAAAACGGTTTATAGTACCAAGCACGTTTCATAAAAGCTACTGTCTTCCAGGTTCATGGAGCTCTGAAGAGCGACATAAAAAGAAAAAGTTCATTTACATTAACAAAGGGTTCACTTTCATCCGTTAACTTTGATGCGAACCATGCGTATTTAATCATCTTTGAAAAAGCAGGTTCCCTGAATTTATGCAAAATTAATGAGTGTGGTTTTGCGACGAATATAATTCGGATTTCTGTTGTGGCATAGCAAGCGATGAAGGCGATAACGAGTAAGATTTTTTAATAATGACGTGAAAATTAAGTTGAATATTTCTTACTAATTTTACACTACGTACTCTGCTTGTTGATATTGTGTAAAATAAAATGGAAAAATGCAAGAGTATTCTGATTTTAAAAAATACGAAGATTATCCGAACAGGGACCTCCAGCGTGCTAGGTGGAGACATTAACCGCTCACTTCGTCGGAACTAACGTTAGGCGTCTTACGTCGCGCAGTGAACTTTAAATCAATTTTCTCGAAAACCAAGGCCCGTCGGTAAAAAAGCGGGTAGCATCATACTAAGGGTATGTCTAACTACAACATATCCGAAACTCATCAAAATCCTTTATTTGCACTTCTGATGGTCCCCTTGTTAGGTGTATACAGGGTGGTCCATTGATAGTGACCGGGCCAAATATCTCACGAAATATGCATCAAACAAAAAACAAACAAAACTTTTCTAGCATGAAGGGGAAAAACAGATAGCGCTATGGTTGGCCCGCTAGATGGCGCTGCCATAGGTCAAACAGACATCAACTGCATTTTTTAAAATAGGTACCCCCTTTTTAATAAAAAATATCGTCTAGTGCGTAAAAAAATATGAATGTTTTATTTGCAAAACTTTATTCGCTTTGTGGTATATGGTGCTGTAATAGTCACAAACGTATGTGATATCGCGTAACATTTCGCCTGTGCGGACGGTTTTTGCAAAAAATGTTCAAATGTTTGTATAGCTTATGGGACGGGGTCATCAGTCCCTAAACTTACAAACTACTTATGATTTAGCTTATACTAAAGACGGCACAAACATCCATGCACGAGGGGGGATTCGAACCCCCGACCGCAGCGGCCGTGCAGACCGTGACTGGCACGCCCCAGACAGCTCGGCCACCGCGGCCGGCACGGTATTTGCTTCGTGATACATTATTCGTGTTAAATGGACCGTTTACCAATTGTAGAAAAGGTCGATATGGTATTTATGTATGGCTATTGTGAATAAAATGCCCAACGGGCCTGTGCTATGTATGTTGATCGTTATCCTGGAAGACATCATCTAAGTGTCCGGATCTTTCGTCGAATAGTTACGTTATTTAAAGAGACAGGAAGTGTTCAGCCACTAGTGAAACGTCAACCACGACCTGCAACCAATTATGATGCCCAAGTAAGTGTTGTAGCTGCAGTTGCGGCAAATCCGCAAATCAGTAGCAGACAAATTGAGCGAGAATCGGAACTCTCGCACACGTCGGTGTTGAGAACTCTACATCAAATTAAATTTTACCCGTTCCACCAGGATTTGCATGGCGAAGACTTTGAACGTCGTGTTCAGTTTTTCCACTGGGCACAAAATGAATTATGGGACGATAACAGATTTTTTCACGCGTTTTGTTAAGTGACGAAGTGTCATTCACAAACAGAGTTAATGTAAACTGGCATAATATGCACTATTGGGTAACGGAAAATCTACGATGGCTCCGACAACTGGAACATCAGAGACCTTGGCGGGTTAATGTATGGTGCGTCATTATGAGAGGAAGGGTATTTGGCCCCTATTTTATCGACGGCAATCTCGATGGTGCAATCTATGCTGATTTCTTACGTATGTTGTACCGATTTTACTACAAGATGTTTTACTGCATGACAGAATGGCTATATACTTTCAGCTTGACTCCCCGTTGGAGGTTCGAATCACTCCTCAGGCATGGATGTTTGTGCTGTCTTTAGTATAAGTTAGTTCATAAGTAGTTTGTAAGTTTGGGGACTGATGACCCCGCAGTTGAGTCCCATAAGCTTAACAAACATTTGAACATTTTTTCAACATGATGGATGTCCGGCACATGGCTTGCGTGCAGTTGAAGCGGTTTTAAATGGAATATTTAAGGACAGGTGAACTGGTCGTAGAAGCACCATACCATGGCCCACACGTTCACCGGATCTTACATCCCCGGATTTCTGGGGAAAATTGAAGGATATTTGTTATCGTGATTCACCGACAACGCCTGAAAACATGCATCAACGCATTGTCAATGCATGTGAGAACATTACTGAAGGCGAACTACTCGCTGTTGAGAGGAATTTCGTTATGCGTATTGCCAAATGCAATGACGATTAAGAACATAATTTTAAGCATTTATTGAAGTCTGCATCTACATGGGATACTCTGCAAATCACATTTAAGTGCCTGGCAGAGAGTTCATCGAGCCACAATTATACTATTTATCTCCCATTCCATTCTCGAATAGCGCGCGGGAAGAAAGAACACCTGAATCTTTCTGTTCGAGCTATGATTTCTCGTATTTTATTCTGATGATCATTTCTACCTATGTAAGTGGGAGTCTACAATGTATTTTCGCATTCGGAGGAGAATGTTGGCGATTGGAGTTTCGCAAGTAGCCAACGCTACAAGTAATCACGCAGTAACAGCGTGCGATCTCATAATGTATGATAATTTCACAAAACTACATATATCACATTGGAACAACCGAAATAAAGTTCAAACGTACCTGCGTTCTGTGTTTTAATTTAAATAACCTACCTGTTACCCACTGTTCGTCTAAAATTGTGAGCAATATGTTTGTGGATATTACAGCGCCATCTGTCACGACCCGACAAAAGTTTTCCAAATAAAACATTTATATTTATTGACGTAATAGGCGTATATGTAATAAAAATGGGGGTACCTATTTTAAAAAAATGCAGTTGATGTCCGTTTGACCCATGGCAGCGCAATCTACACAGCCGAACACAGCGCCATCTGTTTTCCCCCTTCAAGCTTGAAAAGTTTTGTTCTCTGTAGTTTTTTCGTTTGGTGCTTATTGCGTGAGATATTTGGCCGGTCACTATGAATGGACCACCCTGAATAAAGAACGAAGTATTAAATATATCACACAGGTTGTTTTTTATTTGTAAACACTGTAAATCGTAGCTCGAACGAAATCTGTGCGCTGTGATGATATCAGCCCTCTACGTGGAGGAGGGGGTGGGTTGTCAAGACGTTATCCGCAGTAACAATAAGAAGCGGACAACCTTCACAACACATCCGGCTGTATTGGTGTCGGCAGTGGGGCGACCAGCAATAGTGCAGCTGTGCGCTGTGGCGTGTGCGGTACAATCGTAAAGCAGGGAGCGGCGGGCGTACTCAGGGTGCGGCGGCGGCGGCACATCGGCAGCTCGTGGCAGGGAGCCGCCTCTCGGCTTTTAGAGGCAGCGCTGTTTTACGGCTCCGCTACTTAACGTCCCTGGCCACACTCAACTGTGCTCTTCCCGCCCAGCACAAAGATGCACCACGCCCACTCCTCTGCTCCGCCAAAAATATACCCTTTTTCTCCGTATTCTCTTACTGTAGGGGCTCACCTACTCGGAGACTTCCATCCGAGTCACTGTCAGCGACCTTGCCGTGTGTTGAAATCGGAGAATTCTAATGACGCTCTACTTCATCTATTAGGAGAACCGACTCAGAGATTGCTAGATACATGCTATCTGAGCCACATTATTCAGCTTACAGCGGCTGCGACTCTTTCGGTTAGTCCAAGGCGTCACATGGAGCTCCCCACTGGTCCACTCTAGAAAATAAATACCTCGTGCGATGGTTGGCTCTGCATTTATTATCTTGTTATATATGCCATCCGTCATAACAAGACACTTCCCCTTACATACATCGACTTTTGAAGACGAATAGTGACTGTGTGTTTTGCGTCTGCATCTCATTTATACTCTGAAAGCCCCCGTAATGTGTGTGTGGTTAAATGGCGAGGTTACCTTGTGCATCATTATAATTTTCCTCTCTCCGCCGCTCCTCTTCTCTGTTACAGTGCGACTTTTAGAAGGTCTCCATGTAAGTCCCCATCTCTCTCATTTTACTTTCGTCGCTGTTTCGCGAGGTACACGCTGAAAGAAGCATTATATTCGTTGACCTTTCTAGGACTTTCAAAATTTTAATAGTAGACATTTCCGTGATGCTTAAACCAGCTCGGTTAGCCGTGTAGTCTAACCTACCGCTTTCCGAGACAGGGAGACGTACCGGCCACGGTCAACACCGCCCAGATTCAAGGCTTCACAACAAGTCCGTGTCACGTCACACCGATAAACTGCGTGGCCGGCCAGAAATACAAGCCTGAGCGCGCACTTCATGCTACGTAAGCAAGGTAGTTCCGAGCCGGCGCGATCGCTAGCCTATTGGCCGGCCGCTGGGGCACAGCCCACTGCGTCATAGCGGGCAGCCACTGAGCTAGCGATCGCGCCGGCTCTGAACTACCTTGATTACGTCACATGATGTGTGCCGAGGCCCACGAGAGACACAGGCCGCGGCGCGCACGTCAAATTACGTGATCAAGTGAGGCCTGAGCCGGCACGATCGCTAGCGGATTGGCTATCCAGTATGAGACAGTGGGCTGTGACCCAGCGGCCGGCCAATCCGCTAGCGATCGCGCCGGCTCAGGCCTCACTTGATCACGTGATCTGAGGTGCGCGCCGCGGCCTGTCTCTCTCGTGGGCCTCGATGTGTGCGCTCAGGCCTATATTTCCCGTTGGCCGCGGATAGGCTGCCATCGCAAACTCACTGGATGGCGCTACGAGGCAGTGGGCTGTGCCCCAGCGGCCAGCCAGTTAGCTTGCGATGCCAGCCTATCGGTGTGACGTAACACTGACTTGTTGTGACGCCTTGTATCTAGACGATGTTGCCCCGGTTCGAATCCGCCCGGCGGATTAACGAAGGGGATCGGAGTGCCGGCCAGCCTGGATGTGGTTCTTAGGAGGTTTTCCACATCCCCTAGATGAATACCGGGCTGGAACCCAAGTCCCGCCTCAGTTACACGATTCGCAAAAATTTTCGTAAAACTTTGCATTTTCACACATGTAACACTATACGCAGACATTTTGGGCACACATTTCCTCTCGTGAGGCATGGGATGGCGAAAGGAAGGGTATTAATACGCCACATCCAAATAACAAAGCCGACCATGCTTGTGCGGAATATGACGAAAGAGAAAGAACAAAGAATTTCCGTGATGCTCAATGCGTGTTTTTCAGCTTCTGTCACTGGAATTGGATGACCTCGACCATGGCACATTTAATCATACTCAACGAACATACGACTGCTCTTCTTCGTATCTTCTTTATTTCATATATCAATCACATCGCTTTGCCATCAAGTGAGCAACATAAATTACCTATTGGTAAGAATGAGTATATAAAATTAAACATGTATAGCAGAAAAATGGAGCTGCAAGTTATAAATTTTGCTGATTCGTAGTGTGCGTCAGAATAAGTTGCTACCTGCAGTAGTAATAGTGATTCTGGTTCGTACTCCGATATGGTAAATTTGCATTAAGCCTTCATCTTAACTACTACATACATTAAGGCTATATCATGGGATATGTCAAACATACTACATCAGCATTTGGATACATACTTCAAAAGCGTTCACACAGGGCATGACGGAAGGTACATTGTACGAATGGTAGTGAACCTCTGCTTGTTCAACTTGCAAGTGGAGCGAGGCAAAAACAGCAGTCTATATTCCTCTGAACGAGACCTGCTTTCTCTTATATTCGTGGTCCTTACGCGAAATTTATGTTGACGACAGTATGATCATTCTACAATCTGCCAAATATTCCGCCTCTCTGAATTTTCTCATTAGCGCTTTTCAAAACGAAAGTGGCCTCTCACCAGGGATCGCCATTTGAGTTCATGAAGCGTCCTCGTAACATTTGTATGTTGATGGAACATGCCAGTAACTAATCGAGCAGCACGCCTCTAACTTATTTTAGTGCTTTCATTTAATCCGATCTGTTGAGGATTCCAGTCACTCAACTAGCACTCAAGAATGGGTTGCACAGCTTTACTATATGCGCGATCTACTTTATAACCGAGCTACAATTTTCTAGAATATTCCACGAAATCGGTTCTAACAATCGTTTCCTTTACTACAAATGACACGTACTCATTCTACTTCCTACGCATTCAGAACGGAACGCCTACATGTTTCACCAAAATGTTCAAATGTTTGTAGAACTTATGGGACTTAACTACGGGGTCATCAGTCCCTAAGCTTACAAACTACTTATGAACTAGCTAAGACTAAAGACGGCACAAATATCCATGCCCGAGGGGGGACTCGAACCCCCGACCGTAGTGGCCGTGTACACCGTGACTGGAGCGCCTGAGTCCCCTCGGCCACCGCGGCCGGCCATGTTTAACCCACTAAGAGGTTGAGTGTGCCGGCCGCGGTGGCCGAGGGGACTGAGGCGCGCCAGTCACGGTGCACGGCCACTATTGTCGGGGGTTCGAATCCCCCCTCGGGCATGGATATTTGTGCCGTCCTTAGTGTTAGCTAGTTCATAAGTAGTTTGTAAGTTGAGGGACTGATGACCCCGTAGTTATGTCCCATAAGCTATACAAACATTTGATCATTTGAGATTGAGTGTCCTATTTATAATCACATTACCTAGGATTAGACTTCAAATGCATATAATCTTCAAAGAGAGTGAAGTCCAAAAATAAATAGCAGTATAGATCAACTACAAATAAGTTTCTCCTGATTGTGGTCCGACTGTGTGATTCCTACGAAACACTCCTAACTGGACGCGGTAAAAAAGGGGTGTGTGCGGGAGGATATGACCATGATTCATTAAGTACTTTGCAACACACACATTAAGATTGTTATCGAAGTACAGATAAAGATGTAGCCATGTGGTCATCCTTCGACTATATGCTCACCAGAAGCAATTTCGTAACCGGTGGGAGTGGAGGCAATGGCCATATCCCTTTGAAATGCTCATAAATGCGCGGTGGCTTGGGCTTAAAAGCAACTGACGTTCCCATGATAATAGGTGTTTTCCGGAACTTTCAGGGATTAAACTTCTGAATATCTTAGGTAGGAAGCTGAGGGAAGCTACTAGTGGGAGGAGAGAATTTGCAAGGAAATTCTTGCGTTCTGTTCTGAGACTGACTGACTGAAAGGCTTTGATGTTAAGGTTACATTGTAGAGCAGTTTTAAAGTTCGTGCCATCGGAAGACGACCAGCAGTTTCAGGCGTTAAGAGGCACTCATAGGCCTAGTGCAGTGAAGCTGTTACTCTAAGATCGTTGGGTGCATGAAATAGATTGTGAGTGACCTTCAGTAATAAAGCTGATCTTCTAGAGAGAATCGTTGCGGTTTCCTAACCTATTAATCAACCAATCTTTTGTTTTAGTCATATCGTCATAAACTTCTTTTCTCCCAAGTTCTATTCAGTACCTCATGATTGGTGACATGATTTATTTATTTAAATAACTAGATAAAAATACGATTAACGGTTTCCTGAGTGAGAATCTCCAGTCTTTCCAATTTCACAAGATGAGTGTGGATCACGTGTGGCTTACATTCAATGAATATCAACAGTTGTTGAGAGATTTATACCGAATAAAATAACAAAAGAGGAGGCTGAACCACCACAGTACAGGAAACAGGTTAGATCACTATTAAGAAACAAATAAAAAGCGTGCCAAATTTGAAATGATACAAAATCCCCAAGACTGGAAATCTGTTACAAAAACTCGAAATTTATCTCTAACTTTAATGCGGGAAGCTGATAGTTTCCACAACGGAACCCTGACACCTAATGTGTTAGAACATGCTATGAAATTCTGATCGTATATAAAGTATACTAGCGACAAAACAGAATCAATACTTTCACTAAGAGGTTAGCAATGGTGATGCTAACGATGACAGTTCTCCTAAAGCAGAAATGCTAAACACAGCTTTTCGAAATTCTTTACGAACGAAGACAAAAAATTACTCTTGAATTCTAATCAACAACAGCCATCATGCGTAATGTAGAAGTAGATGTCACAGGCGTATTAAAGCAACTTCATGATTTAACAAATGTAAGTCCAATTGTTCAAATGTTTGTAAATCTATGGGACTTTACTGCTTGGTTATTAGTCCGTAGCTTACAAACTACTCAAAGTAAGTTAAACTAACCTAAGGACAACACATACATCCATGCCAGAGGGAGGACTCGACCCCCCGACGGCGAATGGCCGCGCACCGCAGCACTGCGTCTCAGTGCGCACGGCTATTCCGACACGGCAAAATGTAAGTCTCCCTATCCATATTTTATACCAATTAGGTTCCTTTCAGAGTATGCTGATACGACAGCACCATTCCTAGCTATCATATAAAACCGGTCGCTCAGCGAAAGATCGTACCCAAAGACTGGAAAGTTGCAGAAGTTTCTCCAATATTCAAGAAAGGCAATATAACTGATCTACAAGATTACAGGCCTGTATCACTGACGTCAGTCTGCAGCAGGATTGTAGAATATAGTCTTTCCTCAAACATAGTCTAGATTTGCAGAAGGCTTTTGACACTCTACCTCACAAGCGACCTCTGATCACATTGCATGCTTATGGAATATTGCCACAGTTGCGCGACTGAATTCGCGATTTCCTGTAGGGAAAGATTAGGTACTTTGTAAGTGACAGAAAGTAATCGAGTTAAACAGCAGTAATATATGTCGTTCCCCAAGGAAGTGTTATATGGCCTACTGTTCCTTGCCTTTATAAACGATTTAGCACACAATCTGGGCAGCTCTCTGAGACTTTTCGCAGATGATGCTGTCATTTATCGGTTAGTAAAGTCACCAGAAGATCAAAAGCAACAGCAAAATGATTTAGATAACATATCAGCATGTTGCAAAAATGGCAATTGTCCCCTAATAATGATAAGTGTGAAGCCATCCATATGAGCAGTAAAAGAAATCCTTTATACTTCATTTACACGAAAATTCAGTAAAATCTACAGGTTCTAAATTTAACTAAATACTTAGGAATCACAATTAAGAATAATTGAAATTGGAAAGGATAGATCGAAAATTCTGTTGGAAAGGCAAACCAAAGGCTACGTTTCATTGACAAAACACTTATAAAATGCAACATTACAACTAAAGAAACTGCCTACACTATACTTGTGCGTCCTATTGCTGCGCAGTGTGGGATCACCACCTAGTGGGTCTGACAGATGGGTCTGACGGATGATATAGAGAAAGTTCAGAGAAGGGCAGCTCGTTTTGTATTATCGCGATATACGGGAGTGAGTGCCACAGAAATAATGCCCGAGTTGAGGTGGAAATCATTGAAAAAGAGGCATTATTCGTTACAGCGAGATTTATTTGCGAAATTTCTTTTACCAACTTTCTCTTCCGAATACGAATATAGTTTCTTAGCACCCATCTACATAGGTAGACATGATCATTATAATAAAATAAGTGAAATCAAATTGAAAACGGAAAGATTTAAGTGTTCCCTTTTCCCATGCGCTATTAGAGAAGAGAACGGTAGAAAAATACGAGGCGCTTCCAGAAAGTAAGTTCCGTTTGTAATAAAATGAAATTTACACAGATACAGAAGAAATTTTTATTGCACCAAATTCTACAACTCTTAAACTACTTTTCCACGCAACTGCCGAAATTTTGTAGGCACTTGTCATAGCGTGCCACAAGTTTTTGCATGCATCCTTCACAGAAGGTTGCCGCCTGTGTATTCAACCATGTGGTAACAGCTCTTTAACGTCGTTGAAGTGTTGACCACCAAGGACAGATTTTAGGTGTAAGAAGAGATGAAAGTCGCTAGGAGAGAGGTCCGAGCTTTATGGAAGGTGATCAAACAGGTCCCATTGAAATTTCCGTAAGAATTGTTTAGTCACATTCGGTGTGTAAGGTCAGGCATTATCGTGGAAAAAAATCTTTTGGCAGTAATCCTCTTCTTACACCTAAAATCTGTCCTTGGTGGACAACACTTCAACGATGATGAGGAGCTGAAAGAACATGTTACCACCAGGTTGAATACACAGGTGGCAACATTCTATGAAAAAGGCACACAAAACTTTGTGCCATGCTATGACAATTGCCTACAAAATATCGGAAGCTATGTAGAAAAGTAGTTTAACAGTTGTAGATTTTTGTACAATCAATATTTTTTCTGTATCTGTACCCGTTCGTTTTATATAACCAAACGGAACTTACTTTCTGGAGGCGCCTCGTATCATAAAAGAGGTTCGAACAACCCTCTGCCATACACTTCAGTGTGACTTGCAGAGTATTTATGTAGATGTAGATGTACTCATCATCCGTCTATAGCACCACAGTCTGTGTGAATTGCTTATCGTCCACGCGTGACTTCAGTACAATGAGAGAAGATTTCTTACGCATAAATTTCTTTTCTTCAGAAATGCTTTCCTTTAGACTCCTAGTTTACAAATTATATCCTCTTTACTTCGACCATCTCAGGTTATTTAATGTGTAAGTAGTAAAACTCATACCGTCAAATTGCTACAGATCATTTCTTAATAATGCATGAGTAGTGTCAGTTCTAACTTATTTCAAGGGTCAAAGCGAATCTGTGTCACTTAATTATACTTCCATAAGAGTGTTACGATGCAGAGGTTTATGGTAGTTCAGACAATAAATATTTTAGAATAAATGTACCGGACATAACCCTGCGTGCGATTTCTGCTCTTCGCACGGCGGCACGCAAATTACGAGTGCTAGAATGAGGGGCTTTATTTGAAATATTGCATGCAGTGGAGATAGACTCGAGCTAAGGTGAGCTAGGATGAATAGCGCACTAAACCAGTTAAACCTTATTATTCTGGCGGAACCTTGTGTTGGAAGATTTTAAGTCCTTTAAAAAGAAAAAAAAAATGTTCAGATGCTTGTTAAGCTTATGGGACTTAACTGCGGTGTCATGAGTGCCTAAACTTACAAACTACTTATGAACTACCTTATACAAAATCCATGCCCGAGTGGGGATTCGAACCCCCGACGGGAAATGGCTTCGCGCATTGGAGAATAGCTCCTCAATGCGCTCGGCCACTCCGCCGCGGCTTTAAAAAGATTAGTGGGTTGTGAAGATGAAAATCATGCATGGCAAGAATGAAAGATTGGGGGGTACGAAAATATTCTGTCAGGCTACGAAGAGTAGAATGCTGTCAAGCATTTGTACTGACGTCTGTTTCGTCCAGTTAGACAGGGTAAACAAAAAACTCCACACTAAAAGCGTACAGATTATTGTTGATATTTAAACGTTCAAATGTTTATAAATCTATGATACCAAACTACTGGGATCACAGGTCCCTAGACTTAAAAACAACTTTAACCTGTCCTAAGGACAACACACACACCCATACATGAGGAAAGACTCGAAACTCCGTCCTGAGCAGTCCCTGACACTGCGCATTGCACCGCACGACCATTCACGCTCGGCAGTGTTACACTAGGAAGTAGGCATGAGATACTTTGTCCGGATTCAAGACAAGAGTTTATGTAGCAAAATCATACCACGTGTATTATGAAAATACATGTGCGAAAACGAGAAATTGGCAACACTGCCACATCGTCCAACACATCGAAATGTCCAAATAAACCTGTATCAGCCAGTTCAATACCCAGTTCGAACATCAGATATAGATCCACCATGGAGCTAAAATTCGAATTCTCATCAGGTTCCATCTCCTTTTCCTTCTTTTATTCCTTTTTTAGACCTCAGAACCCTAGACAGTATTGAGAACTCCTCGTTTTCGTATATGTGTTTTCAAAAGGCATCCGTCATGATTTTTCTGGACGTACTTTTGTCGTGGTGAGGAATCGAATATCGACTTCCAAGTGCGGCATTTTTTCTTCACCATGCATATGCGCTGTAGACATCGCTGTTAAGTTTACAATTTTGTTTACTTAGGTATTTAATTTTCGACGACTTATAAATGTTGATGTATTAAGTGTTTTTGCCGCGGTGGAGTAGCCGAGCGGTGTAAGGCGTCTCACTGCGGAGCGCGCAGTTGCTCGCCGTCGGAGGTTTGAGTCCTCCCTGGGGCATGGGTGTGTGTGTTGTCCTTAGGTTAGTTTACCTTAGTTTAAGTAGTTTGTAAGCTACGGACTGACGACCACGCAGTTTGGTCCGATAGATTTACAAACATTTTATTGTTTATTTTCTCTTGTTTCTAAACACTTTTCCTTATAAGGAGTAATGAGGTTGTTGAAGGACTATGTTCCATGTATAATTTGCAGTCCCATTTTTATTGTTGTTGTCTTCTGTCATTACTAAATGTTGTTTTTAAAAGTAATATATGCAGTACTTGCGACACGAAATAAAAGAATATAAGAATTATTTATTGTTAAAAATGAGAATAAGAAATCAGTGTCGGCAATTACGTTTAGAAAAGTAAGAAACAGAGCTTGATGGTCTAATAAAAATGTTTCGATAGCGTTATTATTGCCTCAGTACGGTTTACTCGTAGTTACGTATGTAGATAATGTAAAAGGTTCGACTAAGTAAAAGAACCACATTGTTTAAACTCCAGAAAGAGCAAGGACGAAAGGTAACAACAGAGTTGCACGTAGATATTTATAATCGAGGCTCGAAATAGGAAAATTATTTCAATATACTTATCAATACACTCTCCACTTTTAGAGATAACTGATCATGGCTAGAAAAGAAATTAGAGATCTATAAATAGTTCAATTTATACGCATTTGTGTAATCCATGATAGCCACATTTTATCAGGTGATTACACACTGAGAGTCCAGTCAACACTATTAAGCTAAAATATTATTTAGGTATCTCCACATCACGAATTAAATGAGACGATATCTCTATTTGTAGTTCGTTTTCGACTACTATCGTTTCAAACTATTAATAGAAAATTTCCTTACTGTGTTTGTATACAAATCCTATAGGAAAGAAGAAAGAAAATCTAAAACTATCATATGTGTCAGCAATAAGTTACTTCTTTTGGAAAATGTGTTACATCCACATTTATGACTGGTTTCTTTCGGGTCCTTCCATGACTCCAAGAAACTATTGTAACAGGTTTTTATACATAGTAAAATGAGACTAAGCTTCGAAACTTGTTAAGCTTTAACAGAAAATGTATACTTATCCCTTAATATAAACATAGGTCTGTAAATTCATATTACATTGTTGATATTCAAAGATATTTAAAAGCAACTGTTACTCCCAAAATAAATTTATAGTAGTGTGAATTATCCACGTGTCGCCTTTACTGAAAACAACGTTTTGATTTCATATTAATCTTTTCATAAAGTCGCGGCATACAGAAATAACGCCCGGCAGTTACTTATCTTTCCACAGTAGACCGGCACAAAACGTTGAGTCTCTTATTATTCATTCTTGGCGCACTCGAGCGTTGTAATATGAGTTGATTTTCGGCGCGTGCGCAATTCCTTGATAAAATATCCATGTGGAGCTGTGCCAAAGACTTGTCAGAAGTTGAGAACAATCGTATTTGTCTGCAGGATCTTAGTAATTACTTCCGAACCCCTTGACGACGAAGTTGTAGCACAATAGGCGTAGAGAGCGAACTTCCCTAGCAGACACGGGACTGTCGTGTTACGGAACAACTGCGTAGCAGCACCTCTTGCTTTAATACGGGCATTGATTGCTGTTCCTGAATTAAGATTCTTCTTGTTCACTCTTAAGATCGCGTCAGTAAAAGTGCAGTTTTCCTTTCTGCTAATAATAACTGTAAACCTCCTGACCCGTTTCCAGAAAAGCTGAGTTGCATCTTGAGAAAAGGCATTGATTAAAATTTGGCAAGTACACATGATTGTGTATATACGTGCTGTAGCTGACATTGCACTTCAAATGGATAGTCGATGGATTCTACAATGTAATATGGTGCAAAAATTGGAAATTGACTCTTAATAATGATAAGTGTAAAGTCATCCATATGACCACTAAAAGAAATCCGTTAAACTTCATTTACACGATAAATCAGTCAAAGCTACAGGTCGTAAATTCAGTTAAATATCTAGGAGGAACAATTACGAAGACCTGAAATTGGAAAGAACACAGAGAAGTAGGGAAGGCGAACCAAAGAGTACGTTTCATTGGCAGAAGCCTTAGAAGATGCAACATTTATACTAAAGAAACTGCCTACACCACACTTGCGCGTCCTATTTTAGAGTACTGCTGCGCATTGTGGTATCCTCACCAGGTGGGTCTGACGTACTATTTAGAGAAAATTCAGAGAAGGGCAGCTCTTTTGTATTTACCGCGATGCAGGGTAGAGACTGTCACGGAAATGATGCACGAGTTAGGATGGAAATTACTAAAAGAAAGGCGTCATTCCTTGCGACGACATATATTGCGAAATTTCTATTACCTACTTTGTCTTCCAAATGAGAACATATTTTGTTAGCACCCAGCTATATAGGAAGACATGATCATCAGAATAAAATAAAACAGATCGAAAACTTTCAGGTGTTATTTTTCCCGCGAGCTATTAGAGAATGGATTTGTAGAGAAATATCATAAAAACGATATGATTAATCCTCTGCCACGCACTTCGATGTGCCTTGCAGAGTATTTATGTAGATGTAGAAAGAGAGATTACGTTATGAGACTGCACATGGCGAGGGCTATTCTCAGTTACTTTCGTCTGTAATGATCACGCAGTCGATGGGACTTTAAACCCTAATCTTCCTGCTCTTCTTCGTGATTCTCACAGGTTTAAGGGAAGTTAGCAGATCCTAAAACTGATAAATACAATATAAGATATGTTACTGGATCATATCTGAACCAACTTCGTTTTACAGAGTCTATATTACAATTTGCTTCTAGTGCAGATAAAAACTTAATATTAAATGGAATACATAGATAGGCAAATATAAATAGCCGGTACCTAAATTATAAGATTAATGTATGCACACGAAAAACATAATAAGGAAAACCTACTTAAACAGTGAAGTCATTGAACCGTCCTACAATAGCTTGATTTTTAAATACTATAGAGATACCAATTATAGGTAGAAGAATTTAAAGAAACAGAAGAATAAAAGTCTATGGAGGTCTTACATGAACGAAATGGCTTTCCTAAATTATATTTCGTTGCGTTAGAAGCTCAAGGATTAAAATCCTTTTTTCTGAGATTTTTGAGACACTTTGTTTTATAACTGCATACTATGTACCTTACTTTATGCATCTGGCCTCAACTATTGCACGCACTACGATTATTTGTCCATTCAAAACCACTTTGTGGATCTTTTCAATCATTTTGGCAGTATTGTTGAATTTTGTTGCTGTTCACTTCCATTGGCCTTAAATGTAAGGCAACGTTCAAACTCTCAGATGAGCCATGGAGATAATTCAAGTCAGCTTTGGTCTGTTTCGGACTTAAAACTTCTAAATTGAACTTTTTAATCACCGCTAGAAACTAGATTTTTTTCATGTTGCGAAAACAACACGAGCATGTTGCTTCGATCGTCTATGACAATGAAACCACGAGATAGATACGGCAGCAACTTGACTTACTCTCTAATCACAGGACACGGTTTTGACTCTACGGCCGTCAGTTAAGAATTTTCTAAGGACTCAATGAGTGAGCTATGACAGTTGGTACGGTAGTGCGGGGTGATCCAGTTCTTCCGTACATTCCGATTAGATCCCTGTAAGTACGTGGCCTATCTGCACTGCCAGCACGGGCCTGGGGTATGCGAAAGAGAGCGCCAGTGCCCTTTAGTGAGTATATTAGCACTCTCTATCTCGCTCAAATCAGGCGCGACCTAACTGTGCAGCATTTTATCTACTTCACCATATTCTAAACCATATTTCAAATGTTTGTTAAGCTTAAGGGACTTAACTGCGGTATCATCAGTCCCTAAACTTACAAACTACTTATATCAGCGCACACTCCGCTGCAGAGTGAAAGTTTCACCCTGGAAACATCCCTAGGCTGTGGCTAAGCCATGTCTCCACAATATCCTTTCTTCCAGGAGTGCTAGTCTTGCATGTTTCGCAGGAGAGCTTCTGTGAAGTTTGGAAAGTAGGAGGCGAGGTACTGGCGGAAGTAAAGTTGTGAGGCGGCATCGTGAGTCGTATCGGGATAGCTCAGTGCCGGGCGCCGTGGCTCAGCGCGCCCGGTCAGAGGGCTCCACGCTCTCTGTAATAAAAAAGCTGAGCCAAATATTCAACGAACAACCTCGAACAAAAACGATCAGCGTCCGCAACGAAGAGAACTACCCAGAGAACAAAAAAAAAAAAAAAAAAAAAAAAAAAAAAAAAAAAAAGTCGGTAGAGCGCTTGCCCGCGAAAGGCAAAGGTCCCAGGTTCGAGTCCCGGTTCCAGCACACAATTTTAATCTGCCAGGGAGTTTCGTTTCTTATGAACTACCTTATACTAAAGACGACACAAACATCCATGTCCGAGGAGCGATTCTAACCCCCGATGATGAAACCATATTTAATAATGGAATCCCCATGATTTTTATTTTACTGGATTTTTGATGTGTTGGATACATCCCAAACATACCAATAAAATGTACGTATCATCGTTACTGCGCTACTTTTGGGAATTTAATGGAAGTTAAATTGTACACTTTCATTATTTAAAAGATTTCGAAAATTGATTTTACGGAATAGTAAATCAGTGTGGCTGTATCTTCTCATAGCTCCCATGTATCGTTAAGAAATTTCCTCATTAGACTGAAAGATCGTAGTTATTTAAATATAGAGGACAGATAGATTAAAATCGAGTATCGATGATAACGGCGAATTTTTGTGCTCTTTACACTGCGATTTTTGAACTAGTTGTTTGGAATAGTATCAGTATCTAAACAAAGTAAAATAAAATACCTGTATAAAAATAGTTAAGAATTAAGTTTAAGGAAATGATTAATTGTTGCTCTAGGTAATGAAATTATTCAATGGAGACAAGTGTAAATTTCTGCTGGACTGGTACTCGAACCCGAGTTTCCCTCTGTGGGCCAGCAGTCACCTTAGCTACCGTGACTTTCCAGACACGTTGCCGGTCCGCACCAAATTCTCATAAGTCGCACGCTAAGGAACTACCGTCCATATCGCCGATTTATTCTTGCGATCGCCAAACCGGACTCCGCGCGAGATCGCAAGATGTTACGACATCGGCTGTGAATAAATAAACCGTGCTCCTACATCGCGTAGAAATACACGTATATATGATGTCCGACTCCATTCCGTTCTACTTGTTTGTTACAATTTTATACGTGAGTCAACTAACAGTGACACCGTGCGGGTACTGGAAAGTGGCTGCTGACGCTAATGTCGGAATATTATCAATTGATGCTAGCGGTATTGTGACGAATGCAATAATGTGCTGAAATTAGCTTTTTCACTCTTATTTACTGTTCACAATTGTGGCGATGAAATTTGTTGGACGCAGACATAGGTGCAATGTTTCAAATAAAATCCCAAATGAGTACGCTACCTTCAGTAATAAGACAATTAATATCCAATAATCGTTCAGACTGAGTGAATTTTAAAACTGGGTTACAGAATCGGAAGCTAATTTTGGTTGATTAATTACGAAGTAAATAAACTGCCTGACAAAAAGAGATGCAATCAGAAAGGGTGGTCCAATGTGATTTTATTTTGGTTTACAAGGGTTGGGGCAAAAGTCATGGCAACTATTTTTTTTTTTCATTGCAGACGCCAGTCCGGTTGCAAATGTGACATATACCGACGAAAGGACAAGGTGTTAACTACGTGTGTTAACAATGAATAGCACTAAACTATTGTAACATACTAATTTATTACCGTAGTATAAAGGGCAATATGGTCTTCACGGTGCAAAAGAATGACAACACAGTACACATGCCATGGAGATGACAACCTAGGCCTACAGACCCTCAAAGTAGTCCCCTGCTACTGTCACCGCAGCGATATGGGAGGCGCTGAATACCATCTGCCTCAGCAATTGCCGCACCATGTTTGAATCGGGTCATTTGTTCGCGCACAGCATTAGCAATGTCCTCTCGTGTTGCAAACCGCCCCCCTTAATCTTTGGAATAACATCAAAGTCACAGGGAGAAATGTCGCCGGCCGCGGTGGCCGAGGTGACTGAGGCGCTCCAGTCACGGTCAGCACGGACACTACGGTCGGGGGTTCGAATCCCCCCTCGGGCATGGATATTTGTGCCGTCCTAGTTTGTAAGTAGTTCATAAGTAGTTTGTAAGTTTAGGGACTGATGACCCCGTAGTTAAGTCCCATAAGCTTGACAAACATTTGAACATTTTTTTTTTGAGAAATGTCGGGAGAGTATGGTGGATGCTCCAATTATTCTCATCCCCAACGTTCTTCCTGGAACTTTCCTACCCACCGCGCTACTGTACGGTATGGTAGTGCATTATTCCCAAGGGCTTCCACTAACTAATTCACTGCGACATTCCGCCACATTTCAGCCTCGGAGACCGGCTATTTTAATGTAAGTTTGCTGCTCAACATATATTACTTACATCTCGCACGACATTCACCAACTGACTGATTACACAGCCATCGCTGCCCTACTACCAGCTGTGACAAAGCCATCAGTAGTTCTGCATACACACTATGCCTGCAGAACTTCCACTCGATATATATATATATATATATATATATATATATATATATATATATATGTGTTTGTGATCCGTTCACATATCTACGAGAAAGAATACGGTTACCATGACACTTGTCCCAACCCTCGTATATGCATTCTGTTGATATGTGAATAAATAATTCGTTTATTTACACGGCTCTGTAATGTGTACAATGCTCACCAGAATGCATTGGTGATGTAACCGTATATAGCCCAATACGCAGGTTCTTACAGCGTATAGTCACATTTGCTTTAATCTTAGCCATGATAAAAATGGTGCATGCGGTGCAACAGTCTCCAGCGGCGAGCTTGCGAGAATGATGATTTACGTCGTACTTAAAATACACCCTCTTGTCTTTCATCTTCGTCCCTTAACTGGCGTCAGCGTAGGTCTTCCTCCATCGCAGTCGTCTATATAACGTTCGAACTTAATACTTTCAATTCATTTTGATGCATCTTCTAAATGTACTGTCACTATTTTATGAAGTCGTCTACTGTCGAAATCTTCTTCATTATTTGTGCCTAGGAAAAGTCCTCCGCAGAACCTTTCATAAGATGTGCACCCTTCCTTCCTTCCTCTACAACAGGATCGAATACGTAACACATCTCCAAGAAGTCTTGAATGTACGCGTTTTCAGTCTCTCTCTGACGCTGCGCTGTGCACTTCAGTATTTTTGCACCGTATCATATATTTTACTGTGCATGTACGGAGTATGTCTTCGGTTGCATCTGGACTACAGACATTCCAGCTTGTCAGTTTGAACTTGTCCTGATTGTTTCCAACCGTCGCTTGGATGTCACCTACATACAGAAATAGACATTAGCCGGGCGTACTATGCCGCCCCATTTGTTGCATTTGGAGCCATACGTTATGGTCTTCATCATTATGGCGAGAGAATCCTGTAGGACGTCTCGCGTGTTGGCAAACCGTTGGCATCATGTTATTTATCTCCTATTCTTCAATCTCCGACGTCTTCCACTCAGTGGAGTATGGCTCGAACTCAAGTTTCTCGTCACGCAAACAACAGTTCTGTCGTAATATTATAGGAGCCACTGTTCTGATGAGGATGCGTACGATCCCAAGTTAATTCTACGCAGCAGCTCCACCAGACTGATGTCACATAGATGTGTCTAGGACGTAGCTACCTGGTACACTAACGCTGATTTAAACTGAATAATGATTTATTACGTACTTGTCACAAACGTACCATAGCACGGAGTAAATGGACCCTGGCCTGATGTTTACTCATCACGTATAAATTAACAAAAAATACGGAAACATTATTTCTCAATACATATAGAAGGTACCAGAACTGTTTCTTCAAATTAAAAAGTACAAACAGGGCGGGTTTTGAAACGAGGACCTTTTGGCTCAGAGTCCCACTTTTTGTCCACTACATCTCGCTGTTTGCGTATTTCAGCACTTCATTTGCGACAATATTGTGGGCCGTCACACAGACGTAATCCCTGGCATCATGGTGTGATGCGCAATAGAATATGCATTCAGCTCACCTCTGGTCGTGCTTCGGCAGACATTGACGGCTCGGCGTTACGTCATAGACATTCTGGGTCAACATGTCTCAACCCTGATGGAATAGCCACCATGAACAGTGTTTCAACAAAATTATACACGCCCACACACAGCACACGTGTCTATAGACTGCTACAGCACGTTGAGATGATCCATTAAGCAGCAATGTCCTCGGGCCTTTCCATCACTGAGCACGTGTGGGACGACATTGAAAGCGGCCTCCGTCCCATTACCCACCGGCAGGATCTGGCGGGACAGCTGCTATAACTGTCGACAAACTTAACTGAGGGGCGATCTGAAGGATATTTCACTCCATTCCAAACAGCAAAGGGGCATGCATTGCTGCCACATAGAGTCTGACACCCGACTGATCTGGCGCCAACATTCCACCTCAACTGCCAATGGTCTTGCCTCTTTCATCCCATATTGTAAGCAGTTAAATGAAGCCACATGTTCTTTCATGATATTTAGTTTCATTCACTTAGAATCACTTCTTATGGGTGCATCACTTTATTTATCAGGCAGTTTCAATATGCTCCCCCAATATCCTCACGCTAAACACGAGAAATTATTTGTGAACGAACCTAATTTTTTTTAAATGTACATCTTACGAACAATGGTTTGCAATGTTACATAAATGAAATTTTAGGTTTTGTTTCTCTCCTGTCGTTACTAAAACTTTGGGCCAGCTGTCGCCTTAACCACCTGCCTATCGGAGAATGCCTCCTGTTCGACCCAAATTCCATCAAGACGGACGCTAAGAAAGGAGCATAATTACGGTTCATAGCCCTCTTATGATCGTCACACCGGAATCCTGTACGTAGTTGAAAGATTTTACCGCATCTATCAGGAATAAATGAGCATAACGCCATGAAAATGTAGATATACACGAAGGTAAAATGAAAAGTGAAGGACACTATTATTTTTCTCTAAAGTGACTATATTAATCCCTTCTGTGATGAATTATTATAAAAATAAAATAAAACATATTCTTCCACTTTTTATGTCTATAAGACTATATCTCTTGTATATTTAAACAAAATTGAAATTATCTATACTTGGTTACAAAACTTAAAAATGTCAAATAAATTGGTCTCCAAATCTGGAAAGCAGTTAAGGATGTGAAATAAGAAGTCAACAGTTGTATATGTCACACCACATTTATTGTGATACTTACATGTCAAAGTGGAATTTGTGCAAAATTCGGAAATTAATTCGTAATGTAATTTCAGCTACTGATATCATGCCTGAAGCACTACGCTATGGATCCGCTATCTTCGCTGATTTTCATTGTAGCATACCATTCTAGTGACAGATGGCAGTAAGAAGCGCGAAACTGAAAGCGACAGATATCCAGTTAGCAGGCCACTGGGTTTCAAAGCAAAGCGAAATCGTATAGTGGTATAAAATTAATAAAACTATGGAGTCCAATATATTGGACGCCAGGTGTGAAAGAGTTAACAGAGGTATAACAGCTACTTACCTTTCATATAAGAGCCCCCATTACGACTTATTGCCAAATGTCAGGAAGGTGTCCCCTACCACTGGTGCCTCATTCTGACCACCCACTGACATACATAATGTTGTCTCTAGTGTTGCATTTGATCTCTTCGCGTCAACGAAGAAATCGTAATAACAGGGACTCATGTCGGGTGGATGCTCCAGAATCTCCGGTTGCCTGCTACCCGGGGAGCAGCAGCTTTGTGACATATACAATGATGGGGTGCTGATGAATGAAATGTCGTTTTCGCCTGAGCGATCGATGACCAGTGCAACGATCTCAATGACAAAGCACCATGCCAAACTACTGCGGCTATCAGGACCTCTTGCGCCACTGGGAATATAAGCCTCTGGGGCTTCTATCGTGCTCATCCAACATGAATCCCTGCGATTACCATCTCTTTGCCAAAGTGAAGGAATCCTGCGAGTGAACCGGTACAACACCAGAGACGACATTATCCATGCCATAAGGGTGACCAATATGTTATATTAAAGGAAACAGACGCTCATGTGGTATACGACGCCTTTGAAAAAAGTTCATAAATAACGGAGGCGATTATACTGAATGTGTGTAATTATAAGTACCTCTGTTATTTCAGAGAAACATTATGCTTTTCATTACGCGTGTTTCTGCTAGTGGCTGAAATACGACACCTGTTCAACACGTGGTGCTTATTTAGCACGCCGCGAGTGTCCAGTGAAGTCGGTGTTTATTGGCCTTCTGTGGAATCGTTGACAGCATGCAGCCGTCCTCTGTGTTGACGTTGTTGGGTGGCTGCTGGCTGCAGGGTTTCGATCACTTCCCTTATTTTACGGTGGGCCCTCGCTAGCACCCCGCCTGCTGCGCTTTTATGGGGTGGCCACAGTCGCGGTGGTGTTCGATTTATTGTCCTCCCCCCAGCCCAGGGTGCTAACTGGCCCCTCCTCTTTGGCAGCACGGCACTTACAGTGTAGCCCCTACGCGCCTGCCGCGTGGGGGGCTTTCAGGACAACCTTGGCGCGTGCTGAGAAGTTCTGCACTCTGCAACCACTCAGGAAAATTGTTTTGATGCCTCCAGGGCGAAACACGTTTCCTACTTGCTTCCCGGAGCTCTCATCGAAAGGTAAGTACGCCACTGGGATTGTTTCTTTTCTCCATTTGCAGTATCCCGCCAAATGCCAACGAGGTTCATACTTCAAGGTTACCCATTCACAAGCTCCCTCTCTCCAATTATGATATACCGTAGAATTGTAGGGTCAACAAGAATTCTCGTTAATAACGAAGTGTGTGTCTCTATTAACTATGTAGTAATTAAACGAAAACAGTCCTTTACCGTATTAAGACAGCCGCAATCACGATTGCCGGCCGCGGTGGCCGAGGAGACTGCGGCGCGCCAGTCACGGTCTGCACGGCCACTGCGGTCGGGGGTTCGAATCCCCCATCTGGCATGGATATTTGTGCCGTCCTTAGTGTAAGTTAGTTCGTAAGTAGTTTGTAAGTTTAGGGATTGATGACCCCATAAGCTATACAAACATTTGAACATTTTTTGCAATCACGATTGTAATTCTAATTTCTTTACTGTTTTATAATATGAATTATAGATCACTTATAAATACCAATTGTGACAATGCGTCCGCGTGGAAATGGCGTGGAATGGTCTAAGGCGCTGTGTCATGAGGTGCGACCGCTCCCGTAGGAGGTTCGAGCCCTCCCTTTACCATGGCTATGTGTGTTATACGTACCACAAGATAATTAAGTAGTTTGTAGGTCTAGTGGCTGATGACTCCAACAGTTGGTCTCTTAGGCTTACAAACATTCCAACATTTGAATGTTTTTAGCTTAGAAACATTTTAACATTTCGTAATACTGTAACAGACGTTGAATACAGCAGATGTTTAACTACACAAATTTTGCATCTGTGTTAATATTTGACCGCAAGGAATGATTACGAAGATTATTCTCCGAACATGTGAACTGTTAAGAAAGGAAAAACTTGATTCTTTGATAGTGGGATTTACGAAATAAGAATGAGAATAACGCCAGACAGAGTGAAGCGATGTGGATATTAGTACACAGTACGAGGTTCCTCTTGTGATAGACGTAAAAATCCAATTTTTCTGGCTCGTTTTAAAAGTGGTCCCATAATGTTTGTATGTATGGTGCGACATATTTTCGGTCATGACTCATATCTGCTGCCTTAAGAGACGAAACAGAAGTTTTGAGATTAGTTGTGATATGGCACTAAAATAAAACCAGTGGCGAAATGAAAAATTTGTACTGTGCCGGGAGGCGATTCCAGGTGTATCTCATATGGCGAGTGGTCACCTTAACGCGAAATTCGGGTTCGACTCACAACCGGCACAAATTTTTTTTTTTTTTTGTCATCGTTTGATTTATGTCAATACCAGATTTCTCCATACGTCGGAATAATTCTCTTATCTATGTAGCATTGGTCAAACGCAACATACACGTATTGGGCTTTGTACAACTATGTTAAGGAAATATGGCTTGATATAGATTTTGGTTCGGACCATACATGTCTGCTTTCATGTCCAGCAACTACAATAGCTGCAGTTAGCTCCTTGTACTTGTGATTCTACTTTCTATTAATAGCCCAGTATTTGCAATATAATAACGAAATATAAAATAAAGATAAATTATTAATTAATAAAAAAATGTTGCATTCTAACGATTGCAAATGATACAGGCAGCGCCGGACAACTCAGCTGAATAATGTTAATCCAAACAAATGTAATGATCTATTGATGATTCCTCTGCACTTGCTACAGGAACCAGCGTCCAAAGACATAATGCATACTAGTGTTAAAAAGATTACTTACCACAAAATTATACGTAATGTACTTCAGCGGGAAACGAGCCTGCCTATAAGTGCCCTGATCTGGTATGTTGATGTGGCGGTAAAGTATTTATGATTTTTTAGAGAATTTGTACATAACATCAGACACGTTTTGCAACTTTTTCCGCAATACCATATAACAGTAACAGGTGTGATATCAGTATGGCAGTCCATCCGTGAGCTTGCAAACCAAATTAAACGAGTACATCGTTCAAATTAGAATCTTCCGTAGTTGCTTCAAAATATTGAGCGATAGAAGATTTAGTAGTATTAATCGTCGTTTCCCTACACTGTTTCTGGACCAAAGACGTATTTTGACGTCTTAACTCTTCTCTTGCATTTAGGCCTCTGCGTTATTTACAATTTTTTTAATTTTTATATTCTATTTTGTGAGTGTGCTATATTGTGTGTTTTGTGAGAAATTGTCTAACTGGAGATGGTTTACTGAGAGTGATTAATGTTTTTGAACACGACGTCTGGTGTGAAAATTTGTATGGACCTTAGGCTTTAGACGATGTAATATATTCAAGTACCTCTTCGTGTGGCTTCTTGAAGGCAGCTGACTTTCTACTTGCAGAACATGATGGGGCCTTTCTTGTCGTTTGGTAGCGGACCAGGTTCAAATGTTCAAATTTTTGTAGTGCTTATGGGACTTAACTACGGGGTCATCAGTCCCTAAACTTACCAACTACTTATGAACTAACTAATACTAAGGACTACACAAATATCCATGCCCGATGGGGGATTCGAACCCCCGACCGTAGTAGCCGTGCAGACCTTGACTGTAGCGCCTCAGTCCCATCGGCCACCGCGGCCGACAAGCGGACCAGGAAACGGAAGCTCTGCTGCACTACCACTGTGTCCAATTTTGTCGAAAAACGTAGCTACGATAAGGCGTATGCAAAGAGTATGAGTACACTGCGGTAGAACACGCCGTTTCACGACTCCGATGCTAATCGAGAGTCATGACAGAATGTAACGTGTGTTCCATTACTAACCATATTCCATATAAAGCTGTGATCAATGATATAAGTTTTCCTCTCTGGAAACATAATCATAGTGTAACAGGAGAGCAAAACTTAATATTGATTGTCTATTGATATGCATATAATTCAATATCAAGACGTCTTTCTTGTGAATGTACAGGCAAACATGAAAATGCAGGGGCAGCAACTGCCTACATCTCCTCTTACTGGCTTACTGCTAACAGGAAGTACTTTGAAACTCTTTCCAGTATGCTGGATGATTCAGGAAGCAACTTGATTATTTGACCAATTTTGTATAAGTTGCACAGACGTAAGGTTTTTATTTTTTGTTTGTGTGGCCATGATGTTCGAATCCCCCCTCGGGCATGGACATTTGTGCTGTCCTTAGTCTTAGTTAGTTCATAAGTAGTTTGTAAGTTTAGGGACTGATGACCCCGTAGTTAAGTCCCATAAGCTCTAGAAACATTTGAACATTTGATTTTTTTGGTACAAAAGCTCGGATTTTGGAAGGATGGAGTACTGCTTCAAAGGAACCATTTAAGCATTTGACTTGCCTCATTTAGGAAAGACAAAAATAACCTATAAATTTGTATGACTGGATGAGTAGTTGAACATCAGTCATTCATAAAACGAGACCGTCATTTAAACTTGTGCTGAAACTTGAAGTTCAAAAAAACGTACCGTATCTGTCAAGATTATATGTGTGATAGTATCTCGAGTATTAATAATAGTGTAGTGCAATGGAAAACGCCTTTTAGAAATCTGTGATGTCACTATTAACATGTTCACCAGACTCTGTTATTTGCTAGTTACCCTGTCTGAAAACACTAAACGTGTCCCTCTCGTGTGATACTTCGTTTTCCGATATTATATGGACGTAACAATATTCAAACCTAGAATATAGTTCAGGTTTTTGCCGCAGAAGACCTTAGCGACATAGAGATAACTGCCTGTAATTTCGTGATTCCGTTCTTCTACCCCTGTAATCAGTTACTCTTTTCGCCGAGAGAAATATTCAATAAGAAATTAATGAGATATCATAGTAATGGTAAAATGTCATTGGAATACTACCAGGCATGATTCCCGATTAATCGTGAGTAGTATTAACTGCTACACCAACTTTCAATCATTACATGGAGTATTTCCTACAAGTATGAGTAGTCATTCAATTTGGGAAGAGTGCCCAAGAAGTATCATTGCCTTGCAAGATAAGGACAATGTTTGCGTTATCCAACATACATTTTATCCATTGTTATGAGTACAGCGAACATCTATTCAAGATAGTGCATCACCAGTCCACCTTTCCTTTAGAGAATTTCATACAGCTTATCAGCATATTTTTATTTCATGACGGCGTTAGTCTTTTCACTGGACGCAACGTGTTTTGTTGCACTAGTACCCTTATGTTTCACAGAAAGTTGAGGTATTACCCCATCAGGATCTAAATCATTCACTCTCCTGAAAGGTGACCGTTCCCCAGCACCTTATTAATATCGACTAACTCATAGACGGAAAGTAACACCGAAGTATTGTTGTTGATCCCAAACTCTAACGCAGTATTCATGCAAACTAGTGCCTCTTACTTGGTGTATGCTATGTTGACTAACAACGGACACTAAATAGTCTGAATTGATGAACTGTCAGAAGTTGAGCCGCATTTCTGTTTATAATGTAGTTACTTGATTGCGTCATCAAGCAAATCCTTATCTTCGTAGACCAATCTCATCCTAAAAATAATTTCATTAATTTGATAATTTTAAAGTCATGGAACCACGTGATTGCTCTACATTCAAGAAGTTCCCATTTAGGAAATCAAAATACTCACAAAATGCGGAAGAAAACCTAATTGTAGTTTTCCTTCTGCATGGCCTGGTTATCTGTATAAAAATGATGTCATAGATATGATGTATCAAAATCATGCTGTTGTCTAATAGTTTGTCGACAGAAATTGTTTACGAATACATCTATAAATTGGTAGTTAACGAAACAGTGCTGCAACATAAGACCTAGAAGAATGTTACGGCCGCGGTGGAGTAGCCGAGCGGTCTAAAGCGTCGCGCTGCGGAGCGCGCGGTTGCTCGCCTTGGAGGTTCGAGTCCTCCCTGGGGCATGGGTGTGTGTGTTGTCCTTAGGTTAATTTACCTAGGTTTAAGTAGTTTGTAAGCTACGGACTGATGACCACGCAGTTTGGTCCGATAGATTTACAAACATTTAAAGAATGTTACGATGAGAAGTGATATCAATGAGTAATGTGAAATGCCGAGAAAACGTTAGCTAGGTACACACCAGATAGAAGAGAGGGCGGTAGGAAAATGATGGAAAAATTATTTATGAAGAAAAAGTACGAAAGTAAAGAAAGATATAATTAATAGTAAAAGATAGATCATCTACAGAAAAGAGTGACATGATAATAAGCTGATGTAGATATCAAACACTTAATTGGGAGCGTCCCGTACCTGCGCTGTGCAGCTAACCGGAATTGGCCACCGCGGGCACGGAGGGCGAGTTCCGCATCGCTAATGACTTCAAAGTGAGCGCCAGCGCCAAATCATGCTTCATTTAAGCAATCAGTATTGGCACTCAATTGGGGTGAACCTGAAAGCGGTCTGTGATCGGTCGATTACTGGCCGTGGCGAGGCGACGAGTGCATTCTGGGCACGATCTGGTTTGCAGGCCACGGCAGAAGTGCCGCCGGCTGCCGCTTAACTTAGCGCTGTATTGTAATATTCAAAACCACACTATTACTATAACCATTCCGGCTGCTTGGTGAAACTTCTATGCACTTCTATCGAAGGAAGCACTACTTTTTCCAGCATCCTGTAACTTAACTTGCGAAGTCTGTCATGTATCATACAGTAAAATTTTTCTAGAGTGCAGTAATCAGATTAAACATTGTTTGCTATGACACTTACTTGGAAAGCATTAGGCTGTAAAGCTATTTCATTTAACATTTAACTTTAAAATGAATTCCTATGGCCACCGAAGCCGGAGAATTTTGAAAACGTCAGGCAGTGTGCTGGAAGAGACGAAAGATGTTCTCACCAAGAGCAAAAGACGTGTAATATACGCAGAAAATCAAAGGTAACTAAATTACGAAACAGCAGACTTTTTTATTATAAACGTGCGTAGCAGTATACAATGTCGCTGAAATGTTGTTTTTTGCTGAGAACGCGTAAAAAGTCATAAAGAATCTCTACAGAGTTAAATCTACAGTATATCTACATGATTGTTCTTCAATCCACGCGTAAAAGCTTGTAAGAGAGTTCATCGGACCATTTAAAAACTATTTCTCTACACTTTCACTCTAACAGCTCTCAGGGCAAACGAACACTTATATATTTCCGTGGAAGCTGTTGTTTCCGTTATTTTAGTGCTATAATCAATTCTTGACATATTTTTGAAACATTTTGCTTCTTTGGGGTAAACATCACTCTTGTTATAATTTAATATACATACAAAAACAGTCTAGAGCGCAATATTGGTTATTTATTACCAACCCGTTTCAACCAAATTTTGGGCTATCTTCAGGAGCTTTTCTCCAAGGTGGTGTGAAGCTGCGCTGGAACTGCAAGACCTCAGCAGTGACAGCACATGAGGACTCGCAACTCCTGCACCACTCCACAGCACCTTGAAGAAAAAGCCCTGAAGATGGTCCATTATTGTGTTGAAACCGGTTGTAATAAATAACCAATATTGCGTTATAGACGGTTTTACATATTATATAATCATTTCTCTCTTTGTAAGTCGTCGACACACAGTATTTTCGCAATTTGGTGATTATAATTTCGTAAAAAGGTTTTTGCCGCAACAACGAAAACCGCCTCTACTCCAACTTATTTATGATTCACGTGACTCTCTTTCACATACGAAGTATTATATGGTATAGCGCCGTCATAAGATAAACGATCTATTCTTTACAATAAATACAAATAAACATAATCCTAAGACAGATGCTGATTAACAAGAGTGGCAATTAAAACTGGACCGCGTGAAGCGTTCTATAAATTCAGAAACTGAACTTTATCACACGAGCTCTTCCAAAATCCTACGAAATTTTGGTCGTGCGTTAGGGCCTTCAGTGACAAAAAATTCTGACGCGGCCAATACGGTTTTGCGGCTCGTATTTGAATAACGCCAAGGTGTGGCCGCCGAACTGATAGTGGACATAGATTGTGTACAAGGAACAGCAACAAGAGGTTTATGCAACTGAGGACCAAGTGTGACAGGTGTGCTGAATTAGTAACACTCGATGAAAGATTCAGAGTGCCTCGCGAAATTCTACTTAAATAATTACAAACGCTGGAACGACGCTGACCACGAAGTCAACGGGTCGTCATACCCTAATTTCCGTTCCTTCCTTCTTTCCTTTCAAATGACTGAATATATGGGAGAAGCGATATACATTCTTCAGCTATGTACCTAACAATCCAGCTAACATTATAAAAATAAGAGTTGCAGCAGCACTGTATAACCGTTCTTCCCATGTTCCATTAGTTTGTGAAATGGTATGAAACAGTAATACATGGTACAATTTAAGAAAATTGCAATAATTCGCAGAACTTACATTTGGCTATGTATGTGGTGTCTGTTCTTTGGAGCATGTGCGATAGGACACACTCAATGTTAAAATTAAGACAATGAAAGGCCAAAGACCCTTTCAGTACAGAAACTACTACCAAAACGACTTTTTAAACAATAAGTGGACTATTATACATTAAATTTGAGGAAGAAGAACGAAAATGACTACATTAATACCTACTTCAAATTTAATTCTAACCTGAAGAAACTAGTTTTGTGATGTACTGAACGCCATGCCAGAAGATCTAATTAATCGCACAGTTCAGACATAGTCCAGAATAAAGTCTGGTTGTAAAGTAAAACTGATTTTTAATAAAATAATTTTAATTTCAGAAATTAAAAAGGACAGTAAAAGAACTTAATATGAACGAAAGAGTTTACATTACAAATAACTAAAGAACATCCGTACCATAATATTATGTGAGGATCTTTCGAAGATGAGGGAAACCGGTGCAAATAATGAGACGTACAAGTAGACTTATTCTTCTTTCTGTCTTTGAATCCAGCTGCTGATAAACAAATAATACTAATCTTAAAATAACCTGCCTGATGTGCCGTTTTATTGCTTACGAAGTAGAAATATACAACGTTAAACGTGCCACGCATGAGGATGGTTAGCAGCAATTAGTCGAATGCACGACCGGTCGCTTGCGAGATGCATGTGTGTGGGCAAATCGCAGCTATCGGTCGCTGGTCACTGATCAAATGGAAATCCGAGGCAGTCTGATGAATCGCATGCGATTCGTGATTGCCCTATGGCTGCCTAGCTGGTTAGCACGACGGGTGGCAATTGGCTGCGACTTTTCCTCCAGCCTTTAAGCGTTCTCGTGCTGTTTCCTGTCGTTTCGCTTTGCCTTTTGCGAGAAAGTAACCAACAACATTTTAATTAAATTTTATGTTTTCAAAATGTTCTTATATTTGTGCAAAACAGAAAAGGTATTTCACTACACAGTGAAGAATGGAAGCAGCTATTTTCAGACTGAAAAACAAAATGGTCAGAGGTCGAACCCAGAGGCCTGGTCACAATGCCTCAAAGCCCCTTCCCGGCCACAAAGCAGGAAGGCTTCCCGAAAATTGCCTCGTAAAAATCAAAGTTATCCAATCCATGGCAATTAAAAACAAAGTAGCATATTAGTAAATTAAGTTATCGTGGCTTTCGCTACCATTTACAGTGCGCAGTAACCACATAATGCTGGAAAATACGCGGATATGGATTATTGGATATGGATTATTCTCAGCTCCCACAGTATAGTGAACTTAATGCTCTAATTGCAAAATAGTTGTGTTTCATTTATTCCGCGGGAAAAAGGAGGACTCGTAGTAGGATATCAGCTGAGAAGGCGCATTCAGTCGATATGATGAGGAAAACTTGATGTCATTTCATCCTAATCTAGCGCTCTCGATCCCAAGAGCGACGTCTATGTCTTAAACTGTATGTTTGGAGACAATTACTTCACTAGTTCGTCACACTTAAATGAGTGAGAAAAGACGTTCATCTGTTGATACTACAGTGTGAGTGACTTTATACCGCGATAAAGCGACGTCCATTGGTAGGACATAACAGTTAATATTTCATTACTTTGTTTTCCAAGGTGTCGCTGATTTACGTTTTCCACAGGAATGAGGTAACCATCGTCTCCGCAGCAACAGGCAAGAAGCTGGAAGTGAGATGTGTATTTGAGAGTATATCACTTACAGCAACATAAAATTCCCTTTCAATTCGGAGTTATTCCAGCCAAGATCTATGGAGGTGGGGAGGGGGAAAATTCACTGGCCGAAGTCAGGTAAACCGTCGACACATACTTGAATGCTTCGCCTGAGAACAAGTTAAATAATTATTCGTTTTTGAAGGTGAAAAAAACTCCTCGTGTTTGCTGCAACTAACTTTATTTCTCCCAAACGCGTTTCACTTTTATTTTAAAGGCATCTTCAGTGGGATCAACAATTACAATTGTTTGTGAGATGTATTGTTTTGAGATTATAAACAGCTCTCGTACTTTTTTACATAATTGAAGAAATTTTTATTTGCATTTTCGTTATCTTTTAAAGTATATTCTGCTGTTTCCCCCATCTGGTCAATATCACATGTTACATACTGTTTAACTAACACACCTTTTCGCACAGTTGTACACGTTTTGAAGGTGTTTAGCAGCCATGATTTACTTTCTGTATTTTCGTGTTTTATTCTTTTTCTTGCCAACATAAGGAAATCTATTTTGGTTGCTAATCTTTGTGTGTGAACATAGGGTAAGGTGGTACAAATTCGATATAGGTACAATTCCGATCAACATAGGTTTTCGCGCCATTTGTCTGTCTCGTAGTGTCTCATCTAGTTAAGGGTGACTGGATTCGCTGCCAAAAATGTAATGTTTGGTACCACGAAGTATGCGTTGGTGCGTGACAGAAAAAGTGCTTTTTATGTGGAAGATGCCCGTAATCAAGATTGTACGAGGAAGTGATCATAATTGTACCTAGTGTAGTACATTTTTGATCGATTTTTCATAATTCCGTAACCTTTTTTTGTGTTTACACCAACATTTGTAACTGTATAATATTTGTATTACATATTCATTAAACATCCAAGAACAAGTACCATAGTTAAAATTATTACTTCTCTCAATTTATTTCCAGTTATAATAACATTTGTCCGAAAACACGAAACACGAAAATACAGAAAGTATATCATGGCTGCTAAATACCACCAAAATGTGTACAACCGTGCGAAAAAGTGTGTTAGTTATACAATGTACAACACGTGGCCTATACCAGACGTAGAAAACAGCAGAAGATAGTTGAAAAGACAACGAAAATGTAAGTAAAATATTTTTCCCTTATGTAAAAAAATCCGCGAACTGTTTATAATCTCGAAACAATACACCTCGCAAAAAATTGTACTTATAGTTTCACTGGAGATTCCTTTAAAATAAAAGGCGAAAGTCTGGGAGAAAGAAAGTCAATTGTAGCAAACACAAGGCTCTTTTACACTTTCAAAAACGAATAATTGCGGCGCCTGCTGCGGAAGATGGCCAGTGAAACAAACTTGAGTTAAATAGTGCGTCAGATAAATGATAATGAAACCTCTATCTTTATATCAGGAAGCCCTAACGCTCCAAGGGAGCAGGGCTTCGTTATCACATCAACGGATTGTTGTTAGAGAAGTCTATTGACTACAGACGCTTAAAAGATTAAGCAACATTTGACACGATATCTTCAAAATCCGCAACAAGAACTTGTGACATACTCGCTCATATGCTTTATCAAAATCAATAATAAATAAGGCCCCGGCGACAGAAATTATTGCAGACACCATCTCTGCACTCTGCAACTTGGTAAGTGTCACATAATCAAGAACCTAACTTAGATGAATCGTAGTGGTTTTCACAAGCCATACTGGCGGATGGCTATTGATTGCTCTCGCAACAATTTTGCAATCAAAATTAAGGAGCGTAGCGGACGGAATTCATCAATATCTGAATGACCAAATGTATTTCGGGGTTAATACGAGATTACCAACAATGAAACACGAGGGAATCAAACCTCTCCGTTCGAATTGATCTACCCAAGGAGGACTCTTGATTCGTACTCATAGCATTACTTCCGCAGTACCTTGTCTCATACCTTATAAACTTTTCAGAAGTTTTACTAACTAGCTTGTAGGATTAGCATTTTCGGAAGAAAGGTTATTGCGGAGATGTGGCTTAGCCACAGCCCGGGAGATCGTTTCCAGAATGAAATTTTTACTCTACAGAGACTTCGCTCTAGCGGGAAACTTCCTGACAGATTAAAGAAAATTTCTTTGTGTAAGCGATCCTCGAGGCTATGGCTAAATCATGTCTATCCAATACTCTTTCTTCCGGAAGTGCAGGCCCTACATGTTAGTTAGGAGAACTGATGTGAAGTTCGATAGCCTGAGAACGAGGGAGAATTGCTGTGACGGTGAGTCGTGAGACGTGCTCGGGAAGTTCAGTTAGTAGAGCAGTTGCTCGCATAAGGCAAGGGTACTGGGTTGGCGTCCAGGTCCGGCACAAAGCTGTAATCGACTACGAAGTTTCGTATGAGTACTCAGTCTGCTACAGAGTTATGTTTTCATTCCGGTTGAAATTCCTTGACTAATTTCTTGTATGTGGCGGAGGGCGGAGGGCGACCAATTGCAATGATATAGCACGCGATGGATTGCTGTGATTCGTCAATGCTCTGTAGGACCCTTTAAAGTAGCGAAGCAAACGGAAAAGTAAAACCAGACATGTTTTCATATTAGACATACCAACCGTTCCTTTTGAATTTGGAGTGATTCGAAATACAGATTACATTGCAATCGATTCTCAGATCGGTTCTCTCCCTGTTGAAGTAGAGATGTCAATTTTCCGGGATGCTTCATCCGACTCTCCCCTTCTGGCTACTCCCATCGCTGCTAACATTCTGGACGCAGGAAGCCTTAAAGTCTTTTAATATTGCTATTAGCCAGGCGAAAAGCAAGTAAAATAGTGATATTCCTCTGACGTAACAAGAGTGGCAATTACCGTTGCAAGAACGCTGCTAATATGTAACGAAAGAAATTATTCTTTTAGAACAATGACCGTGTCTATGCTTCGAAGGCACTGAACTTCGAGCTAATGTACACAGTGGAATGTGTTGCCTAGGCTCCGGTTGACAATAATCTATGGCAATATTGATCGAGATCTCAACGTCATGATCCCTCTTTTTATATACGACTCCTAAGTTTCATACTTCATTGCAAAGCTGTCAATGTATCAATATTGTACTTGTGATAGAAGTATTTTAGGATCTGAGTAATCTCTTGTGACTTTATACGCAAATAAAGGGGAAGAGAGGCTCGAATGCTGTTTCATTAGAGACGAGAGTGTGAGTTGATACGATGAGAATTGCGGAAACTGTAGGCACTGTAAATGGAACTATCCCGGCATTCATCTAAAGTGAAACTATAGGAAGTGCACGAGTGGGGATTTTACTCCCAAATATGAATGTTAATGACAGCGAGAAATATCTCATTCGATATCTGGGATACAATGTAATGGTGAAAACAATCTATTGAATTAAATGAATATTACATTATAACTAGCATAAATCCCCACCCGAGGCTAGGTAAAATGGCTACTTTTCGCTACACGATCAGCAAAAACATATTTGATACCATATTCCATGAACTAATTACTGTACTATGATATAATAGTTTTAAGTCGCATACATTGATATATACAGATATACAACAGTCGATGGACAAAATAATGTAAACACCACACAGTTTACTACATCTTGCTGCAAGTTGTCACCACTGAGTGTTAACACTGAGAAGCAACGTACGAAGCCTTGGACGTTACTTTGCAGTACATTATACGTTTTGTTCTCTGGCAGACATCAAAAAACGTGTTAAAAGTGAGATCTTACAGACTTGCAAAGAGGCCAACTCTATGTTGAGCAGTTAGTGGGAACATCTGTGACGAAAGCGGCTGCGCTGTTTAACCTTTCACTGGCGACAATTTTCTAGGTAATGACAGCATACACAAATCAATATGAAACATCAATGGTGAACACGAATAGTGGGCGAAACCTGAAGTTAACTGGCAGCGACCCACAAACTGCATGAGGAGGTTCCGTCCTAATTTGGGCATCCATCTCGTGGTGTTCAATTCTATTATTATCCTCGTGCGTTGAATAACTGTGAAATAATTTACAACGTCCTCGGCAAAATGCTTAATGTGACTAACATATTTCTATCAAACGCTTTAATATTTCTAAATGATAATGCGCCCATACACACAGCCAAAAAAATACAGGCGTGCTTTTTAAAATATAAAATTATCAGTCATCTCCTCTGGTCAGAAAACCCACCATCTCTCAACATAGCCGGCAGCGGTGGCCGAGCGTTCTGCGGCGCGGCAGTCACAGTCTGCACGGCCTCTACGGTCGGGGGTTCGAATCCCCCCTCGGGCATGGATATTTCTGCCGTCCTTAGTATTAGCTAGTTCATAAGTAGTTTGTAAGTTTAGGGACTGATGACCCCATAGTTAAGTCCCATAAGCTCCACAAACATTTGAACAATTTTTCTCTCAACATAACTGAACCGTTGTGGGGAGTTTTAAAGCAGAGGGAGGACCAAATTTACAGATTCACCATTGTTGAAGCAAATGCGAGTGTTTTGGTACTGAAATGGGTGACATTCTCTTGGAAATTAGAAAGGCCCCTAAAGAATCTGTTCTTAGAACAGTTGCAGCTGTTCTCAAAACCAGTGTTTGCGAAATTCTTACTAATAAATAATTTGTGTCTATGTTGTGTGTTCATATCATTTTTACACCATTTAGACACAAAAGTTTGTAAATACAAGTAATAGTAAGGAAATAATGCATTAAAAAGTCACCCCTGAAGATGACGTTTCACTGTGAGACATTGTAATTACAAGAGTGTCTATCACGCTATATTTCCTGAACAATGTGCAGTTCAGTGGTATAATTTTCAGCCACTTTCAGTAATATACTCTCCGCAAAGTGTGTTACGTATAGAGCTAGTTTTTAAAAAGCAATAAATTAAAGTTTCACGGTAGATGCTGAAGTGTAATCGCATGAACCACAAAAATTTAGAAAGCGATAAACTTTTCTTTTTCTTTTCATCATTCTGTGAGGGTGTCAAAATGAACAACTTTTGTAAAGGTGTGAAATTATATTGGAAGCTTATTGGAACTCGCTAAGTGATTTTTTTTCGAGTAATGGATGAACAAATATGGAATATTAAAGCGCTGTCATCTTCTAGAAAAACACGCGGATTGTAACTGTTATACTTGTCTTATCATCTTTACCTCTAAATGAGTTAACTGTGACGGAATTTCAATTTTTTAAAATTTGGCCATTGACTATGCGAAAAACTGAAAATGAAATCTTTGTAGTTTCTGTAAGCCGTGAGATATGCCACCTGCATAAAAATCGTGGACGGGCCCTCCACAACTGATTTTATATTGTAGGACAAGCCACAAGGAAATCTCACTTACTACTAACCTCTTTCTCTCCCACCACATTTTCATGTGCCACAAAATTTCTGTCTAGCCCCTCTAATGGTGCTTGCTAGTCTGCTACCAGTAGCTGCGAACACGCCGCATCCTTTAATCACTATGGTTTGTGTGGGCAGCTATGCTTCACTGAGAGTCCATTAACATTTTGCTGAATCATCCAGCTGCGTGCATGTACAGGCAATACTGCTCGTGATAGATAAAAGCCGTCAACCACCAGATAAATCGATGTTACATTACGTCCCTTGAAAGTTTGGAAGCAGGTCCATGAATAACACTGATCGATAAAGTAGTTGCAAATCCGTTTCTGCAGTGTACTGGTAGCACTTTGCGAGAGGAGTATTCCATAAACTCAAGTTCCCACTTTTTGTTTCAATTATTGCAGAAATTATCTGCTATGTTTTTTTCTGCTTCATTTGCTGAATATCTTTCCACAGAATTCATTCCGATTCCAAGCTGAGGAATACCCTCCGGCACACAGCCAAATTATTATCAATATTCCTGGTATATGTAATTCGACGTTGAGTTACGGTGATATTTCTCAGACGTTGTTATTTCTAACGACATAAGAAAATGCTCTTTTCCCAGAGTGACCAAGAAAAGAATCATCCAATAAGGAAGACAAAAGAGTGCATACTTAATCTCACACTTCATTGTCATTTATTAATGAAACGAGATGTTTCTTATCGTTAAATACAGTGCCTAAATTCTATAAGAAATTTTGAATGTTAGTTTCTTCGTATCGAAATGTACGTATATCGATCTGTAGACGACAAACATAAGAATTTTGTTTCTCCGTTAATACTCCATAGTTCATCTTGAACTACTGCGGTAGCGCAATGGTAGAAGGCGGTTCAAATCTCCGTAACACGGTTTGCTATTGTTCCTCTGTATTAGATAAAGATAACTGCATTTATGGTTCTTTTGGAAGGTTACGGCCGATGTTCGCCTTGGAATTACCCTAACCCGAGCATGTACTTATCTCCAATGAACTCATCGTCGACGTGTCATTGAGCGCAAATACTTTCCCCTCCTTTTATAAAAGTCAAATCCTACTATGTCTCGTCTAATAAACGTTATTGAAGCAGAAAACGGGTGTGGACAATAAGAAGTACCTTTCAACCCTGGGATGTAGAAAACTGAGACCAGCAACATCGTAAACTGTTCATACCCCATGACAAGTGCTCCAAAGATCTTCATTTGGCTAACCCTAATAGAAAGTCACCATAGATGATACGTCATGGTACATGTTAGTTCAACCCGATTGAGGTTGCATGTACTCTGATAACCACATAAGGCATGTAACTTACTTTATAATAATGTCTATGGCGATACTCCCACGTGGATGATGCTTGGACAGTATACAAGGACGAACTTCATATACATTTCGCCAGTAAAAACCGCACAATTAGGCACTTGTTTGTCCGCCACTGTACTCAGAAAATGACTAGTACCTTTTAATAATATAATGATACAACATGCCTCTCTCGAATTATGTGCATTGATTTATACGGTTTGACGGAATCTCAGCAGAGATGAGAGTGACAATGAGGCCAACAAATTTATCCTATCTCAAACATGTTGATCACATTTGGACACGATTTGATTACTGCTTCATTAGTCTCCAAGTGCTGTGGCTAAAAACTGAGTTCCTGTTGAGCAGTATGATTCTCTCATTAACTGTATGTCTTTTGGAGCTCAACAGTATTACTAATCAGTGGCGTCATCAAGGGTATTCATGCGTGCATTACGTCACTATAAAGGTGTGTCCAATTCTAGCAGTCATATGTTTCATTCAAATTAACAGTGGTTTTCCACACGTATCGTAATACTTTCCCGGTGATATTTAGTATGTACTGTTTCTGTTAGTAAACTACAATAATTCTCAACGTAAATAATCAGTCATTAACTTTCACTGTTAGACTAATGACTCCTCCAGATGTTCTAAGCATCATGACCATCAGCGCTTGATATCTTCTACCGACATTTACCCCATAAATAAATCTCTCAATTCAGCCTCTAATACTTATTCTTCTCCATTACTCGTACTAATTTTCAATAAACGTCCTACAATTCATCCACGCTAAACATCCTCGTTTTTTTCATTTGATTTTATACGTCAAAACTGTCGATAGAGACTTATTATAATTTCACATTTACCGTAACTTTGGAAGCTTACGTGTGAAACTCTGTATAGTTCAACAAATTTATTTATTATTTCGCTATGTCCCATAAAAATACTTAAAGGCATTTTATTTCTCTTTTATTTAATTTTCTGTTTGTGTAATTCTCCAAAATTAGTTTTCTCTCTGAGAGTGCTCTGATTTGGAATTTCCTGACGCAATAGAACTGGGTGCTGGGGCAAGACACGAACATGAGACTTAGATGAGGATTTCAGGTTTGCGCCCCTCTCCGGCACAGAGCATTACTTTGCCAATGAGTTCAACTTATCAGCGGTATGTATGACTTCATTGTTTATTTGTTCTATTTTACTTTCTATGTCATGCTTGTATATTATTATGGTCTTCTTATAACTGATTTTCAGGTGTAATTACAAAATATGTCTATCCAGTTCTTCCATTTCTTTATGAAGTTCATCTGCACACGAAGGAGACTTTAAAGTGTCTTTAGTGAAAGTAAAATGATTTCAATGTGATTAATAAGCGAATATTACTCCTTTGTTATCCACATTGAGGAATTGATAACTTCATCTGATATTGAAAGCACATATTTCAGCAGAGTGGATTGGAAACATGTCAGATTGGCAGACAATAATCACGTTTCATTCTATAATCATGTTAATGACTTGATGATGCTCCCATGAAATTCTGAATTTCGATTATTCATTTTCCTGATTTAAATTTAAGTTTCCTATGTAATCAATGATGTTAAATTATTTCTTGTACAATACAGATAACTAGGCGATAGATTTAGTCTTTTCATTCCTTTCCTGTCGCTATTCTTGTCAAGTACAGTCATTCATGATTTATTTAAGTTTTGGAGAATTATCTTCTGCCGACATTCCGTAAATTATTTTTGTCTCAGATTATCGACTAGTTTTCTTCCAGACTTAAGCATTTCATTTGAAACTCTTCACTCCCGGTGACCTTTTCTTTATTTTCGCCTAGAACGGTTTATAGACGTAGTAAGCCGGTGCTGTAATCATTGCTAATTTCCTTCTAATTTATCTGTTGTGTAATAATCCATAATTACATAAATGTACTTACGGGTCAATTGTAGCTCATGACATTCTTTATATCTGAGTAATAAAAAATCAAAGTTTGGGTAAAGTTTTACACAATACATTTTCCTTGTGATATTTAGTATAAATTTTATTTCTTGATTTGAGAGTGCGTAAGAAAGGGCACAGGCTGTAATTTCGATTACTATTAAATTGTATTTTCGGGAGGAATTGTGTTATCTGATTCTGAGCAGGGCACGTGAGGAGGAAGGGAATCAGCTCAGCATTCACCTCGTTTGGGGGCGCGAAATGGCCGTGCGGTTTGGCGCGTCCTGTTTTGGATCGCGCGGCCGCCTGCGCTGGAGGTTCGAATCCTCTCTTGTGCATGTGTGTGTGTTTGTGTGTGTGTGTGTGTGTGTGTGTGTGTGTGTGTGTGTTTTGTCCTTCGTATAAGTCAGTTTAAGCAGTTTGTAAGTCTTAGGGCCGATGACGATTATATTTATTGACATTTGATTCACCTTCTTTACAGTGTAACAACGTTTAAAAACTTGCGTTTAAGTCTATTAGAGGTGGGTCCTGTTTTCCACTGTTATAGGAACAAGTGGAAAGCGAAATAAGGTATGCTTTAGTCCTAGTAACATAATCAATGTAATATTTCAAATCAGATGTTTTTAAAGCTTATTGGACTTAACTGCGGGGTCATCAGTCCCTAAACTTACATACTACTTATGAACTAGCTAATACTAAGGACGACACAATTATCCATGCCCGAGGGGGCATTCGAACCCGCGACCTTAGTGGCCGTGCAGACTGTGACTCTACTTATGAACTACCTTACAATAAGGACAGCACAAACATCTATGCCTGAGGGTGGATTCGTACCCCCGACGGGGAACGGCTTCGCGCACCGCAGCATAGCGCCTCAATGCGCTTGGCCGCTCCGCCGCGGCAATGTAATATTTAATATGAGAGTGAAAACTGCCACAAAACTTTAATAATGTTGCTGATCTGAGTTTGAACGATGTTAAGATACCGAAGTAGATGAGATATTCGTGCTAAAAATATTCATTCTCTAACTTTTATTGACCGTAAACTCTGATTTGATCGTACCGAAGAATCAAGTCAGTCGAACAAATGATGATGCAGGCTCGCCGGTTTCTTTTTGTGAAACACATAACCATAATATCCTTTGAAACTCGGACATATTAACTACAGAACAAAGAAGCACACGCTGCAGTCAGCTATCACTTTTTAATCATTTTACGTAGATGTGGACACAATTCCCTACCAGTCTTCACAGAAATTTTGATAGCTTATACATGCTAACAACAGATGAAGCCGTCAATCTCAAAAGTATTAAATTACGAACATATAGGGGCGGAATCCGTCATAAATTTGAATACCAGATTAAATAATTTTATGGAGATATTTCGTTTCCTAATTGTAGGTTTGCCTTGATGAATAAACTGTGCCTTTTGTTATCATAAGGGTTTTCTCGGAAATGCCTGGCATGGCATATTTGTTAAGCAAACACGGACCAGAAGAGCTTCAGCATCAAGTTATTTATTTTTGGAGATAGTAATCAACGTTAATTTTCATATAATCTTTTTTAAATGTTTATATTCTATTAACGTTAGTACCACTACACTGCCAACAAGGTGTACAGATACGTTTCACTGAATTATTATATTGTTAACATGAGCTAACTTTAAATGAAGAAAAGTTCTTACACTAAAACATCTGATCTGTATTGTTACTTCATGTGCCAAAATTTTCTGTACACTGTAAAGAAGTTTTCAGAATAAAAATATAAATAAAGGATTGCATCACAGCATTCGATTTTAGAAATCTAAGACGAAAATAAGCTCAGGTGTGACTCACCTTCTCGCTCTTACTATCCAGTAGGCAGTCCGAAATTTTAACTGTGGCTTGATACTGAAAGAAAAAGAAACAACTTTCCGTCTTTTTAAGTACAGTTCGTAGACGCCACATATTCTTCAATAGCTCTGAATATTTGGAAAGTACGGTACCATGCACGTCATCACTTTGGTACTGTGAAATTTCACAATCATGATTGCAAAGCACGACATATGAAATTTACAACGTCGTAAGGAAAGTGTCACTCCTTAATCAGAATTTTGAAATTTTCGTGTACGTCATCTATCAATGAGTATTAGTTTTAATCGATGAATAAAATTCTTCATTTACATTATTAATTAATTATAACTAAAATTTGTTGATCTCTCCACGATCTTCGTTGATCTTGCAAAATTTTTATCCCGCAGTGCGAAAAATGTATTCTGTAATTGGCCAAATATAACAGTAGCGATCAGTTTAATATTTCGTTTCACATAATCTGGTACTAATCCGATTTTGACCAGTCCCAGTTCCGAAATTAATAAATTACGAAGTACCACATTTGAAGAAACTAATAAAATAAAATCTTCTGAAACTGAAATAAGTACTGTAATTCTAAAGCACCAAAAACGAGAAGCTGTAGGATTATTATTTTCTCTTTTGTGCGACAATCATCGTCTGACATGAAAGGTGCACTATCTGCCCCCAAGCTCATTCGCACTTATTTATTCATAATTAAAAAAACTTGAAAATCACGTGGCTTCCGAATTCATTCTCCAAATCACTCAGAAATGGACATAACTACATGCGCTAAATAAAGTAATAAATGTAGCTAATTCCGCACACCTTCAGCCTTTTCCACAAAATGTTAATTTGTTATTGAATAGGTACTTAGTTAAGGTTCTTCGCAGCAAAATAATTATTCTTCTTAACGAAACGTCGTTTCATGGTGGACGTAAGTGCGTACGGAAGTGTTGCCAGCTATGTGCAATACACGCTGTCGCTTTATTTGACATTGCAGTGCAATTTCGTACACCCGTAACTGTAATAAACTATTTACTAACAGTGCTTTGGTAACCACCCAAAACACATAATATTCGGTTTACCCTTCATTTCAACATGTGTTCAAAATGTTGACTATGGACTGAGAGGCAATAGCTGTTCCAAAGAACGGCGAACAGATGTTATTACAGTGGATAATATGTTTGAGGATGCACCGGAGAATCGACGACGCATATCGTCTGGCGCAGTTGGAGCTTTGTCATAGACTGCATCTTAGAGTATTCAAATGTTCAAAGAGCTTACGGTACTTAACTACAGGGTCATCAGTCCCTAAACTTACAAACTACTTATGAACTAGCTCAGACTAAGGACGGCAAAAATATCCATGCCCGAGGGGGAATTCAAACCCCCGACCGTAGTGACCGTGCAAACCGTGACTGGCGCGCCGCAGTCCCCTCGGCCACAGTGGCCGGCCATCTTAGTGTCTCCCTCCAAAGCAGGAAATCAAGGGGGGGGGGGGGGGGGGGGGTCACATCGAGGGATCTCGAAGGCCATTTTACAACAGAACTTCGTCCTACGCAACGTCCAGGAATTTTTTCCTCCAGTATTAGCGTTGCAACGCAGAACAACTGGCAGAATTTTCTGCTGCCTAGTAGTGCGTATTATACAGATTTACATTTTCATGATTAGTAAACGTTGCTTCATCGGTGAAGAGCACACGCTGGAAAAACGTAGTGTCGTCTCTCAGCTGCTGAAAGGCAAACCGACATGACAGTGACAGGTGATAGGAGTGGAATTTGTGTCGATGCAAGATGCGAACGAAACTCGTATGGCTGTTTCCACATTATTTGGCAATATGTCTCGTACTATTGTGCAGATTCATTAGCGTCGTACTCGGGACAGCTTCTTCGTGCTCTCTGTCGGTTGCAGTCTTCTTTCTAGTTCTCGGTTTGACGTTCAAGCAGTCTGTCCACATTAGCGTCTTCATGATTCGTACAACTGCCTGGTGTGTTCGGTATTGACGACCAGAGTACGTAGTCCTTTACCGCTGTATTGTTTGCACAGCCGCAGTGGAGTAGCCGAGCGGTCTAAGGCGTCTCGCTGCGGAGCGTGCGGTTGCTCGCCGTGGAGGTTCGAGTCCTACCTGGGGCATGAGTGTGTGTGTTTGTCCTTAGGTTTAAGTAGTTTGTAAGCTACGGACCGATGACAACGCAGTTTGGTTCGATAGATTTACAAATATTTTTTTTATTGTTTGCACAGCATTTCTTTTACATCAACCACATAAAAGTACATATCCAAATTCTCCTCATTCCTTTACATGTCTCTACGCAATGGAAGTTAAAAAGAAATTGAGCGGCCTGCAATGGGGACAAGTCGACTGATAACACTGATTCCGGCCCCTGTACCTTCAAATTCTAGGACATTTCTCCAATGTTTTTACGAAAGATTTCAACGTCAACTTTAACAACAGTATATATCTGTAATTGCCTTCTCAAAAGCTATCGAATACAGTTGTAAAAAGTCAGCGGTTCGACGAAAGAAAGTACTTGCTTCACTATCTCAGTTAATACTGGTCCGCGGCGGTGGAAGAGCCGTGCGAACTGAGGCGCTTTGCTTCTGTGCGCTTTGCCGTTCCACGTGGGAGTTTCGAGTCCTCTTTCTGACATGGATGTGTGTTGTTCTTCGGAAAAGTTAATTTAAGTAGTTTGTAAATTTAGGGATTGATGACCACTGCCGTTACGTCCCATAAATTTACTAACATCTCAACATGTGATACCTGTCCTAAAACCGTTCACCAAACAAAACAGTATGTGCTCCTCGACGTTCTAGTATTTGCCGAAAACTGCATTTCGATATGAGTAACCGTCCAGGAAATAAAAATGGTGTTACGTCTTACGTGACTCATCCCGTATATATAAAGAAAGACATGTGTCTGTGTGTGCGTATCAAATTAAGGCGAAGGCGGCCATGGATCATTACTCCAGTGCCGAAGCACACCAGGCCAGAGCTCTTATGGAAATCGGTGGCGTAATTAGTGATAATGGGCAGACGCTAGGATTAGCCCGCCCCGTCGTGCTGGTCGCTAAGACTCCAGTGGTCGGCGGGACTGCATAGTAAGGTACAATTATGGCTGCCTAGTAACTTTCAGCTTTCCCCATAGATTTATTTTAATGTCTACCGTAGTGGCGGCGCCCCCTATCTGTTCACTACTTCAGTGCACCCCTGGAAGAAAGTAAATAAATAAATAAATAATAAAAAGTGTTTTTAAACTATCATTATCCGTATAGTCCTTCTATCAGATCATTTTACATGCACATTCAAATTATTTTTATGGTCTGAGAAACATTTTACGTCGTGGGGACACCACGTAATACCAGTCCAGCGCGGCTGCCTAATACAGGCGGCAGTGGCCGCATCGTTGCAATGCGCATGCGCGGCTGGGTTTAATTTCTATTCCGAACCCCCTGGTGCCGGCCGCGGTGGCCAAGGGGACTGAGGTGCTCCAGTCACGGTCTGCACGGCCACTACGGTCGGGGATCGAATCCCCCCACGGGCATGGATATTTGTGCCGTCCTTAGGATTAGCTAGTTCATAAGTAGTTTGTAAGTTTAGGGACTGATGACCCCGCAGTTAAGTCCCATAAGCTTAACAAACATTTGAACATTTGAACCCCCTGGTGGCAACGTATGGGCGCTCCCACGGCAGGGAGGGGCGAGGGGAAATGCCGCGTTTAACATTGGCGTCGGAGGTGGTAGAGGCACCAGCTCCTGGCTACTCGAGCTTAGCGGTTACGCACAAATTGTCCAGAAGCAAGACAATGGAGTTACTGCGCATTTCGCCTTGCCATGAAGGCAACATTCGCCATTTATATTTGTTTTTGGCGCATTAATCAAAAACACGTTATATTTGGTAAAATATCTTATACCTATAAATTAAATACGCATCAATTGCAAAAGAGCCGGCCGCGGTAGCTGAGCGCTCTGCGGCGCGCCAGTCACAGTCTGCACGGCCGCTACGGTCGGGGGTACGAATCCCACTTCGGGCATGGATGTTTCTGTTGTCTTTAGTATAAGGCAGTTCATAAGTAGTTTGTATGTTTAGGGACTGATGACCCCGTAGTTAAGTCCCATAAGCTTAACAAACATTTTAACATTTGAACCCCCTGGTGGCAACGTATGGGCGCTCCCACGGCAGGGAGGGGCGAGGGGAAATGCCGCGTTTAACATTGGCGTCGGAGGTGGTAGAGGCACCAGCTCCTGGCTACTCGAGCTTAGCGGTTACGCACAAATTGTCCAGAAGCAAGACAATGGAGTTACTGCGCATTTCGCCTTGCCATGAAGGCAACATTCGCCATTTATATTTGTTTTTGGCGCATTAATCAAAAACACGTTATATTTGGTAAAATATCTTATACCTATAAATTAAATACGCGTCAATTGCAAAAGAGCCGGCCGCGGTAGCTGGGCGCTCTGCGGCGCGCCAGTCACAGTCTGCACGGCCGCTACGGTCGGGGGTACGAATCCCACTTCGGGCATGGATGTTTCTGTCGTCTTTAGTATAAGGCAGTTCATAAGTAGTTTGTATGTTTAGGGACTGATGACCCCGTAGTTAAGTCCCTTAAACTTAACAAACATTTGAACTGTAAAAGCTTTCAGAAGATCCGATTATGGATAATATTTAAGTCACTGTTTTCAACTTGGCAAGAATAGGCGTATGGTTAGAGGTATCGCAGTGCGGTGTTGAAGGTAGCGGGTTCGAGACCGACTGCAAGCATTTTTTAACCCAAACAGTTATGGTTACAACAATGACTTTTGAATTGTTACTTGCCACATATCTTTGGACGTTTTTCAAAATGGGTTGCCATTTTGAGGGTACGACTTTATACTCTTCGTTGTAACAAATATTTAACTGTTTGAAAAGATGTGAAGGAGAGCATCCTTTGCGCATGCGTAAGGTTAGGAAGGGGTGCTGCTTACAGTGTCACGTGACACGAAGGTAGGCTGGCTCTTCATCGTAACAGATTCATTTTGTTACAGTTGCCTACCAGTGTAATCAGTCACTGACTGTCTTTTAGTGTTCAGTTACATATTCATATGTTCTTGGTGTTTATTATCAAAGGAAAATTAACAAAGTTCAGAATCTTTTAGACACAAATTTCTCGGCTTTAACCTTGGAAGAAAAGTGGGAAATAAAGAAGCTTGATAGGCGGACGCCTCAGCTCAATTTGAAGAAAGCGCAAAGAAGCCGAGGTAAGAGATTCTGCAGATCTTTTAACAAAAATATACCTAAAAAGAAGGGGGGAGGCAAACCGGATCGCTTTCCCCAGGCGCCACTCACAGAGGTGCGCAAAATTTTCTCTTTGGACGCCGAGCGGGGGGGAGGTGGCGCCGAAACATCGACGCCGGGTGGGAGTGGGAAGGGGGGGGGGCGGCTATTATCCTCGCACTTTTACAAGAGCCCTGGGCGATCGGCTGACGTCGGCTGCGTTCGTGCTGCTTCGGAATATTTATGCTCTCTACCAGCCTGACGTAAACAGCAGTATGCGCCGGATCCATTGTGTCTTTATTGTTGATTCGTGACTGTTGTTCGTCATTGTGTTCTTATAAAAATGAGCGAGGAGGATGTATTTTGTAGCAGTTTTGTACAAAGAAGTTTCCGTTTTCGATTACTCAATCACAAAGGAGAGACACAGCACTGACAGCCGCGGAAGATAGGGTGTGGAATGAGCTCGTAATTTCGGTAAGTTTTTACTTATAGTGTTCATAATTTATAGCATAATTTTATGTTTTGGTTAGTCGTACATTGAAGTGACGCTTAATTTCGTGTTCCTTCTGCGACACATTAAGTCATTACACTTCCATTTAAAAGCTATATGCTATACGGTATGAGATGGCTGCACTGGGAGAAGGAGGCGGGATCTAAATTAACAGACAATGCGCTACGAGCCGAATGTAAACATCCGACCCAGAAAAAATATGTTTGTTAAACTTATGGGACTTAACTACGGGGTCATCAGTCCCTAAACTTACAAACTACGTATGAACTACTTACGAACTAGGACGGCACAATTATCCATGCCCGAGGGGGGATTCGAACCCCGACCGTAGTGGCCGTGCAGACCGTGACTGAAGCGCCTCAGTCCCCTCGGCTCCGACCCAGCAGTCTCCGCTCAGGGCTCAGGTAAAAGTGCGAGGATAATATCAGTATCTGGCACTGAAAGAAGTGAATCCCCAGTCATCTGAAGCACCAGCCGCCACTGGTCTACTGACAGCTAACGTTGTAAATTCCTTTGCAGGTTGATGGAATAACAGTTGGGAAGGTCTTTAATCCTGTCTTACTCTCTTCTCAGCCCCTTTGTCGCTTTCATCGACTCTTGAAACTGCTGTTTGATATATGTAACTTTGCGATCCCTGTAATTTGCACCTGCTATTTTTCGAAGGTGACAGAGTGTATATCAGTCAACTTTGTCAAAAACATTCTCCAAATCTACAGAACCTACAATGTTTGTCTCTCCTTAACATATCTTCTAGGATAAGCATTAGATTTAGTATTGCCTCGCCTCTTACTACATTTTTCATAACTCCCAACTGATCTTCCCCTAGGTCGACTTCTACAAGTGTTTCCATTCTTCTGTAAATAATTCATGCCGCGGTGGAGTAGCCGAGCGGTCTAAGGCGCCTCGCTGCGGAGCGCGCGGTTGCTCGCCGTCGGGGGTTCGAGTCCTCCCTTGGGCATGGGTGTGTGTGTGTTGTCCTTCGGTTAGTTTACCTTAGTTTAAGTAGTTTGTAGGCTACGGACTGATGACCACGCAGTTTGGTCCGATAGATTTATATTTGAACATTTAAATAATTCATGACTTTTTATATTGATATTTCTGTAGTTTTTCTCTCTCACTGTGTGAACTTGCTTTCTTTTGATATGGTAGTATTACATTCTGTTTGAAATAAGAGAGTATTTCGTCGGTCATATGCATTTCTCACACGAGGTGGAATGACTGCCGTTCTCAAGGACTTCTGTAGCTCTAAACGATTGTCGTGTACTCTAGGAACCTTGATTCAGTTTAGGTCTTCCAGTACTCCGTCAAATTCTTCTCGCAGTATGGTATGGTATAGTATGACTCATGGTAGGATTACTGACAGGCCATGGGAATTTAAAAAAAAACACCTACATACAATGGGAATAACAGAAGAGGACCCTAAATGTAGGATCTGTGGTGACGGTGATGAAACTGCATCACATTTAATCTTCGAATGCATTGCATTGGAGAGTAAAAGGCACAGAACATTTGGGACAACCAGACCTGAAGAAATTGTGTCTAATAAAGAACTGGTAAAGGGACTCCTTGCACTGTTAAAGGCCATTGGTTGGCTTTACTAGATATACGGGGAGCGATACCGCACAATAAACTTAGTTTCGGTGTGGGCAGTGGAGGGATGGACCAAGACTGTTTTGGCTTCCCATAAAAAAATCAAATCAAATCAATGGTATGTCGTAACTCATCTTTATCCACTTCCTCTCCGCTTTCTGCAATACAATCTTCAAGCTGATTTCCCTTGTATAGCACCTCTACATTTTTGCTACTAAGAGAAACTATATAAATACCGCATGCAGAAGTAGGGCACCACACCGCCCCAAGTTTAATCGTCTCGTCACACTGCTCGGCTTCTCCAGAACACAGTTACCTGTGTCGAACGTATTCGTGATTACGTTACAGGAGGAGCATAAATCCAATCTTAGCCTAGTGCGTGCTGAAAATGCAATATAGGAGCGATATTCAATTTCTCTAATTTTTGGCGAACACATTTTTTTTTGCCCTCCTAGCTCGTGCGAGCGTTCGCTCGACTGGTCGGAGCGAAGTTAACTTCCGCGGAGACGGCAGTTTGCAGGAGATGAAAATAAGCGCCACACCATATGCCGAACCCCTCAATCAGATTATGGTGATGACGTCAACATCAGGGGTCGATAGCCGCTTCTGGCACCGACACACGCCGCCGGTGGCCGTTCGCTTCTGCTCCGCCTCTGCGTCTGCCTCCGCCACTGCCTCCCCTTCACACCTCCCCCCCCCCCCCCCCCCACACACACACACTTCCAGCACTCGTACGCCGCGCCCCGCACTGGCTAGAGTCGGTTCTCCGTAAATCCCGCGTGGATTATGGGTCACGCAAGGCAACGCGATTAACGTTAATTAAAAGGGCACGTTTCGAGAGCTGAGCCGACTCGCGTGTTAATAAATACACCAGCGCCGCTCAGATATTACTAAATTATAATTCTGACCGTCAACATTGCGACACGAAAATGGTAGAAAGTAATGAAATTCTTCTCATTAGTAAGAAGAATACAGGGATAAATTTATAAGTGTTTTGGGGAGAAGAAAGGTTGAAAAATATAGTGAAACGTGTCCATAAAAAAATATGTAAGAAAATGTCTAATATTCTGCCTCCTGTTTTGTGTCGAGTAACTTGCTTGCAAGAAAATGTTCTAATGTTTGTAGAACCTATGGGACTTAACTACGGGGTCATCAGTCGCTAAGCTTGCAAACTACTTATGAACTAGCTAAGACTAAGGACGGCACAAATATCCATGCCCGAGGTGGGATTCGAACCCCCGACCGTAGTGGTCGTGCAGACCGTGACTGGAGCGCCTCAGTCCCCTCGGCCACCGCTGCCGGCTGCTTGCAAGAAAATGTATAATAATGCTTCTACTGCGTGTATCGATATGTGTATTTAAGTCAGTGAAGTTTCATCTCGGCAATGATTATGTATAGCATAGCATTGTAGCTCGCACAGAGAGAGTGTGGGACTTGTGGTTTAGCTCGCTTGGAGAGCGGTTGAGTTGTGTGTATGGCTCCGATGTAGAGCAGAGGCTGCTATGCCAGCAAGTTGATTTTATTTTATTTGGAATATATATTGTATTTTATATTACTATGAAAACGTTGTACCACCGCTGGAATGAAGGTAATTGCATTTCATGTCATTAGAAAAAAGTTGTATTATGTAGGTAATGTAATGGTGATTATTAATAATAAGTAACAAAGTTGACCTTTCTTTCCTGTTTCATTTACGTAGTTAGAAGATTAACCTACTTCCTTCATTTGATATTTAGTTATTTGTGGATTTAAATTGAAGTATTGGTTTTGATAATCTTGTTGAACAGAGTTCGTTATTTGTGCCATAGTAAATGATTGTCATGCAACACTACAGTTAATTGATTATGATACTAAATTTCAATAATCAGGTACTGATCTGCATAAAATTCTCGCACTCAAACATTAAGAAAGTTGTTTGTGGTTTTTTAATATCTTTCTCGCAGTCAAATTTTTTGTGTATAGTCAGTGTGTGTTTTATGCAGATTACTTGTCACAGTTGTTTTGTTAAAAGATCCGTTTCGCACATAATAAGTTTAATGCACTGTTTCTTATTTAACAGTATATACATCAATGTCAGGGCCATAATTAAACCAAATTATTGTGTTAATGAACAATTTGTTGTCTGATTTAACGATAGGTTCAACATCAACAACACACGTAGTAGCTTTGGATTATGGGTCACGCAAGGCAACGCGATTAACGTTAATTAAAAGGGCACGTTTCGAGAGCTGAGCCGACTCGCGTGTTAATAAATACACCAGCGCCGCTCAGATATTACTAAATTATAATTCTGACCATCAACATTGCGACACGAAAATGGTAGAAAGTAATGAAATTCTTTTCATTAGTAGGAAGAATGCAGGGATAAATTTATAAGTGTTTTGGGGAGAAGAAAGGTTGAAAAATATAGTACACGCACCTGCCACTTCCGATGGCAACAGGGGTAGAGAATCGCGGCCAGACCAGCTTGAATATTATACCCGTATCTCATACTGTGCAGTTTCACCTCTGTGATGGAGGTCAGTAGTGGTAGTATCTGGCGACTGGTGGCGTGGCACTCATTGGGTTACCAATGACATTTCATTGTCTGAGAGATCTCTAGAACGCCCTGCTCAGAGAAACTGCCGGAACACAGTACAACTTCCCCACGTTCCCGTGGTATATTTATATAAATGTATTTTAAATAACTGATTTTGGGTAATTACTTGCAGCATAATTCAAAATCACAACGTTCTGGACACGGAACAGTAATAAAATAGGATTAGTTCCAGAATATGTTATTTTTAGTTAGAAAAATGTTCAAATGTTTCTAGAACTTATGGGACGTAACTACGGGGTCATCAGTCCCTAAGCTTAGAAACTACTTATGAACTAGCTAATCCAAAGGACGGCACAAATATCCATGCCCGAGGGGGAATTCGAACCCCCGACCGTAGTGGCCGTGCAGACCGTGACTGTAGCGCCTCAGTCCCCTCGGCCACCGCGGCCGGCTTCGAATCCTCCCTTGGGCATGTGTGTGTGTGTATGTGTGTGTGTGTGTGTGTGACGCCGCAGTTAAGTTCAAATGTTTGTATAGCTTATGGGACTTAACTACGGGGTCATCAGTCCCTAAACTTACAAACTACTTATGAACTAGCTAATCCTAAGGACGGCACAAATATCCATGCCCGAGGGGGGATTCGAACCCCCGATCGTAGTGGCCGTGCAGACCGTGACTGGAGGGCCTCAGTCTCCTCGGCCACCGCGGCCGGCTTTAGTGAGAATGATAACTGTTAGCATAAGAAGGAGAGAGTTTGGATAGGGTCAGGTTTGAGACTTTGCTGTTAAAACGTGGTTGCTGTTACTGAATCAGATCATTTATATGAACCTTGAGTAATTACTTTTGACAGCTGCTGTGCTAGAATTTTTCAACTGGCTTTTTTTAGATGCTATAGGCAATTTAACATTACTTTACGATATAAAGTAAAAACAAATGTGCCGGTTTTGAAGGTAGTACCCAGGGAAATAACGAAATTAATTTAATTGCAGTTATTAGTACATATTTCTCATTATTTTGTCTTTGTAATGTACTAAAATTTTTCGTCACTATGTACACAATATCAAGTAATATAATATGAAAAAGGCAAAATCGTAACGAAAGGAGGGCTAGGCCGCTATTGAGAAATCGAAAGAGAACCAAATGTCGCATAGTGGTAGTAGGCACTCCAGAAACAAGTCGGGATAGCACAAAAGCTTTACAAGTGTATGATTTTCAGTGATTTTGAGAAAACAGCGAATATTCAAACCAGGATGGCGGAGGTGGATTTTAACGACCGTCCAGTGAATACGAGTCCAGTGTGTTACCACTGCGCCTCTTCGGTCGGTAAATGTTGGAACAAAAACCGTAGAGTTGTGAATTTGTATGTCCTGATGTAGATGATGTTCCTAATGTCTGCAAAGGTGATAATGTCCATCTGTTTTCACAACCCCTAAAAAAGGAAGAGAAATTAAAAAAATGTTCAAATGTTTGTTAAGCTTATGGGACTTAACTACGGGGTCATCAGCCCCTAAACTTACAAACTACTTATGAACTACCTTATACTAAAGACAGCACAAATATCAGTGCCCGAGGGGGGATTCGAACCCCCGATCGTAGTGGCCGTGTAGACCGTGACTGAAGCGCCTCAGTCTCCTCGGCCACCGCGGCCGGCGAAGAGAAATTCAAATATATTTTCCAGAACACATGTTGAATACATGTCAGAAGTGGTAGAATAGGAACACACTTAGAAGGTAATCATTGTTGTTGTATCACTGCTGTTCATTTTGTATCTCTTTGGGCGATTACTGTGTGTGCTTCATGTGCGACATTTACACATGTCGCAAAACTCCAATCGCGATGTTCAAAGTCTCCATTTAAGTGGAGCGTGGAGCAGAATGGAAAATAATACAATTTAATTGTACTCCCTACAAATAAAATATACTATTGTATAAAACACGAGAGAAGTAAGTTGGAGAGTCATTATGAGAACTTTTCGTTCAAGCCGGAGGAATGACACTAATTTCAAAAATCAAAGAGCCAATTTGTCTAATACAAGGCTTTTTGCGGTTTCCGTAATAATCAGTAGACAGCAGTCCCACAAATGTTCTCAGATGAGTTTTTGACATACAGTATAATTATCATCGTAGTTTGATATTACCCTTTTCCTTAATGCATTTATGTAGTTAATCTTGTACGTGACAAATGCATCTTTTTGGAGTCAGTTACGTAACTGACATTTTCTTGGAAAGCATTTACAGTGTCTTTAATACTTCTTAATTCGCCTGATTGTAAGTTCCCACGATGCGTGCAGTAAAATACAGCGATAAATTTGTTAAGAGGTAAAACGTAATAGACACTACAGTCGGAATATTGTATCTGATTTCGTGTATCAGGTGCCGCTGTATGCCGTTCGTTTTGCTCTTGTTGACACAGTGGCAATAATAACGACAAAATAATGAGTTATTGCGCAGCACAGCCAGACCGTCACGTTTGCCACCGTAATTGTCATCGATTGCGAGATCATTAGAGACGGAAAATTCCGTAAGGCTTATAGGCGTTTACTTCATTAGAGATACAAGTATTCGTCTGAAATGATTTGGGAACTACACCAATGTGACATAATTTTCCGCCGTGACATTCACCATGTATGTTATTGTGTATGTAATGTTGTAATAGCCCACGTCTCGAAAAAGAGATTATTGAATTATAATGGAAGGTATTATCAGATTAACCATCCTTTTTTTTACAAAGTGGTAACGTCAACATAATTGTTTCTACTATATTACCCCGAGACAAGTAACGATCGCTCCAGTCACGGTCTGCACGGCCACTACGGTCGGGGGTTCGAATCCCCCCTCGGGCATGGATATTTGTGCCGTCCTAGTTCGTAAGTAGTTCATAAGTAGTTTGTAAGTTTAGGGACTGATGACCCCGTAATTAAGTCCCATTGACTTTACAAACATTTGAACATTTGAGTAACGATCGAGGTGTCACACAGCTTAGCGCATAGGGATCATATTCTTTATGGCGACACTTCCAATCCGCGTCTGACCATACTCATTTAGGTTTTCCGTGAAGTCCGTGAATGGCTTGAGGCAAATGTCGGGATGATTTCATTATACTTGGTCACTAATGGCGTCGTTGGCGACTTGACATTTAAGATTAATGTTTCTTTCATGAACGACTTTTCTTCTCTCAAAAGCCATCAAGCGCTATTTTTACCCTTTGCACGCATTCCTTTTTCGTATTCATCTTAACTATTATCTTTAAGTTTGCGATAGCGCTGAACGCAATCATGGGCAATTGTTGTGATGGTCGCGTGTCTTGGGAGAGAAGTGCTAAGTAGGTTCCTCTTAAAATAGTCGTATTGACGCTTCTGCATGAGTCTTAAATCAGTTACTAGCAGCGCACAACGCGGCCGCATATTCGCTTGCGTGCCAGCTGACAGCTGAAGCCGATGACGTCAGGGGCCGCCAAAGGAACCAAAACAGCGGTTCGCAACGGTTTGCTTTAGCGCAGAATATTGTAATGGGGCTTCGTGTTATCGTTTCATTCCACAGCAAATATTAAATGTAGATCGAAAGTTAAATAGTTCCGTAATGTGTTCTCGCTTCGCAAATTTAGTCAGTTCTCTTTTTTATGCACTTCACTAGTGAATTATTAGTAGAGCTAACAGACCATCGCTTTTTATATGTACTGATGGTGTTTGGTTGGAGTGCACACTTGCTTGCAGAGAGATATAGACTGATGAAGTGGGAGAGAGGCTATATAGTCTGCAATTGTCCTTTCTGTAACAAAATTTTCTGCAAAATCTTAATGTTTATTGAAAGATGATTCCTCTGCAGCTGTCAACGATATTTGAAACTGATAGTTTCTGACAATTTAAAGTAGCCTTATTGACACTTCAGAGAAATGCTACGACTCGAGACGTACAAATAAGAAATGTTCAAATGTATACAAACCTTTTGGACCAAACTGCTATTGTCATCACTCCTTAGACTTACAAACTACTTAAAGTAACTTACACTTTGGACAATACATACACTCATACCTGAGGGAGGACTCTAATCTTCTCCGGGAACGGCTGGTACGAACAAGTTATACATTTCCTCCCCCTAAATACATTTATTTTTCTTTTTTGTTCTTTTACATTACGTAATGCATATGCTATAGTCATGTGAAATCATTGTCTCCGAATATATTACAAACTCCAAAGACATTTTGTTCGTCCTTAAGAACCTTAGAGGCATGGCACAGTCAGTATCTGTATCGTGCTATAACAATGTAAATCTCCGATGATGTTCAAAACGTTCAAATGTTTGTAAATCTATCGGACCAAACTGCGTGGTCATCAGTCCGTAGCTTACAAACTATTTAAACCTAGGTAAACTAACCTAAGGACAACACACACGCCCATGCCCCAGGGAGGACTCGGACCTCCACGGCGAGCAACCGCGCGCTCCGCAGCGAGACGCCTTAGACCGCTCGGCTACTCCACCGCGGCGAAATCTCCGACGGCAGTGTGGCTGAAGAGGAATTACTAAATACAGTTTTTTCAAAATTCATCTACGATAAAAGACAGAATAAACAATCCAGAATTCGATACAAGAGCCGCGGCGGAGAGGCGGAGCGCTTTAATGCGTCTTGCTGCGTAGCTCGCGGTTGCTCGCCGTCGGAGGTTCGAGTCCTTCCTCGGGCAAAGGTGTGTGTTTCTGTCCTTAGGTTAGTTTAAAACAGTTTAAGTAGTTTGTAAGTCTACGGACTAATGAACAAAAAAGGAAAGTCTCATAGATTTACAATCTTTTGAACATTTGATACCAAAATAGCTGTTAGAATGATTAACACTGACGTAGTTATCCTAGGCATTGCGAAAAATTGCATGTCACTTTATAAAGCCAAGTCTTTAGCTTCAGATTGTTCAGATTGTATACCAACTAGGTTCCTTTCAGAGTGTACTGACATGATGGGTCCATACGTAGCAATCGTATGCAACCGTCCGGTAGATGAAATATCCGTGCCTAAAGACTGGAAAGGTGCACAAGTTACACCAGTACTCAAAAAGGAAACGTGAGTACTCGATTTAATTACATATCCGCATTACCGAAGAGGATTTATAGTAGGATTTGGGATCATTTACCGTATTCGATAATTAGGAATAACCAAGGAGAAAACGATCCACAGGCACCTAACAATATTGAATTAGAGAGTATCCTCCTTGTATAACACAAATAGCTGTTTATTCTCAAGAGCCGCGGCAGAACAGCTCCTTGCTGAGGTGAACGCGGCCGTTCGACGTCGGAGGTTCGAGTCCTCACTCGGGTATGGATGTTTGTGTTGTTCTTAGCATAAGTTACTTTAAGTTAGTGTAAGTAGTTCGTAAGCCTAGGGGCTGATGACCAACGTAGTTACGTCCCTTAGGTTTACAAACATTTGAACATTATTCTCATGAGCCGGCCAAAGTGGCCGAACTGTCTGCGGCGCGCCAGTTACAGTCTGCACGGCCGGGGGTTTGAATCCCCCCTCGGGCATGGATATTTGTGCCGTCCTTAGTGTTAGCTAGTTCATAAGTAGTTTGTAAGTTTAGGGACTGATGACCCCGTAGTTAAGTCCCATAAGCTATACAAACATTTGAACTTAACTGCGGCGTCATTAGTCCCTAAACTTACAAATTACTTATGAACTAACTTATACTAAAGAGAACACGCACATCTATACCCGAGGGAGGATTCGAACCTCCGACGTGAGATTCCGCGTGATCCGCAACGTGGCGCTCCAGACCGAGCTAAATTTCCAGGGGGCTTTTGATTCCGTTCCTGACATGCGACTTTTAATCAAACTGCATGCCTATTGAGTATGATCTCAGAGTACTGCTGCGCGGGATCCTTAGCAGAGAGGACTGACGTAGATAAATTATAAGGAAAGGCAACTAGTCTTGTTTAATCACGCAACAGGGAGAAAGTGTCACGGATATGATGCAAGCTGCGGTGGCAATTAATAAAAAAAGCCGTTCTGCATTGCGCGAAAACTATTTAATTAATTTCCGTCACCAATCTCCTCCAACGAATGCTAAAAGCATTTTGTTAACCCTCACCTATAGAGTGGGCGGGAAGTAGCCAAGTACTTTTAAGGGCTCTAAAGACCAATCTGCCGTGCGTTCAAACACCACTATCCTATACAGATATTTTCTAATCGATATAATAATATTGGAAATAACGTTAACAAACATAACAGTAAATACTATAATGAATTTTCATGCTGTGTCGTACTGACGGTGGCCGCGGGAGGCCGTACACTGTATAACAACATCAAAGTTATTATTTTTGCTTTTCATGTCGCGTATTACGACAGGGGCCTTATAATTAGAGAACGAGCACACATTACTCATGCAACAACTAAGTTTACCGATTGCCTTACAGTTAGAGGAAGGGCACAGATTGATTCGCGCTATGAGCTGTGGAAGTCGGTCTTTCTTGTGCAGAGGCGCAGAAGGGCAGGAAAGCCACAATTCCTGCGGAGACAATAAAGAACTGTCACACTAAGCCAGTGTTTATCAACCTGTGGGTCGCGACCGCTGGGGACCGCAAAGCCCTGCTCGGGGGTCGCGGTAGCAGGAGGAAGTTGTTGCACCACAGAACACCTTGCCCAGCGTACGTTTCAATATTAGGGCTTCGCTAATACCAAAACACAGATCTAATAAAACTTAAGTATCTTTTATATTAATTATAAATTGAATAGTATATACATTGTTTTATGAAGAATACAATGTGTTAATGATGAATAAACGCAAAGCCTGTGAACTGTATTCAGAGAACAGTTGATTGCTAAATGCCCAAAATGTAATATGTAATTTTGAGTAGTCTCAAAATCTTGTCTACTTCCTTACAGATTGACTTTACAACGAGACGTTGTGTAACGAGTGTAATTCAAATGTTCAAATGTTTGTACAGCTTATGGGACTTAACTACGGGGTCATCAGTCCCTAAACTTACAAACTACTTAACAACTACTTACGAACGAGGACGGCACAAATATCCATGTCCGAGGGGGGATTCGAACCCCCGACCGTAGTAGCCGTGCAGACTGTGACTGAAGCGCCTCAGTACCCTCGGCCACTGCGGCCGGCGAGTGTAATTCACTTATAAATAGTACCTAGTTTGCAAAATATGTTTTTCTGTCGGAAATCGTTTAAAAATTTGATAATGCTCTTCAACCTTTCCGTATGTGCGATTCCCCTGCAAGTAAAAATATTTCGGCGACTCCCTTCCAAGAACATATATTTTGGAGAACTCTACCGTCATTACTACGTACCCTAACAAAACTATTCTGAATCTCAACGGCAACAAATTTAATTTTATTTCTGTTTTTACAACTTTCTTGCAAATTGTTAGACGTTGTTTTTATGTATTTTTCGGAATAGGAGGCATTCTACATATTTTTACTTGATTAGCAACAGAAATATGAATTTTTCACAAGTGTTTTACATTTCAGGCATGAGTCAGAAGCGAATTATGCTCATTAAGAAAGGTCTCACTGCATACACTCTTTGTGAGGAAGTATATCCTTTTCCGAATTTCTTAGATTTGAAGACTGCATCTTCTTCGTTTACCTATTGATTGGTTCCTGAAAAGTTTTCAAGCTTTGAATTATTCTTCAATAACAGGTTACATTTACTATAAAACAATCTATACTCTATTCAATTCAGAATCAATATCAGACAATGATTTCCATACTTTTCACACAAAATAAATTTCACTTTGGCCTTTGTTTGTGTATTACAGAACCCGTAGTATTCAGACATGTCTTTACGACCCTCCTAGGGGTCGCGACCCACAGGTTGAAAAATTCTGCTATAATGTATAGTACTGTACATTCTTTTCTACAAAAGACTTGCATCAACCGAAAAAAATTACATTAAGTGTCTTTCAGATTACAGATTTTGTTGTGGTATGGTTCGGGGTGAGGAGGCGAGAAAACTTTTGCCTGGAAGGGGATCGCGTATTCAAAAAGGTTCATGAACAGTGCACTAAACCAGTGGAAAAAGGTTCGCTAAAGGATGCAGCGAAAACATGTCGTCCATCAACGTCTCCGTCGCCTGAGAATGTGGCGATATAGCAGAACACGTTCACCCTAGCCCGGGAAAATCAAGACGCCAGGCTCCTCGTGGAAGTGGACTCTCAAGACATGCTCTGCGTCAGAAGTTGTATAAACAATTAAACTTTTCTATATGGACTGCACATTACGTGCAGCTGCTTTCACCAGAAACCGTGGTCACAGAATAGAGTCTGTGGAGCTGATAAAAATGTTTGTTAAGCTTAAGGGACTTAACTGCGGGGTCATCAGTCCCGATACTTACAAACTACTTATGAACTATCTTATACTAAAGACGACATCGATGCCCGAGAAGGGATTCGAACCCCCGACCGTAGCGGCCGTGCAGACTGTGACTGGTGCGCCGCAGACCGCTAGGGCCATTGCGGCCGGTACGGAGTTAATAAACCATTGTAGACTGGCCTCACTAATTTCACAAATGCTCTAGAGTGACGAGGACATACACAATGTGAGAGGATTCATCAATCGGCAAAATTTCAATTATAAGGATCGCACTGGATTGAAAAGTTACGGTGGAAAAAGTGCCTTGTCTGGTCAAAAATGACAGTGTTGTATGAGTAATGGCTACAAATCTCATCCACCGCCTTCTCCTTCATGACACATTGAACGAGGAACGCTACCTTCCAATACTTCATAATTATTTTTGGCCAAGAAAAATATCTTCATGCAAGCAGGCACAACGTTTCACTTCGCAAAAGTCGTGCGGAACTAAAATAAAATGTTTGTTAAGCTTATGGGACTTAACTACGGGGTCATCAGTCCCTAAACGTACAAACTACTTATGAACTACTTACGAACTAGGACGGCACAAATATCCATGTCCGAGGGTGTATTCGAACCCCCGACCGTAGTGGCCGTGCGGACCGTGACTGGAGCGCCTCAGTCCCCTCGGCCACCGCGGCCGGCCGTGCGGAATTCTTTGGACGACAAGTTTCCAGGACATTGGCTGGGTAGACGTGGACCTCATGATAGCCTTGCAAGGAGTCCAGACCGGACACATCATGACTTAATTCTATTAGGCAGGGGAAAACAGAATTTGCACAAGACGAAACCTAGCACATTGGATTAACTGGAAGTGGAAGCACAGCTTTGTGAAGTTCTTCCCAACAGTCCTCAAAACTTCCCTCAGAAAGCTGTAGGTACCGTTCCAGGTCGTTTGAGGAGACTAGTCTACACCGCATGCGCCTGCATCTATAGAATTTCTACGTTTGCAATAGTATTGCCATGTAACAGTTACGTCAGGGTCTTCAGTCCGAAGACTGGTTTGGTGCAGCTCTCCACCTTACTCTATACTGAGCAAGTGTCTTGGAAAGAGAAAATCCATTCAAATTATGTTACCACTACCAAAATTCTGCCTGGTGTAGAGGATTTACTAACCTGTGGTGATTATTCTGTCTTACAAACAAACTGCTGATCTAAAAATTATGAGTTACAATAAATGTGAAAATATGTCAAGCTAACTAATATAGTGTTAGGCCCATCATTTAGAACTTCTAAAACCAGATTACAGCAAGTAACCAGACACTGAGACAACAGACGATAATACAGGTTAATAACGTTTCAGGCCGTCAACGTACGGAGATATTTAGTACGATACGTCGACTAAATACAAAACACTGGTCGAATGTTCAAAATAATAAAGTTAACTGATAATGATCCAAGAAATTGAAAAATCCTTCTTTACATTAGTATATACTCAGAATGGCAATAAATCGTGATTCTTAAATGTTCAAATGTTTGTATAGCTTATGGGACTTAACTACGGGATCATCAGTCCCTAAACTTACAAACTACTTATGAACTAGCTAATCCTAAGGTCGGCACAAATATCCATGCCCGAGGGGGGATTCGAACCCCTGACCGTAGTAGCCGTGCAGACCGTGACTGGAGCGCCTCAGTCCCCTCGGCCACCGCGGCCGGCGTGATTGTTTTTTAATGACTAAAACCTCTTGAGGAAATAATGTATTTTACTCATATTCTGGTGGCGAACGCTTCAGACGTCCTACCAAATATCAATGTGTGGATTTTACCATGGGTTTCCTAACTTGATTGAGGGTAGGAAAAGCCTATTTTCTTTTAGGTCCTTCTGTCATCCGAATACGATCTCTATCACTCTTATTATCGGGACTGTGTTACAAGTTTGGCAGTCCTTACACTGCTGTTCTTGTCTTGTAACTCACTGAACGAACATTCTTCGTTACCAAGTGAGGTGCCGCCGTGGTTACACACTGGACACGCATTCGGGAGGACGGTGGTTCAAATCCACCAACCGTTTTCCGTGATTTTCCTAAATCACTCCAGGCAAATAGCGAGATGGTTCCTTTGAAAGAGCACAACAGATTTCCTTCCACATCTTTACCTACAAATGCAAGCCTAAGATCCGTCTTTAATGTTTACGCTGTCGACGGTACGTTAAATCCTGAGCTTTCTTCCTTTCTTTCTTCATTCGGTTTCAAAGCGTGGACGTCAAAGACCTTGTCTTCTCACTGTTTTAATGACCATCAATCGCTTAGCATAGTACGACAGTGGGATCCGAACAGTAGACCAGATTCGTTGTTTCTGAGACGCTGCTTTCCAAATGATAGACGATGACATTCTGACATGTATCACAGTCTCTTATAAGTTTGCAGCCCATAATGTCCCTATATTATTTCCCCAGTCTTCTCTGTTATACTGCATACGTTTTCATTACCTCATCACAAATCCGAGCCGGTCGCGGTGGCCGAGGGGACTGAGGCGCTTCAGTCACGGTCTACACGGCCACTACGGTCGGGGGTTCGAATCCCCCCTCGGACATGGATATTTGTGCCGTCCTAGTTCGTAAGTAGTTCATAAGTAGTTTGTAAGTTTAGGGACTGATGACCCCGTAGTTGAGTCTCATAGGCTTTACAAACATTTTTTGGAACAAATCCGAAACAACAGCAGACAATATTAAATATCGCGGTGGATCCTTGTAAAAAGGCATTCAAATGTTTATGAATCTAAGGGACCAAACTGCTAGGGTTATCGTTCATAAACTTACAAAGCACTTAGCGTAACTTATGCTAAGAACAACACACATATCATGCCCGAGGGTGGAATAGCGGTATATCCGTGCGCTCTGGGGCGCCGTACTGCGGTGCGCGCGGCCGTTTGCAGTCGGAGGTTCGAATCCCCCCTCGGGCATGGATGTGTGTGTTGTCCTTAATTTCGTTTAACTTAGTTTAAGTAGTTTGTAAGCTAGGGGACAGATAACCAAGCAGTAAAGTCCCATAGATTTACCAACATTTGATCATTTTTTGAGGGTGGACTCGAAAGTCCGACAGGGAGCAGCAGCACAATCCTAACTTTGTACCCTAGACCACACGGTTATTCCTGCGTGGCGATACTGGTCAAACTTTTCCCGTAAGTAACAGTGTTCCAGTAATTGAAGTCTTGGTCGTAAGTCGTCAATGATGTCTATTTCCGAAAGCCAACACTATTTTACAATCTTACTTAAACTGCAAACCAACCAAGAACATAAAAGGAACTATCAAATGTAGAAAAAGTTTGTGAGACTATTGGACCAAATTGCTATGGTAATAAGTTTCGTCTCTAGACTTACAAACTACTTATACTAACACTAAGGACAAAACAAACATACATGACTGAGAGAGGACTCGAACCTCCGCCGTTAGCGACCGTCCAGTCCGTTGCATGTTGCCTTAGACCATACGCTCACTCCCCCGCGGCGAAAGAACCAGAAGGAGAAGATGGAAGACTACGCTAATTGTTATATTTATTTGGTCGGTTCTAAAACACCAGAAAACTGAAAATGATACTATTTCTTATTAATAAGAGAACATTGGTTATGTTTTAGCGCAAATATGTAGAAAGTTGCTACCTCCTGAGGTTTCTTGATGCTACTCGTCATTGGACTAACAAGGGAACGATCCAGTAAGTCATGTCGAAACATAACCTGAAATTTTTTGCACAGAAAGAAGACAACGAAAGAAATGAACTCCCACAATTTTAGCTGGTAAGAGGCACTGCAAGTATTTTCCAAAAAAATTTGAAGTTACGCATTTTTGCCGCGCGAAGAACAGCTTATAACAGCGGTTTGTACAGCCCTGCCCGCTTAGCGCGCAACTCTGCGAATCACTCACGCAGCGCCACGTAGCGGAATTATGCAGAGTTCACAGTCACCAATATTAAGCACATAAAGTCTGGTTTACAATGTACTGAATGGAAGCGAACACGAACGAATGAGCATTTGCTCAAAAATCAAATGTTTGTACAGCTTATGGGACTTAACTACGGGGTCACCACTCCCTAAACTTACAAACTACTTATGAACTACTTACGAACTAGGACGGCACAAATATCCATGCCCGAGGGGGGATTCGAACCCCCGACCGTAGTGGCCGTGCAGACCGTGACTGGAGCGCCTCAGTCCCCTCGGCCACCGCGGCCGGCTGAGCATTTGCAGAAAATTCACTACCATTCGCTTGTATATGGGTTGAATCGTTTACACTAGAGGGAACGGAAGAAAACACAAGGTAGTCAACATTGCCTGCGAACGATGTGTTACTGGTTTTTGGAGGTAATATTCGGCATACAGCATACAACTATACCCTGTTAGAGCCACGGCGCGAAACTTTGCTATTCAGTGAGGATTATTGTGCATGGCGTGCGCACTATTTTTTGACGGAGTATGCAAAATGGCGGAGGGAAGGAAGAATTTATGTGTCTCAATTTGTATGGAAGCGAGACACGCATTGAGATCGTGCACTTTACACGGAATTCATCTCCATCCTCCCTTAGCACTGGTCTAAAATTTTCCTTGTATGTCGGCTGCAATTTTTCTCTGGCTTCTCATTAGCATTGAGCAGATGTTTATGAAGAGAACACTAATTACCGACGTCGAGCATCATCTAAGGAGGTGACACGGCTGGCGCGAGCACTACGCGAATCAGGTCTACTGCTCTATATTCAACGAACAACCACGAACGAACAAAACGAACAACCGCGAAAGATAGAGCTACAAAAAAAAGTGGCAAAGTGCGCGCTTTGTGAACCAGAGAGCGCGGGATCAAATCCAGTTCAGACCACAAATTTTTTCACTACCATTTTTAACCGACCATTCACTGCTCAGAGATGATGGAGTGGCTACGAAAGAAATGTAGGTTCGGATTACACGCTAAACTGCAGGTCTCTATTTTCCGATCAGGTAACTGGGAATGGTTAGGGACAACTAAGCAGCTGCAGTGGCGTCCAGTTGAAAGACCTGCAAGAGGCCTACCGGGTACACCAGATAGAATTTTTTTTCGCTCATCCTTGTTAGTTTGTTTGCTCTGGTGAACACCTGGCTTTAACGATACAAATATTTTTTAATAACTTGATACCGACAGTTCAGCTCTTGCACATGAAATTCTGATAAAAGTGGTTAGCTGAGAAAATAAATTCATGACAGTGTTTGATGTCATAGACAACTTCCGTCAATGTGGACTTATAATTCGTTGAAATGAATGTGTCTAGCAGTACCACATTTAATAACAGTTCCTGTCGGCCATTCCTTAAAATAATTTTTGAATTTTGTGCATTTGACAATCAGTGAAATAGTTCTTTGTTTATTCCATGTAGTCGTCACAAAAATGCAAAGTGTCTATTGACCAACAAAAACAAATATTTTTCTTGCACCAGGCACACCAGACAAAGGAAAAATTTATACATTTAGGCAGTTCGCAGTAACCACTAATTTTATTTAGACAGAACTGGGACGGAGTTAGTAATGGTCCCGGCCGTTGTTCTGCATATTGTGCTGCATACCAGGCATACTTCATCAAATTCGTAAAACGTGGCGAAGAAAACTGGTAATGCACAAATGACTAGAGCTTGAGAATACTGTTCCGCTGATAAACCAGAAATGAGAGAGAGAGGTATCGGAAATTATGTTGTCTGATAATTTCCTAAAAAAATGCTTTCCACTTTCGAAAAAAATCTTTATCGAGAGGTTGAATCACACTAGTAGTTCCAGGCGGAATCCACATTACATCCACAGACTTTTCGCCGTCCTCCACAAAAACAGAGGCGTCATTATGACCAGGCCATGAATCCAACAAAAGTATTGAATTAGTTTCTGCAACTGGTAGGAATACGTTTCGAACGAAATGTTGAAAATTATTCTTTCCCATTTTTCCAGATTTTGATACGTCGATTACAAGATTTCTGCAGTTAAACAGTACATTTCTTTATTTTTGGTCCTAAATTGCCTTAAGGTTCTTGAAGACAAATATACAGCTGCGGAAACAGTAAACCACTCATAATTATCACTGGCATTATCGTATATGAATGTGTCATTGCATTCATTGGTTGGGCAATCGACCCCGAAATGATAAAGTGTGGTGTGCACGCAGTTCTTTCACGAAACCTGACTGATCAGCGTTATAAACAGCTGTTGCAGGGATAACAGCAAGTGGCGAATTCGTTTCATCTTTGTGGTCAGATGTCATTTCTGTCGTTGCAGTTTTCAGTTAAACCTAAGGAAGGTGAACGACGTGCGTCATCTACCAGTAAATAGTGTGAATTTCTTTTTGCGTGTTGTCCAATCGGAAGGAAGGGAGATTGAGGTTTAACATCCCGTTCACGGTACAGCCATCAGTGACGGTGCACAATCTCGGATTACGAAAGTTTGTGAAAACAAATAAGACCTGAACTTTTCAAATGAATCATGCCTGCATTTGCATATGCAGGTTTGCTTAATGTCTTGAGTTACAGTATTCGATATTTCTCTCTAGCTTCTTTATTTGATCCAAAAGATTCAAATGTTTGTAGCTCTTATGGGACTTAACTACGGGGTCATCAGTCCCTAAACTTACAAACTACTTATGAACTAGCTAATACTAAGGACGGCACAAATATCCATGCCCGAGGGGGGATTCGAATCCCCGACCGTAGTGGCCGTGCAAACAGTGACTGACGCGCCGCAGAACGCTCGGCCACCGTGGCCGGCTTATTTGATCACTGAAAGCACGAAAGTGAAAAGAAGGTCGGCCTACACTCATCATAAGAGTATTAAACTTTTTTTGCCAGTTCTGAACGCTTAGATGTTTCACGTGTTTTAGTTCACTAGAAGGGAAATGAGTATCTGCATTAAGTAGAAACATCTTTGTCATATTGGAGACTATTGCTTATAGAATGGATAGAGCGCGGCTAAATCCCAATTACTGCGATGGTTAGAATGAATAACTCATATAGCACACCTAACTTTTCTTGTGGGAGTGTATAACAGTTTATTTTAATCGTAAGTACTCTGTATGTGGGTCCTTATCAAAATCTAATGGTATCCATAATTATTTCCAGGAGAGACTGTTTTCCATTACCTGAACATGCACAGCGCCCTCTCTTGGACGCTGAAAACTTTTACTGACTTCTCGAAATTTCTGGCGGTACTCATTCATCCTAGTCTTGTTCGAAAACCTTTCGTGTGGTTTTTAACATCAGAAAACTGCTTCCAGGTAGTAAATGTGGTAACTCTTATCTTTACTAAAGTTTATTATCCCGCCAGTTAACAATAGACGTCATGTGTATGATGGCATCATCTCTGGTGATTATGTTCCTTTATAGTACGTTCTGTTAACTACTTCCAAAATGATTCTTCGTCTTGCTAGGAGGAAACGACACATTGAAACCCATTAGAGGCGGAGCACACGCTTGTATTGATTTTTGCTACAAATGGAGAAGGAATTAGGCCGTGCCTTCTGAAGGGAACCATACCGGCATTTGCCTGCAATGATTAAGGGACATCACTGTAAACCAAAGTCAGGATGGCCGGATGTGGGTCTGAACTGCCGTCCTCCCGAATACGAGGCCAGTGTGGTACCACTGGGCCAATCGCAATGTCTGGATAATGTACGACGTTATGTTTCTGGTGCTAAATGAAATCTCAATATTATGTGGAGAAGATCAGTATGTAATTTTGATGACGTAATTAAACTATACCATATAGGAACAGTGGTTACTTTTTTGATAATAGGCCAATAAAAACTGCAGAAATGTTATGGCCATTACACATAATGGAGATAGAGTGAGTACCATTTTGATTGGGAAATTAAGTTATGAAATTCAATTTTCATTCGCCCACGTCTACTCACTGACAGAGCACTGGGTCTTTATTTTAACCAAATTTCGTACCGATAGTTGGAATTGTAAAAGTAATGAAGAAACAGAACGTAAATCAGTGTTCGATTTGACACTATTGTACAGTGCGTTTCATTTTTCTCGCGATTGAACAATGTTACCTAGTTCGTTCGTCACGGATCTGATATTTACATGAAGCACAAACAGCTGATATACTCTCTTTCACAGTTTGAATAGGCGAGCGGGACAAGTTACACCACGAGTTTGTTTCTTAATGCGAAAACGCTAGATTTCCATACACGATTTCCTATTCAAAATGATGTCGCTTAGTCTCACAAACTAGGCTTTGTATTAGACAAAGTATTTTTCGAAAGAAAGTAAGGTGCAAATGATAACTTCCAAGACACTTGATGTACGTATTTCCATAAATGATGTGACATTGTTCAAATGGGTACGCAATCAAAACTATTGCTCCACGTAAAAACGTTTATTTCAACGAGATGCTATATAGGTACTGAAATGAAAAGTGCACTGCTTCTTTACAGGCTGTTGTTTTACCACGAAGTTGCTAAGAATGTAGTAAACCGTCATTAGTAATCGAATTTCACGCTGGTTGCAAATTGTGCTGTTACTCTCTGCATTTGGAGTGCCGCAGCATTTGGGTGTCAACCGCATTGTGGTTGTATTAATGGCTGAGGAGTGGATGAGCTTCGGCAGAGTTGACACGGCGAGCCATTGGCAGCGCTGTCTATTAGCATCACATTGCTGTGGTGGCGGGCTGAGTATTGCCGAGTACTCCGTTGTGGCTGTTAGAGTAGCTGCCGTTCACTACCGTTGTATGAAGCAAACTCCTGTGCAACAGTGCGCCAGACACCCACTCTATCACGTCATTAGTGCGCGGAAAATGGTCCGTTATAGGCGGCAATCTGGCAGTATGCGTCTCAGTGTTAACAATCTGCTCGCGTATCTCTGGAGTATTTTACTGTAATTACTTTTCAAGCGTCTCCGGCAGTCTAGGCGTGCAAGGAATGCGAGGAGTATATTGCTGTATTTCCTCATGTAAAGCTGTAGATTTTGTGAGCCACTGATTGTTCTCAAACCTCAGTATCTCATTAACCACAGCTAAATCCTTTGTAAGCGTACACTACCGGCAGCAATTACGGTGAAGCTTTTTTAATGAATAGAGTTAAATGAAATGACAGATAAGGAAAGTCTGGTATGAAGTATTAAATTAAGACTTCCTAGTTTTAATTATAAAAATGTGCGGTCTCTCGTCTTAAGCAGAGAGTTAATGGATATGCTTCATTATACATAACGTTCTAGGCAAACTGAGGCGATATAAGTAGTTTCATTACACAAATTTCGGTTTGTGAGTTTTTTATTTTAATTAAGGTTGTTGTCTGTTATCAGAAAAGTGATATAGTGTGGTGTCATTTCTCTTAGACCCATAAATACACTTACAAGGGAACGGTCCAATAAGAGATATCGAAACCTAACCTGAAATTTTGTACATAGACAGAAGACAACGAAAGAAATGTACTGTCAAAATTTTAGCTGCTAAGAGGCACTGCAAGTAGTTTCAAAAAATAGCTGAAAATTGCCTAGTTCGTAGCGCGCCAGTTGGCGGTAGAAATGTACACCCCTACTGGCGTTGTAGCAACAGCGCATGCGCAACTAGGCACGCACACACACACAGAGAGACACACACAGTCGAGGTTGGCAGTGTATTGTAAACAGGAAACACGACACAACTCGATCGTAATTTGTAAAGGACGTTTCAGGTTATCGTTCGTCTATTATCAAAAAAATGTTCAAATGTTTGTAATGCTTATGGGACTTAACTACGGGGTCATCAGTCCCTACACTTACAAACTACTTATGAACTACTTACGAACCAGGACGGCACAAACATCCATGCCCGAGGGGGGATTCGAACCCCCGACCGTAGTGGCCTTGCAGACCGTAACTGAAGCGCCTCAGTCTCCTCGGCCACCGCAGCCGGCCGTCTATTATCAGTTGAATTTTGCAGTAGTGGTAAGTATTGACAATAAAGATAAAGCTGAATTAATATTTAATGTGCTTTCGTCAGGAATGCTGCTTATAGTATCTTTTTTTTTCTTCTTCCAGTTTCACAGTAATGTAAAATCCAATTAACGTTCTCAATTTAGCAAAGATGAAATACGAAGAACGTGGTTTCCAGCCTAAATCACCTACTTCTCCTGAGGACGTATATATGTGTCATTTGTTGACTGATTTCTTTGACATTCATTCGAATGATACCGAAATTTCATTTGATATCGTGGAAACGTTAGAAGAAATAGGAAATAACTGTGACGCTTCCACGAACTGTGACTCGGACGACGTCAGTTGTGCCAGTAACAGTTCTGAAGAAGCTACCTGCAGTAAGAAATATGCGCCAAACGGAAACTCGAAAACATCTGAAAGAAAAACTGTTCGAAAGATTTAGAAATGCTCGTGAGAGGCAATGCACCGTTACCTATGGAGATGTACGAGACTTGGCCATCCGAATTGCATCTGACACGAACACTGCTAATTTCCAGGCTTCGTCGACCTGGCTACAAAGGTTCAAGAAATTGTACAGAATGGAAGTCGCAGAATTACCAAGTTTACGTCACGTAAATGTGTAGAGCAGCTACCAGTGATAGACAATGCCCTAGAGAAGTTCATAAGTGACAAAAAAGGCGAAACTTGCTGTTATTCCTGCAACACTACAACGGTTCAAATGTTCAAATGTTTGTTAAGCTTATGGGACTTAACTACGGGGTCATCCGTCCCTAAAGTTACAAACTAAGGTGGACCACCCTGTGGCACAGCATGCAGCGGAGCACATGCTTGATTTCAATGGCTGCTTCACAACCCGGGCCATCTGGATCCTCCCATCCACCACCAGCTTTTCTGAACTGCACAGATGGGAGTTATCCCTACAATACATTCTCCGATCCCGAAATCAACCAGGCCTCAACCTACGATAACTTCCCTATATATATATATATATATATATATATATATATGTATATGTGTATGTATATATATATATATATATGTATATGTGTGTATATGTATATATGTATGTGTATGTGTGTATGTATATATATATATATATATATATTCCATACCTTACAGTTCCACCTCTGTATCCCAAACCTCGCCTGATTTGAGTGGTGTGTGAATGTGTGATCGTGTGTGTGTATATGTATGTGTGTGTGTGTGTGTGTGTGTGTGTGTGTGTGTGTGTGTGTGTGGTCTTGTGCACTTGCAGTGTACATGAATTATTTTAAATTATTTTACTTTATTTTATTTTATTTTATTTTCTCCCCTCACCCGCCTCCCCACTCCATTCCTAAGCTGCATCTCGTTATTCCCATCTAACCCATCCCCACCACCGTGACGTAACCTTTCTATCCCCTCCCCCTCCCCTCCCCTCCCGTCCCCGATTCGCTGCAGAGCGTGATTCGAAGTGTGGCAGTCGGAGGTGATGGTTGTATGACTGTGTTGTGTGCCTGTGTGATTGCGTGAGTGCTCTATTTCTGAAGAAGGCCATGGCCGATAGCTGAATGTGTTGTATGTGTGTGTCTTTTGTATGTGCCTGTCGCAGCTCGTCGCCACGTCTTTGCGGTGAGTAGTAAACTGTCCTCACTATATTATTTATTCCAACCTGGACTTTCCAATTTTATAAACTACTTATGAACTACTTACGAACTAGGACGGCACAAATATCCATGCCCGAGGGTGGATTCGAACCCCCGACCGTAGTGGCCGTGCTGACCGTGACTGGAGCGCCTCAGTCACCTCGGCCACCACGGCCGGCATTACAACGGGATAAGTGATAGGAAAGGGAGTGTCGCTTATGGTTCTATGACTTTTCCTTTATTAAATAGGATCTTGAAATTTATGAAGTCGTATGACTGCACTTTATTCGCAACACAGTATTCATAATTAGTTTAGGTCCGTAACAGAAAAAGTCATCTGAGGTGACACAAAGAATAGAAACAAAGTCATACCATTTCCCATGTCGAATGTTGTCTTGTTAACTGTGGTAGAGATGTCCGTAGTTCGGCGAGGCGCGTAGCGACAAGACGCGGAGGTGGCGCGGCGTGAAGCACCGAAGCTTGTCTCGTTACAGTTCCGTCTGACGAGCTGCGACGGCAAGTCCGTCTCCTGATCTGGGACTGATCGAACGGATCTTCGCTCCCTATTGCAAATGACGCAGACAGTTCAGTCTCCGACAATCAGGCTGGACGTTAGTGCTAACATTTTGAAATGGTTGAAAACGCGATAAATCTCTCTTTGGGATTCCTTACAGCTTACTAATAAAGAATTTGTTTTTCGGCTGTTGACGTAGGCAAGAAGCAGGATTGGCCATCGAGCGTTTATCCAAGAGAACTAATGACTATTGGTTGAATGCGCAGCTTCCGCATAGAATAGCCACTGAGCCTGACTTTGTAATCGGAAGTATGAAGAGGTTTGGGTTTAGGGATATCTCGTGGTAGACGATGTGCGAGAATCAGGGTTCTGTTACGAAGAAGTTGTAGGCGGCTAATGTGTATCTCAGTCGCTTTACCCCACACCACTGCTACATACAGCAGAGTAGAGCGCCACCCCAAGGTGAGGGAGTAGGTTTGACGTAGCCTTCAGGATAGAGTATAGCTGGGACATGACAGCCCTGGCAGTTTTGACGAAGTCGTCCACGTGTTGACTTCTTCCCAACATCACTTCCGATACTTGGCCGCACTGCCCAAGGGGATAGCGGTTCCTCTGGAAGTGAGATCGAGTAGATCTGCTGACACGGATTTCCTGGTGACGATGAGCGTTTGGGTCTTGGTACCATTGAAGATAACAAGGTGAGGGTCTGAGAGGTGGGTTACCGATTTCGATCTAATTAGCATGGACGTTCTACATTGAACAAAAGAGGCAGTTATTTGGGCTTTTTGCTAGACAGTAGTTTTTAAAAAAATGAAGGTCAAATTTGATGATTGTAAATCGTCTGGCCTTGGACTGTCAAACTTTGAATCCAAGTTAGAACCTCCGTCATTGCAATTTTTGTTAGATTTTTTGCTGTATTTGATAATATTCTCTACATCTACATACATACTCCGCAATTCATCGTAAGGTGCGTGGCGGAGGGTACACTGTACCACTACTAGGCATTTCCTTTCCTATTCCAGTCCCAAATAGAACGAGGAGAAAAGAATGCCTATATGCCTCCGTACGAGTCCTAATTTCTCTTATCTTGCCTTTGTGATCACTACGCGAAATGTAAGTAGCCAACAGCAAGATCGTACTACACTCAGCTTCAAATTCCGGCTCTCTAAATTTACTCAACAGAAATTCACGAAAAGAACGTCGTCTTTCCTCCAGCGATCCCCAATTGAGTTGCCGGAGCATTTCCGTGACACTCGCGCATTGGTCGAACCTACCAGTAACAAATCTAGCTGCTCGGCTCTGAACTGCCTCTATGTCTTCCTTTAAACTGATCTGCTGCGGGTCCCAAACGCTTGAGAAATACTCAAGACGTGGTCGTACAAGCGTTTTATACGCGGTCTCCTTTACAAGTGAAGTACATTTTCCCAAAATTCTCCCAATAAACCAAAGTCGGCTGTCCGCCTTACTCACAACTGTCCTTACAAGTTCGTTCCATTTCATATCGCTCTGCAATGTTACGCCTAGATATTTGAACGACGCAAGAAGTTCCCTACTAATGCTGTATTCGAACATTATAGGATTGTTTTTCCTACTCATGCGCATCACCTTACATTTTTCTACATTGAGAGCTAACTGCCATTCTTCGCACCAACTAGAAATTTTGTCTAAGTCATCCTGTATGCTATTACAGTCAGTTAAAGACGACACCCTCACATACACCACAGCATCATCAGCAAACAGCCGTAGATTACCATTTACTCTGTCCATCAGATCACTTATATAGATAGAAAATAATAGCGGTCCTATCACACTCCCCTGGGGCACGCCTGACGATACACTCTTCTCATATTTGTAATACCTATGCTTACCTTAGTTTGAAGTAGAGCACCTCTAAGAGTCATTAATATTCAAATCCCTTAAGTGTAAAATAGATTTATGCACCACTAGTGGGAATTTTGTGAACTATGACGTGTTTAACAGATGCAGCAGAGTTTGTAAAAAGTGTCCGTGATACTTCTTGTGTTAAGATTGTCTGCAGTGTGAACTTCAGTTATCATCTTTTCTTGTGTTTTAGGAGAAAATGGCGGTGTAAGAATTTTGAATATTTTGTCGTTGGTTTTTTCAATATAAAGAACCAGTTTTGGAAGGAGAAGAAAATCACAGCAACAAAGACAGTTATGGAGAACCATTATAAGCACAAAAATTCGTGTATACTATCCAACTTTGAATTTTATATCACACATTCTTCAAATGTTCAAATGTTTGTTAAGTTCAAAATGTTCAAATGTTTGTTAAGCTTATGGGACTTAACTACGGGGTCATCAGTCCCTAATTTGTTAAGCTTAAGGGACTTAACTGCGGTGTCATCACCCTAAACTTCCAAACTACTTATGAACTACCTTATACTAAAGACGACACAAACATCCATGCCCGAGGGGGCATTCGAACCCCCGACTTTAGCGGCTGTGCAGACTGTGATTGGCGCGCCGCAGACCGCTCGGCCACTGCGGCCAGCTATCACGGTTTCTGTATGTTGCGTATGTGCGTCATTGCTTGAATACTGACAAACGAGCAACATATAATTTTTTTCACTTTTTCCCCCTTGGCTTGTACGACTTTTAGAACACAAACATAACTTTTTTAAAGTAAAAAACAAAATCATGCATTTAAGGTTTAAGTGTATTATCTGTTTACAGCAGTTTTATTCGTTATACACAGTGCAGAAACAATAAAAATAAGAAATAAATGAAATAAAATAACTTCTGAAGTATAATATTAGGTAATTACAGTTTTTGGCTGTCTCTTCGTCAGCATTCTCACAGCCAGTACGGTGAAACTTATCATAATATCAACCAAAACCCAAATATTTCTAATAAATAAATAAATAAATAAAATAAAAAAGGTTCAAATGTTTGTAAACCTATTGGACCAAACTGCTATGGTCATCAATTCCTAGACCTGCAAGCTACTTAAACTAACTTAAGCGAACCTAAGGACAACACACAAACACACATGCCCTAGGGAGAATTCTAACCTCCACAGCAAGGCACCTCAGAGAGCGCGGCCGCTCCAACGGCACCAAATATTTCTCACGCCATGCACAAGACACGAATGAAATATTGCCACATTCAAATGTTGTCCGAAATAGCGTTCGTGGGAAACATACCTGATTTATATTACTGAAGACAGGTCTATCACATATTAATTTCGATGCGTACCAAGAGTATAAAAGCGTATCTTGAAAGACAGCCGCGGAAAACTGATTATGGACCAAGTCATGAATTTTAATAGCATCTGCTCTATCATGAATTTCTCTGAACTCGTTTAATGTGGCATGATCTTGAAGTCTTTCGATATAATTCTTCACCTGTCGAAATAAGTAAACGTCACAAGTTTAACAAAGAAAATTTTATTTCGGCGGTATCATCATAACAGTGCGGGTCATTTGCGCATCAACAAAAGTCATGTCGTAGCGCGTCATGTCAGTTTGGCCAACTCATGAATCCAACATGAATCAAAATTAATTGAATTTGCACTGTGTATCGCAAATAAAACAGCTGTAAGGAGATACTAGAGTTCATTGAATATTAATCACAGTTTCCGATGCTCTACTTCAAAATAATACAAGAAAAGGCATTACAAATGCGAGAATACTATCAAATACATTGAAATACATCTGATAAAAAATGCCATGAAGGAAGTTCGAACCTGGATCCACGGTTTGACAGTCCCAGACACGAACAGCATTTTCTTTATTTATTTTGTTCTTAAGGTAGATCGATGCTTTGCGATCGTTTGTTCATGTTCGTTCTGGGTTGTTTGTTGAGAATTTGGCTCGGTTGTTTTAATAACCGATTGTGTTTTTCTCGAGTTCAAAAAGGCGTTCGACGCGGTGCCACGCTGCAGACTGCTAACGAAGATACGAGCTTATGGAATAGGTTCACAGATTTGTGACTGGCTGGAAGACTTCCTAAGTAATAGAACGCAGTACGTTGTTCTCGACGGCGAGTGTTCATCAGAGACGAGTGTATCGTGAGGCGTGCCCCAGGGGAGTGTGATAGGACCGCTATTATTTTCTATCTATATAAATGATCTGGTGGACAGAGTAAGTTGTAATTTGCGGCTGTTTGCTGATGATGCTGTGGTGTATGGGAGGGTTTCGTCTTTAACTGACTCTAATGGCATACATGATGACTTAGACAAAATTTCTAGTTGGTGCGAAGATTGGCAGTTAGCTCTCAATGTAGAAAAATGTAAGGTGATGCGCATGAGTAGGCAAAACAATCCTATAATGTTCGAATACACCATTAGTAGCGAGCTTCTTGATGCTGTCGCGTCGTTCAAATATCTAGGCGTAACACTGCAGAGCGATATGAAATGGAACGAACATTTAAGGACAGTTGTGAGTAACGCGGACAGCCGACTTCGGTTTACTGGGAGAATTTTGAGAACATGTACTTCACCTGTAAAGAAGACCGCGTATAAAACGCTTGTACGACCACGTCTTGAGTATTGCTCAAGTGTTTGGGACCCGCAGCAGGTCAGTTTAAAGGAAGACATAGAGGCAGTTCAGAGGCGAGCAGCTAGGTTTGTTACTGGTAGGTTTGACCAATGCGCGAGTGTCACGGAAATGTTCAGGCAACTCAATTGGGGATCGCTGGAGGAAAGACGACGTTCTTTTCGTGAATTTCTGTTGAGTAAATTTAGAGAGCCGGAATTTGAAGCTGAGTGTAGTACGATCTTGCTGCCGCCTACTTACTTTTCGCGTGGTTATCACAAAGACAAGATAAGAGAAATTAAGGCTCGTACGGAGGCATATAGGTATTCTTTTTTTCCTCGTTCAATTTGGGAGTGGAATAGGAAAGGAAATGCCTAGTAGTGGTACAGTGTACCCTTCGCCACGCACCTTACGGTGAATTGCGGAGTATGTATGTAGATGTAACAGACAGAGTTAAGCACTCTAGCCGAGCTCGATGAGCCACCGCGCCCGGCAGGATCACTCGACCGGTGACGTCGCTCGGTAAGTCGTTCATGTTTACGAGTACTCAAGCTACAGCATGAAAACACAAAATGTTAATTACTCGAACGTCATTACCTTTGACCCGACATAGACTAGTAAAAGTGCTTATCTTCAGACGATCTTTCGATGTATAGCATTGAAAACTTTGACCTCACTTTTTCAAACGCAACTGTCTAGCAAAGAGCCTAAACACGCATCTCTTAATATTCAATATAGAACGACCAAGCAAAATTTAGATGGAAATCGGCGATTGACTTGTCAGAGCCTCTCCTGGTAGGCCGTCATTTCCTTGGCCGGCGGCTGTGTTGGGCGCTCCCTTTAGCAGTCGTGCCTGCTGGTGGCGGCGGACCGCCTTCAAAGTCCAGCAGGCGGAAGGATAATCGCGGGAGCTGACGACTTGGTGACGCGCGGACGGAAATTGGTTCCCCGCTGGCAGAGCCGCAGTTAGCGGACGCGCGCTGCCCCTCGCTGCAGCCTCAAACAAACAGATGTAAATACACTGTTGGTAAATTGAGTCCGCGTCCATAACATATGATTCTCTTGTAACGTAAGATGAACGTTGGAGGAGGATCGCCTGGGGGCCAAGAGGACGTTGTGCTGTTAGGACAGGCCGTGTGCAGCCGATATTCTCCAATTTCCTTGACATAAATAAATTGCTGTGTCCAGAAAAGAAGAAACGTGTTGTGTACCGGGCAGCCGGCCGCAGTGGCCGAGCGGTCTGCGGCGCGCCAGTCACAGTCTGCACGGCTGCTACGGTCGGGGGTTCGAATCCCTCCTCGGGCATGGATGTTTGTGTCGTCTTTAGTATAAGGTAGTTCTCAAGTACTTTGTAAGTTTAAGGACTGATGACCCCGCAGTTAAATACCTTAAGCTTAACAAACATTTGAAACATTTGTGTACCGGCCATCTGAGATCACTCAGAGCCACAAGTATAGCCTGTAAAACATACTACTAAGTTCTCAAAATTATCCATTCAACCCTTGCAATACGAACACGACGAACCAGCAGACTCTGATTTCAGTTGTACTCGAATATTACACATCTGTATGGCATCTTACAACTCGTTACTGCCCACTCGACGTCACTGACCGACACTTCCACACTCACCATCTTGTCCCTTTAAACACGATCTCGCGGTCCTCACTCGGGCATGGGTGTCTGTGTTGTTCTCTAGTTAGTTTCACTTAGTTTAAGTAGTTTGTAAGTCAAGGGACTGATGGTCATTGCAGTTTGGTCCAAAAGGTTTACAAACCTTTGAACATATGGACATTTGGATGCGAACCACCTGCCATTAGCATAATAGTTTGCAGTGCCATCAACCACGCTAATGCTCCGACGTAGATGACAAAATGTTCAAATGCTTGTTAGAGTTTATGAGACTTGCTAATAGTAAAGTCGGCACAAATAGCCATGCCGAAGGGGGATTCGAGCGCCCGACCGTAATTGCCGTGCAGAACGTGACTGGCGCGCCGCAGACCGCTCGGCCATCGCAGCCGGCACCTAGATGACGCCTCTCTATATGACGTATATCACAATATTAATACGCCAACACGAAAATTTAACTAACGATTTTCGATAATAATTGTACAAGTAGACCAACAAAACGTATATAATTCTGAATCTGCTTTTCTAGAGATAAGCATCAAACAAAACTCATGTGTACTTAGCCATTAGGAGTGGTGAAATGTAATGCCGCGGTGACCGAGCGTTCTGCGGCGCGTCAGTCAGTCTGCACGGCCACGACGGTCGGCGGTTCGAATCCCCACTCAGCATGGATATTTGTGCCGTCCTTAGTATTAGCTAGTTCATAAGTAGTTTGTAAGTTTAGGGACTGATAACCCCGTAGTTAAGTCCCATAAGCTCTACAAACATTTGACCATTTGAAATGTATTGTTATAAATATTTTCGTATCTATAATTCTGATGTTACCTTCTCTATCACTTACTTCAATCTCCGACTGCCATAATAATAATAATGATAATAACACGTGAACAACGATGAGCTACCAGCCTGGTCGGTCGCGGTGGCCGAGGGGACTGAGGCGCTCCAGTCACGGTCTGCACGGCCACTACGGTCGGGGGTTCGAATCCCCCCTCGGGAATGGATATTTGTGCCGTCCTTAGTCTTAGTTAGTTCATAAGTAGTTTTTAAGTTTAGGGACTGATGACCCCGCAGTTAAGTCCTATAAGCTATACAAACATTTGAACATCTTTGAACTACCAGCCTGTTCTCTGCGTGCCGAATATATGTCTTGGTAGGAACGACACATGAAGGAATCAGTGGTTTCAGAAATCGCATTCTAGGGACATTCATATTTAAGTTCAAATGTTCAAATGTTTGTATAGCTTATGGGACTTAACTACGGGGTCATCAGTCTCTAAACTTACAAACTACTTATGAACTAACTATGACTAAGGACGGCACAAATATCCATGCCCGAGGGGGGATTCGAGCCCCCGACCGTAGTGGCCGTGCAGACCGTGACTGGAGCGCCTCAGTCCCCTCGGCCACCGCGGCCGGCCATATTTAAGTGGTTCATTTATAGATTCATACGCATGCCGTGAAGTGACAGTGCCACAAATATATATAAATCAAAACATTGTACTAAGGAAGTCTTGGCGTTCTTAATTGCAGTCGTTATTTCGCTTAGTTTTCTGTAAGAGCAACTCTGTAGTCATTTATAGCTGTTGTTTCTTTAGCTTTAAATAACTACAACACTGGAAAGAGGATATGAACAGAGAATAGTAAGAAGGAGAGGTGCGGAGATAGGGGATAGGAAGTAGACGGGCAAATGTAAAAGATGATTGCTCTTCTCGAGGGCAGTTATGCGTCACATGCCCGACAGGCGATAAACCGTCTGCTTATACAGATGGATTGTAGTAAAATGCGTCCATTACTTCCAGGGCCGGCGCACGGCACGTGCGAAAGGTGCGGCCGCACTGGGCGACGCATCAGCGGGGAGGCACCAGACACAGGCAGTGGCGGGTCTGGCCATCCGTGTTACACAAAACGACCCACAGGAGCCGTGGGGAACGCTGTGACAAATCGTTTCTCTGCTTCCAGAGTAGCCATTCCAGCCTTGCTGCATTTTTTACGAATGAAAAATACAGAATTGGTGTTGGCAGTTGACTGATAAATTCAACACAAATCAGAGGCAATTTCATAGCTTTTCGTAATTTGTAACTCGAGATTATAGCCTAGAAATTATGTAATATGGAAGTGTTCAGTACAATTACACTTGCCAGATTGGAAGAGTAAAATATCAGGGAAAAATACACTGTGGCCGGCCGCGGTGGCCGAGGAGACTGAGGCGCTTCAGTCACGGTCTGCACGGCCACTACGGTCGGGGGTTCGAATCCCCCCTCGGGCATGGATATTTGTGCCGTCCTAGTTCGTAAGTAGTTCATAAGTAGTTTGTAAGTTTAGGGACTGATGACCCCGTAGTTAAGTCCCATAAGCTTTACAAACATTTAGTAATAAATACACTGTGTTAGAATTTTGGATTTGTTGTCGTGAGAAAAACATTTTATGAATTGAAATGTTACTCTTTACTTTTCAGATCAACTTCTTATAGAAAGTCTTAACATTACTGGCACATAATTAATTGGTATTTAATTTCTATGTTCTCATTCGCACGTGGTTGTGGATTTAACAACGCCAGCCAATTTTGATCGTATAACAGTATTCATAAGATTTAAAATTCTAACAGTTTGCATTAAATTTCAACCTAATTATGAATTCAGTCTTCATTAGAGCAAGATACAAAGGTATTTTCGACTTTATTAGCTGTCACCGAACTTTGATTTAAACAAATGACATAAAGATTCGTGCTAGGCTGCGTTAGCCGCGGTGCCGAGTGATCTAAGGCGCCTCGCTGCGTAACGCACGGTTGCTCGCCGTGGAGGTTCGAGTCCTCCCTGGGGCATGGGTGTGTGTGTGTGTTGCCCTTAGGTTAGTTTACCTTAGTTTAAGTAGTTTGTAAGCTACGGACCCGACGCAGTTTGGTCCGATAGATTTACAAACATTTGAATTTAGGCCGCGTTACGCACCCAAGTTTCCTGCTTGTTAGGCTGTCGCGCTGACCACTGCACCGTTGCACGCAGTAGTCATATCTGCACGGACTACGCCCTAGTATGTTCCTACCAGACCCAATTTCCAACTTACCCGCACACTGTTGACGAGCAATACACACGATATAATTTCTTTTAAATTTCTGTTAGTACTGGTCTGTCGAACGATGTTTGATCCGCCCGACAATGAAGCAAATGAAATTGTGTGATATATTGGAATTATTATATTATACAGAACTTTACCAGAAGCTTTTTGTCACGAGATGTTGTATTTTTCTGGAGTCTGGATATTATATGAAATGTTTGGAAAATCCAGACGACTCCCGACCTTCTGGCAACACGAAGAATAGTTAGTAAGTTCACATGTTGCTCTAAGCTAGACTACTTTTCCTTCAAGGTTGAAGACAGGAAAAATCTCTTCTATTATTTGAAAAATGTGGTTGCATGTCAAGAAAGTCCGCGTCTTTCCGATTGCTAGAATGAAAAATAAAGGGAAGAAAAGTGAACTGATACAGCGGTGTAGATTGGTCTGTTAGCACTTACTGAAAAATCAGACGCGAAAAAGTAGTCATGTAACGTTGACATTCGTCCAAGTGTCTCTACTTTCTGATGAGCGAGCGCGGTCCAGTTCGCTAATATTTTTCCATTTATTTTCCATTACCTTCTTAATCTCAGCATACCGCGCGAACTGGGGCGCCATGCTGCGGTGCGCACGGCCGTTCGACGTCGGGGGTTCGAGTTCCCCCTCGGTCATGAGTGTTTGTGTTGTCCTTAGGTTGGTTTACCTTAGTTCCAGTAGTTTGTAAGCTACGAACTAATGACGACACAGTTGAGTCTGATAGATTTACAAACATTTGAACATTTTGAATCTCAGCATTAAAAAGAAATAAGTTATGAAAATGAAAAGAATATCATCCCATTTTCTTTCAAATCTTCGTCGTTGTATGGGAAAAGCGTAAGGGGCAAAAAAGTGCAACTAGAAAGAGGGATTTATGCCAACTTTAACGTAACTTCTGTACTTCAGAAATATGCAGCCCATGACCTTCCGAGCCGCGGCAGAGCGGTCGAGCGCATTGAGGCGCTATGCTCCGATGTGCGAGGCCGTTCCCCGTCGGGGGTTCGAATCCCCCCTCGGGCATGAATGTTTGTGCTGTCTTTAGTATAAGGTAGTTCATAAGTAGCTTGTAAGTTTTGGGAATGATGACCCCGAAGTTAAGTTCCATAAGCATTACAAACATTTGAACATATGTGCTTCCGAATGTTGATCAGTGTGTGGTTTGAAAAACTGCATTAAATCGGTCAACAACTCGTGAGATTTTCAGTGAAAGCGTGTCCAGTTTTGTCTTTTATATAACCATATAACACTTTTTTGTTATCAAAACATTTGGCAGTATAAGTGTCATAGAGAAAAAAATTAACTGGTTTTAACATTAATAAGTGTTTCTAATTATTATTTTTTTATTTGTTTGAGGGGAGGGCAATTTTGCAATTCGAAGGGCGCGGCAGTTCTGCTTGCGCACGCCCTGATTATTTCTGTTGTATGCTGCAGCATTTCATTTCGGTCAACTCGTGCATTTCCGTCAATCTCGATTCGTTTAAGAGTTGGTCTTTCCACCGGCGAAATTAATTATAGTTTCACCAGTTCAGAAAAGAAATTGGACAAACTGAACATTCAAAGAGTGCCAGGGCATCGCTCTGACATGCATATATGGCATGTGGACGACTTAATCGCACTCTGAATATGTAGATAAAATGATCTAACACAGGAAAGAAGCGAAGAATGAAGTTTGAAATGTAGAGGATACATTTAGAATTTAGAAAATCAACTTTTTCCGAAGGGTCAGTGAACCACTAAACTCACAGTACACTGCGTTACGGATGGGAAACGTCTTTTGGAGGTTATGCTAGCTAATAACACGCGAAATAACTTGAGCAGTGAAATGTGTGAAAGTAACAGACAGCTTCTTCAGCAAAGCAACCTGTTCCGTTTCATGTTTAGTTCTACGTTGTGTAGTGCCTTTATTCAAGCACCAATAAGACATTGCAGAAAGAAGATAGAACCACAACGAGAAATGAAATATACAGCAAAGCGACGAAGGAAACGTTGCTAGTATGTCGTTTGAAAGCAGCAAGAATCCTCCGTGACTTTCCGAGCAAAGTGGTTTTATGCCTACCATCTCAGATTGTCGACTTTCTTGGATGAGTGAGAAAAACGGTTATTGCGATAAATAGAATTTACAAAATATGTTGCCAGTGTTTTATAGTTGACGTTCGCTGGAGTATGGGCCCCGTGGAAGAACGCTGCCTCGAATATCAACGCAATTAACCAAGGAAACCTACTATTGTTGAACATCGTGTCTCCACTACATGTTCAAGTATGACAAAGCAACAATTCTGGCTACGGAAATTTTTTTGGACTTCGTTGTTAAATTATCCGAGGAAATATATATGACGGAAAATCTGCTGAAACGTGAGTGGATTCCTATCATCTACACGATTTTCTGTATTCGAAGGGCAGATACACTGGTGGACGCATCGAGGGTCAACGCAGAGGACAGCTAAAGCCGCAATTCCACAGCCGAGGGCGGTGGCGCAGGGCAGCTGGTCAGCGTGTCGCCATGATCACGACGCATGCGCGGAATACTCGCGGCACACTAATGAACTGCCACCTGGACATTAACAGACTTCAGTGACTCACTTCAAAATGAATGGCCAGTGCCCATTCAGAGTATCCTACACTGTAGTTGACGACTACCGACTGCAAATGCGTTATATACTGGAACATTCAAAAAAATGTTCAAATGTTTGTTAAGCTTATGGGACTTAACTACGGGGTCATCAGTCCCTAAACTTACAAACTACTTATGAACTACTTACGAACTAGGACGGCACAAATATCCATGCCCGAGGGGGGATTCGAACTTCCGACCGTAGTGGCCGTGCTGACCGTGACTGGAGCGCCTCAGTCACCTCGGCCACCGCGGCCGGCTGGAACATTCAATTCACCTAGAAAACTCGAATCTTTACAGCGGAAGCCATATTCAGTATCTCCGAAAAGTACTGACACCATAACAATAATTATTTGTATATGTCCCAACAGGCATCTGACAATTTTAATGCTATCGCATTCATACGCTCGATCCCTTTCGGGAATCCAGTATAAACTGCGACAAAGTGGAACTAATAGGCAGGGGGCATTATCGTCGTAGTGTGCTATAAGTTGAGAATTTGGGTTGGTAGGGAATCGTGCCTGGATAGCATAATTGGTTAAGGCGGTCGCTGGCACAAAGCGGGAAATACGGGTTCGAATCCCGGTCCAGCACAAGTTTTCAAGTTGCCATTGCATTTATTTCAATTCCCTGAAACGTTCGAGATGATTCAATCTTTCGAATACGTGAAACCACAAACTGTGTCTGTCCTTTCGCACATGTCGGAAAATAACAGACACAATACCAACAAAACGTTTTCATCTGATCAATTCTCGGTCTCAACGGTACGCCCGCAGACATGTGCATCGACGTGATAACTGAAAGGGGCTTCGATTAAAGAGAAATAAGACAAATAAGAGTAGTTAATACAGCGAATAAATAACCACCATCCTTCAGTACACACATAATACAAGGACGGATCAGAAATCAAATGTATGTAAAGCTTATGGGACTTAACTGCGAGGTCATCAGTCCCTAAACTTACGAACTACTTATGAACTAGCTTACACTAAAGACGACACAAATATCCATGCCCGAGGGGGGATTCTAATCCCCGACGGGGAACGGCCTCGCGCATCGCAGCATAGCGCCTCAATGCGCGGCCGCTAGGACGCGGCGATGGATCAGAATATAATGCCTCAAGTGACATAAAAATTTAATAATGAACATAAAAGAGCAAAATTACTGGGGCCTTGACCTGAACTGTACTCTACACAACACTAACACACTGTCATTCAAAATCGTAGCTGTACACATTTCTGCAATCGTTGGACCCAGGCATCAGAAACAGTTTCGAAAAATTCATGGTTTCAAGATGATTTGGTTGTAATCATTTGTCACACTGCAAAACTTTTGAATTTTTTCAGTTGGTTTTGATGCCTGGGTTCAACAATGCTGTAAATGTGTAAAAATGGAAGCTATGTTGAATGGTTGAACGGCAGTCTACGGCTATATCGTTACTCCGCAAGACAAATGTCGTTGTGGCGCGATGAGTACTTCTGGTATCACTCCCTGTTCTACTGGTTTTTGAGAGACCGAGCGAGGTGGCACAGTGGTCACACACTGGACTCGCATTCGCGACGGCGGTGGTTCAAATCCATCTCCGGTCATCCACATTTAGGTTTTTCGTGATTTCGCTAAACCACTCCAGGTAAATGCCGCAATGGTTCCTTTCAATGGGCACGGCGAGTTCCTTCCCCATCCGTACCCAAAACTCCGAGTCTCCGTCTCTAATGACCAAGCTGTCGACGGGACGTTAAAGCCTAAGCATCCTTGTGAGGCTGCCAGATAAATAAAAAATACTCAAGAACAAGCACCTTGCGAACCACGTCTTTCGAAGATGACTTACAATTTCTCAAGATCCTTCCACTGAATATTTCTGGCATCTCCTTATCCCATCATTTGGTATATATTGTCATTACAATTAAGATCCGTCATAATATTTGCTCCTGGGTAATTTACAACAAATACTGCATCCAGGAATTTGTTATTAATAGTGTAACTGAATAGTAGCGAATTCATTTTCCTATGTAACCGCAATACGTCATACTTATTTACATTCAGTATCAACTTCCAGTCTCTGTACCACTCATCGTTCCTTTATATGTCGTGCACATACATACTCTCCTCTGGCGTTGCTACATTCTAATAGGAAGCCACATCACCTTCGCATAACCTTAAAGAGCATCCGACGCATTCTATTGGATTATTTACATACATTGTAAGCAGTAGTAGTTCAATCACGCCGCCTTCGGCGATGTATAGTTTCTACCTGCAATAAAGCCTTGCGCCCCTTCGCAAATCTGGTCCGATACTCTGAAAGATAGTTTTAGCTCCACGTTCATTGTGAGACAGTGCCCAATAAATTTATGAGGTCAAGAAATACGGTATCGAACTAAGGACCGAATGTCTACAGCTGTTTGTATCCCGTGGAGGAACAAAGCGAATGGTATGTAGATAATAGTTGCTAATTGCACTGTTATACGTATGTATTATTAGCGAAGCACTACTTTTTGATTCACCCTGGTATGTTTCTTTCTCTGTGTGGTTATTGTGAGCACTAAAAAGGTGTATACAAGTTTGATTTCCAATTCTACCTTCATACCTCCTCAGCGGGAATCTCCGCGAAAATGAGGATAATAAAAAATGTTCAAATGTTTGTAAAGCTTATGGGACTTAACTGAGGGGTCATCAGTCCCTAAACTTACAAACTACTTATGAACTAGCTTATACTAAAGACGGCACAAACATCCATGCCCGAGAGGGGATTCGAGTCCCCGACGGGGAACGGCCTCCCCGCATCGGAGCATGGCGCCTCAATGCGCTCGGCCACTCTGCCGCGGCGAAGATAATATACAGGGACACCAACAAAGAGACCACATGGATAACGACTTATAGAATTTTTTGATATCTATGGTACATGAAGTACAGAATTCAAATTGCTATCAGCGAAAGCCATTCGACGCAACTCTCTCAAAAATTCTCGAAAAAATCGACTTTGAAGTTTTGCATATACGTGTAAGTACTAATAATTAAAACAGATGTAATGTCTGCCGGTGTAGCTCAGGTGGTAGTGTTTTGTCTCACAATCATAATGTCGGTGGTTTAATTCCCATTGTGACGAATTTTTTTCCGTTGCTTTCGAATTCAGTTATATAAAATATTTTGGGATATCTAATTCCACGTCTTGTGTCAGTTTTTGTTCATGCGGATGTAGGAGAGCTGAACACCTTGTCGTCACCTAAAACGATGGCTGAGTAGGTTAGCTGCTTGACAAGCCATTAGTAGCTATGGTATGACTTTCCACAAACAGCGTCGTAACTCTTCACAAACGTAACAATCAAAGACTACCGTCATCAAATTATAGTGAAGCCAATACTGTAAGAAATGTAACTCATGTTTTTCCATTGAAACAATCATTACTTTATAAAATATAGAAAATTACGAATAAACAAAAATACAAGAATTTTTCGTAAAAATTACCATTCGATATTAAAATTGTGTAAGTATCCGAACAGAACGGAAAAAAATAAATGAATAAAAACAAAATAATCTGTTACTGCAGGATTCGAACCACGGACCCTACGTTTGTAAAGCTAGAACGCTGCTACCTGAGCTACAGTGACAGATGGTGTACCGGTTTTAATTATCGGTACTTACGTGTATTTGCAAAACTTCAAAGTCGATTTTCTCGAGAATTTTTGAGAGTTGCGTTGAATGGCTTTGGCTGGTGTTATTTGTATTAAAAAATGTTCAAATGTTTGTTAAGCTTAAGGGACTTAACTGCGGGATCATCAGTCCCTAAACGTACAAACTACTTATGAACTACCTTATACTAAGGACGACACAAACATCCATGCCCGAGGGGGGGATTCGAACCCCCGACCGTAGTGGCCGTGCAGACCGTGACTGGAGCGCCTCACTCCCCTCGGCCACCGCGGCCGGCTCATATGGTCTCCTTGTAAGTCATCAGTCTGGACAAGTCGAGTTTTGGGTCTGTCAGGAGGCGTGCTATAGTAGTCCGTGCAGCTCTAGCGACCACTGTACCCGAATGGCATGTTGTTCCGCGCCGGCCGCGGTGGCCGAGGGGACTGCGGCGCGCCAGTCACGGTCTGCACGGACACTACGGTCGGGGGTTCGAATCCCCCCTCGGGCATGGATATTTGTTCCGTCCTTAGTATTAGCTAGTTCATAAGTAGAAAAAAAAAATGTTTGTTAAGCTTATGGGACTTATCTACGGGGTCATCAGTCCCTAAACTTACAAACTACGTATCAACTACCTTATACTAAGGACGGCACAAATATCCATGCCCGAGGGGGGATTCGAACCCCCGACCGTAGTGGCCGTGCAGACCGTGACTGGAGCGCCTCAGTCTCCTCGGCCACCGCGGCCGGCTTCATAAGTAGAGTGTAAGATTAAGGACTGATGGCCCCGTAGTTAAGTCCCATAAGATCTACAAACATTTGAACGTGTTGGTCCGCTTACTGATCAGGAGACCCGTGTTCGAATCCCGTCCGACAGTACTTTTCAACTTTCTCGATTGACGTAATTCAATGCGCACTGGCAGCTAATGCCTGTAATTCCCTCGTGTCTCTACCGTAGATCAGTAATTTCGGACCAAGAAAATTTTCGAGATACAGAAATACGTACTCACGAGCTACTCAAAGAGAGGGCAGGAAAAAGAGACGGGAAAAACAAAACCTTTTAAGGATAGCGGCCAATGCCTCTCGTGTATCACAGCGGTTCGTGTGTTGTTTCCTTTTGCTTTTTTTAGCAACGGCCCTGCGTCGAGTAGCAGGCGTGCGGGCGCGCTGGGAGATAGTGCGGGGGATTAAATCGTTATGAAAGGCTGTCTTGAATGACAATAGCGCTGTGAGCGACAAAGGCGGCAGCGGAGGTTAACCGAGCGGCAGCGGCAGCGGCAGCGGCGGCCGCGGCGCGCATGCGCAGAGCGCGCTCCGCCCACGCGCCGCCAGTCGATCAAGCTGAATGACGCCGCATTTCACTTTCGTCCAGCTGCACCGCCCGTTAACAGCTGCCGCCGCGCCGAGCCGCTGCCTCCGCTCAGATAGTATTAAGTTTTCCATCTGCCGCCGCCTGGCTCCTGTGAAAAGTCGTCTCTGCAAGTGTCATACATCTACTGATCATATACACGCTACCACCCCAAGATTTATTTATTTTATTTTACGTGCCCAGAACTAAGACATATCTTTCAATCAATAAATATACAATTACAATAAAAAAAATTACAATTTAGGGACACGGATTCAATAATTATACGATTAGGTACAATTACAGTGAACAAATTACAATCCAGAAATGCAAAATTCAACAAATATACAATTAAAATAAACAAATTACGAACTAGAAACATAAAATATAGAAAGATCTGACTAATTCTGTATGGCACTGTTAGTTTCTGCTAAATAGACCGCAGGCTCCAAAATTCTGCTGTCTTGACAGCCACATCATTTTGCTGCGTGTAGGGTCATCAGTCCCTAAACTTACAAACTACTTTTGAACTAACTTATACTAAAGGCAACACAAACATCCATACCCGAGGGAGGATTGGAACCTCCGACGCGGGTCGGCTACTTCCGTGCGGTTCAAACTGGTGACAGAGGCTTTGTATATAAAGTATATAGACAGGAAGCTAGAGATAGCAATATCCGAGCAACACTTAAGTTTAGACCAGTTATTCCTCATTTCTCCAAAAAATCAGACTTTTAATGTGTATTGTATATGAAAGACAGTAACAGAGAAACGCAGTTAGCAAAAGAATTTACTATATGGGTAACATTAGCAAAAGGCTTTATAAACATGATGTAAATACTACAATTAACATTTGATTGGTTGACAGGTAGGGTTTGGGTGAAACTGAATGAGTAATGACGTCCACGTAGTAAGTTTTGTGTCGGTCTGCTCTACCAAAACGAGTGAAGAATTACACAGCGACAATTGCGAGCCGGCCGCGGAGGCCAAGGTCGATAGTTCGGAACCCGCCATTACCTAATTTTTTTTTCAAAAAAATAAAAAAATTGATAGCGTCATGGACTGCGGAAAAAAAGAAGAAAAAAGGGGGACTGAGGCGCGCCATTCACGGTCTGCACGGCCACTACGGTCGTGGGTTCGAATCCCCCCTCGGGCATGGATATTTGTGCCGTCCTTAGTGTAAGCTAGTTCATAAGTAGTTTTAGGGACTGATGACCCCGTAGTTAAGTCCCATAAGCTTTACAAACATTTGAACATTTTGACAATTGCTAAATATTGTCAGTTTTCTGTTCTTTCTAAGAATGTGCACGAATCGAAAATATTAAATTATTAGACACAATTTATTTCGGTTCTTTACACTTTAATCATGCATAAAAATAAACTGTGTTAATTTTAAACGTTCTAACTAGATTCACTCAATTTTTAAAACGTGTGTTTATTACAGTTTAACATTATCTTTCAGTACGATGTGCAACGGAAGATGTTAAACGATTTTTTACCTCCTATTTCATCTAATGACAACAGCGAACGTTTCCACACTAAATCACCCAGTAAAGTATTTTTTTCTACCCTCTCTACTGACCACAGTTCAGTCAGCTGTCAGCCGCCTGTAGTGAAGTACTAGTCTAATGACAAGTTAAATGTGTAGCTTTTTCTATCTTTCACAGTTAATTGTTACAGTTAGAAGTGTTACGATGACTGAGATGTGTAAGTACCTTGTGCGGACGCGAGAGGAGGTGGCCGCCGTTCGCGAGCAGCAGAGGATGCTATTGGCTACGGTCAGCCGGCCGCGGTGGCCGAGGAGACTGAGGCGCTCCAGTCACGGTCTTCACTGCCACTACGGTCGGGGGTTCGAATCCCCCGTCGGGCATGGATATTTGTGCCGTCTTTAGTATAATGTAGTTGATAAGTAGTTTGTAAGTTTAGGGACTGATGACCCCGTAGTTAAGTCCCATAAGCTTAATAAACATTTGAACATTTTTTTGCTACGGTCAGCCGTCTTCAGGTCGCTACCTCGGGCCTTGGACGCAGCGTTGTCTAGCGCGCTGCATGGGACAGTTGAGGTGTCATGTGTCTCGCCCACGGTCTCTGCTGCTGCGGCGCGTTCACGTGTACCGTACACAATTGATTCGGCATCACCGAACGCTAAAGACCAAGCTGTGCGCGCAGAACGCCCTATCTATCCATCCGCCCTCACCGCAGGGAGAGTGGTGGGTTGTGGGCTATTCACATCCCTCGAGGTGGAGGGCCGATGCAGAAAGTGGCCGTCTGGCCTCGACCTTTCATTCTGCGAGTGGACAGGTGGCCGCTTCTGACCATTTCGGTTTTATAAATGGTACTTAAGGGCATTTACCCCTTACTCAGCTTGCTTGCATTTATTGCGAATATTTGATACAGCGCGCAAAATCCCAAGCAACTGGACAAAAGAGCTGATGACTCGCTTTTTTTTAAGAAAGACAAAAGAACTGAGTCGCATAATTACAGGCCAATATCATTAACATATGTTTGCTGCTAAAATCTAGAACATTTTCTCGGATTCAATATAATAAATTAGTTCTAGACGGAAAATCTTCTGTCCATCTACTAATATGATTTTACAAAGCATCTATCTTTCAAATATACAAATGAATGTAAACGTACGGAACCCCACTTCTGAGGCCATCGGACCCTAGATCTACAAACTACATAAAGTAACTTATCCTAAAGAGAACACACACACTCATGCCCTATGAAAGACCCGAATCTTTGCTGAGCGATAGGAAATATAATAAAAATGTAAGGGCAGTCTTGGGGAAGGCGAATGGTCGACTTCACTTTATTTGAAGAATTTAGGAGAGATGTGGTTCATTTGTAAAGGTGACTGCGTCTACAACGCTTGTGCGACAGCGTCATTAGTATCCCCGTCTAATAGCTTTAAAGAAAAACACACAATCAATGCAGAGGGGAGCTGCCAGGTTGCTTGTTACAGTTAGGAACGCAACGTTATTATTAACAAACGCAGTACGACAGTCGTCTCAAGAATTATCGAACTCAGTTATTAAACGCCTACGGTACCATTTGAAAAAACTTACTCGCTTCTATAACTCAGCGCTAAAAACGTACAAAATATACGTGCCTCTCGCCACTCTAAAATTTTTCGGTCACCGCTTTTCGGTATGTGTAACAGTTCACAATATAATACGTCTTACATTTGCTACTAAACACACACACTTCAGATACTCCATAAAATTCCGAAAGACCCTATCATGAGAATTCTTGAAGAAATTGAAATCTACATACATATACGAAAACATCCACAAAACGTACTGAATGAACAAACGGACCTTAAACATCAAAATTATTTTTAAAAAATTATTTAATTTTTCGACGTTGAAAAAGTTTAGGCTCAATATAATAAAAATCGATAGATAACGCAAACTAACAGTTAATTGAACATCTATGCCTATGCATTCTCTGGAAACATCTAGACATAACGGTAAGTGAATGTTAAACTATATATTATAATACTGTACTATAACGTAATAATTTATTCAACCTATATACCACCCAGTTTGTACCACAGGTCACTTGAAAATGGCAGTGTAAGCCGAAACGGAACCATCGTGTTCAAAGAAATTATATTATATAGCAGCGCTTTGGTGAATTATTGCTATTATGACGTCACTTGCTGACCTTTACCACGCTGCAGGCCCTATGGAATATAAAATGCGGATTTATTTTTCTTCACTCTCTGTAATAGGACAATTCTAATTTGACATAAATGGATATATTAATACAGTTCATATTTCAGTGAATGCAAGTGACAAACTAACCGCTGTGTATTAAGCTGTCAAACAAATAAGCTACGGACGATAAGTGGCCTAACCATTACCATAGGAAATAAAATTCAAATAATAATTATCCTAAGATAATGTATCTGTGCGACGAAACATAAGATAAATGGAACCATTTATTATTTTAACTTTTTAAAAGGAAATCACGCGAAAAACAATAGGTAAAAGTTACAACACAGTGACCATGAAATGTAACATCTTTTCGGAAACGAATGAAATCTGTTCTTCGTATTTTTCTTTTTTCGAAGTAGAAACGAAATTATTCACTTTAGGAAGGATCTTCACTATATACTCATGTACGTCTTTGACAATGAGATGAATTACGCCACGAATTCCTGTACCTCGTCTGGGCTTTATATGCAATCGCTCTGATTTTGCTTTCTGCAGCGTATACTGCACGCATTATTCCATTTGTGACCGGTCACACCGCATTTTCAACCCACACGCGAGAGCGTGCAGGGAGTGTTGTGGAAATGTAAATCCTGGTATGAATAACATACTTTGCAGTGATGTCTATCATTCGCTGGCTGTTGTTAATTCTAGAATGCTACAGTGTTAAGAGAAAGAAAAAAAAAAGCAAACTTATAGTGCACGATTGAATGTATTCTGCGAAAAAAAAAAAAAGGGCGAAGCGAATGATCGTTCACATATTTATGATATTTATCTGAACAGGTATCGAACAGAGCTGGGTGAATCCCGATTTTATAGCATTACTCATATCTAGAATTACTGTGAATATCTCGAGCATTAACGGTGGACATTAATCCCTAGCGCGCCTAATTTATCTGCGTTGCTCAGATCCTCAGCGGTCTAACACAACGTGGCCGGTTGTTACACGAGCAGTGTTCGCCCGGACTAACTGTAGCTGTAGCGTGGGGCCACTGGACGCAGCGGAATCTATAATCTTGTTACGCAGTTAGAAGCTGCCATCGGGCGGAAATTGTTGGCTCCCCAGTTTAAACACCGGGGCTAGTTTTAGGACTAATTATGCTCCCGCCTGTTGCTCTCGTAGTGCCGCCGTGTGTTTTCCGACAGACCACAACAATGAAGTTTCAATATATATTCTTTGTTTTGGTGATATCTACGTAAATATTACATTGTTATTCACATTTATCTGTATACATTTTTTAACTCGGTAGGAGAACTTTCAAATTTCAACCAAAGTTAACTAACACATCCACATATTTATTTATTTATCTACTCATTTATTTAACTTGGTCTCTCTCCATTAGTTAAGAAAGAATAACTAAATAAGAAATAAAACATCCTGGTTGATTAAAATTGTGTGCCGGAACCGGGATTCGAATCTGGGACCTTTGCATTTCGCGGGCAGGCGCTCAACAGTCTGAGACATCCCGGCACACTTCACAGTGCGTCCTCATAAAATCACTTCTGCCAGTACTTCGCCTCCTAATTCCTCTAAATCGAAAATGCTTACACACAACAAAAGATTAAGAAATAAAACTAAAAATATCAATTTCAAATATAATATAATGAGTAATGTTATGACTCTGAAGTTTTCCAAACGCACGTATGTTTTAAATTCGACTTAGGTGTTCTTGTCAATTAAACAGTGGGCTTTGCAGTTGTCACGTCCAATCCTCCCAGACATCTTCGGATGACACCCTGCAGTTACACTTCGTGCAGTCCTTAACAATCATTTAAATTACTAGAAGCAACAAAGACTACTTCTTGCTTTATTACGATCAACGTTATTCTGTTTATTGTTAGCTAGTCTTAGTGTTCGGCGTTATTCCTCTTCTCTCTGACCATCTTCCCATTACCCCCCCCCCAAATCTAGTCCTCCCCTCCCATCTACCTACCTCCTTCTCCTCTTCGTCATATCTCTCTCATCTCCCCCTTGATCTTCTCTCACCTCATTCCGTTTATCTCCTCTTCTGTCTTCGATCATCACCTACTCCTTTTTATCTGTCCATATGCTCCTGCGCCTTTCTGTACATCTTATTCTTCCCATAAATGTGTAAAGCTGTTATAACGTTCATGATGATGGGTAAAAGTAGACCTAATTTGATTTAATGCTACCCTTTGCCTTATTCCATAGTTGTAGATCATAGAAACCTTTTTCATGAAAGCATACATACATGTGCCAACTTCATGGTGATCGTTCCAACAGTGTTCAAGTGCATTGTAAAGTACCCTCTGTCTTTCAGCATACGGTGGCTTACATTAAAAAAAATGTCTCAATGGTGGCATATACGTGTCAAATTTGAAGGTGACAGGTCAGACGGAGTCTAAGTCTGTTGTAAAGTGTCCTCCATCATTTACCGAACGAAATCTAAAGTAAACGCGATATTTCTCTTGCTTTGACGATCAAGTGCGCAAAATTTCTGCAAGACAGGAATAACATTGTAGAACATGAATTACAAACAAACTAACCGTCTTCCTTATATACTGTATCTGAATATTTACTTTTAAAGTTTCAAACGGAGAAGCGCGTTCGGAGAACCGTTATTAGCTAATTAATATCCCTGAGAAGATCGATGTGATACGGTAACTTTCTGCACCATTTCCACTGACTATTAGCTACATACGACATTACAAAAGATTCAACCGAGTACATACGACTATCACTTCGACGTGGATGCTTAGAGTAACTTCGGATGGATTTTAATTTACGAAACGAGACTAAAAACTTTTCTCGTTGATAGTTGTAAGGTGCAGATCGATCGCTCCCTTGTACATTACGCCATGTAAAGGAAATGAAGATTAATTTTGTAGAGTTTAAGGCATGGTGGCAACATCATTCTCCAAACACTAACTGGTTGTTGAAAATTTTCAGATAATCTACTTCCGATCGTTAAAGGCCTAGTTCTCTTCATAAGCAAGATTTAATCTTATGAAATCCGATGAATTTTTCCGCCTATGAAGTATTTGTATCCTATATTTCATTTCAAGTTCTGCGTTCCGGTACCGCGATGGAGTGGCCGAGCAGTTTGAGGTGCCATGCTCCGATGCATGAGGCCGCTCCCCGTCAGGGGTTCGAATCCTCTCTAGGGCATGGTTGTTTGTGCTGTCTTTAGTATAAAGTAGTTTGTAAGTTTAGCGACTGATGACCCCGCAGTTAAGTCCCACAAGCTTCACAAACATTTGAACATTTTGCGTTACGGACGTAGATCGGCCAAATGGGCCCAACCTACCGCGCCATGTCATCCTCTGCCAAGGGTGTCGTTGGATGTGGTGTGGAGGGGGGCATCTATTCAACAGACAGCTGAGTGCACCCCATTCCATTCATTGAAGGAAATATCCTTGGCAGTACAGGGCATAGATTAATGGACCTCGACATGGCAGTCAGCCACGTTAACGACTCCGATGTTTTTATTAAGACTCAATTTATACCTCTCATCTTCTCCAGTGAACTGAGTACGTTAGCTTTGCTTCCATTTAATTGTATTTAAAAGTAACTTCGCAGTTCTTCATCCGTTTTAGATTTATTTCCATCAGAATATATATTACATATGACGTTCGTTAACAACTAACAATAAAGCTTTGTCGGAAATACGCCCCAGCTTTGGTTTCTAAATGTTGATCAAATAATCATTCTCATGATCATTCAGTGAATATTAATTAACTAACGGAAGAACTAGAGTTGTGGCGATTCGTCAATGAGTCATTCATTTGAACGAATACAAATAAAGAATCATAAGAATCGAACCGTGATCCGGACGAATCGTCGTTCAAAAGAATCGTCTGTTTCGTGACGATTTCCAGATCCGACGATTCATGATTCGAAAGAAAGTGGCGAATCTTGCCGAATAACCACGAAAGCCAGAAAGCGTGTGAACAAAGGAATCACATAACGAAGATCGTGAGCTGTTAATTATTCAAAAATGTTCAAACGTTTGTTAAGCTTATGGGACGTAACTACGGGGTCATCTGTCCCTAAACTTACAAACTACTTATCAACTACCTAATACTAAGGACGGCACAAATATCCATGCCCGAGGGGGGATTCGAACCACCGACCGTAGTGGCCGTGCAGACCGTGACTGGAGCGCCTCAGTCTCCTCGGCCACCGCGGCCGGCTGTTAATTATTAGCCTATTCACGAATTACAGATGACAGAAACAAAACGCAGCGAAATACACAACTGCCAATACATACGAATATAAGTCTCTTATACAGATTACATATTATGTATTTAAACGAGCAATCCTTACACATTTATATTTCGCGTATCCCGGAAATGGCTGTAATGATTTGGATTATATTTTGTGTTTAAAGAGGTTTAAGCTTTTCGAGTTCATCTACGTAGTTGTAGTTTTTGTAAAAACTCAAATTTACAAAAATATTATTTTTATATAAAGACGCGATTTTAAAAGTTTTTAAAGCCATCTCAAAAATCTTTTTTACAATTTTGGTTTTTACGTTACCAGCGTTCCAGAAAGAAACCTATTTTACAAAAAAGAAAATTTTAATAAACGTGAATTTCTTGCATCAAGAAAGAAATTTAATATTTATTTTTAATGTTAATTTCGTGTTTCCTTAAACTAATTGATTTTACATAATAAGTATTTTATAATGATTGGATATCTGTTAATTACCATAGATTTAATTAAATTTATATTTAAATGGCCGAAGTATTCAAACATAACAAAAAAAATTATAAGGTTACAGCAGGATTCGAAATAACTGACCTACGTTCACTAAACCTACAACGCTACTAAAGGAGTTATGATGACAGCAGAAATAGTTCGTAGTGTAATATGTATTTATAACCGCTCGCAAAACTTCAGACTATTTTCTCGAGAATTTTTGAGAGCTGAATCGAATGGCTTTGCCTCATTATTATTTTAAGTCTGAACTTTACGCACCATAAATATTAAAGAATCCGATACCCATATTGTGACCTTTTCGGCATTTTGTAAGAATCGTGCCGTCGCAGACCAGAAAGAATCGTAAACGAGTCGTAGGAATCGATTCACAATGTGGGATTGAATCGTAAGAATCGATTCCTAAAAAAGAATCGTGTTGCCCAACTCTATTAAGAACTCTGTATATTTGTACGTTTTGAATTACTTATGACCCTCATTAATTTTCCTTTCTATGGCACTGCATTAATCGATCAAAATGTATGATTTCCAACTAATAGCAGGCCTGGTATAGCAACCAGTAGTATCCCATGCAAAAAAGTCTCCATTTCAGAACTATAACTGTTTTTTACTGACCAATGACGCGTTTCGTATAATTTCGGCACCTTCAGCTTGGCTGATACTAGACGTTGTTAGGTGGGTTTCCGTGCATAAAAACTCCCCAGCATGTAATAGCTCTTGTTAAATTATCGAAATCATTGTACGGTATTCTTATTAAGGTATGCCGCGTCCTCCAGTAGATACAAAATGGCATCAGTGTTGCAAAGATGCAGCACAATGTAAACATACAGGCCCAGATTATGAGTAGCTACACCTCTTACATGTGATGCACGTTTGAAGGCCTGCCGCGGTGGCCGAAGGGACTGCACGGCCACTAGGGTCGAGGGTTCGAATCCCCCCTCGGGCATGGATATTTGTGCCGTCCTTAGTGTAAGTTAGTTCGTAAGTAGTTTGTAAGTTTAGGGACTGATGACCCCGTAGTTAAGTCCCATAAGCTATACAAACATTTGAACACGTTTGAAGACTTTAATCCCGTTTTTCATCTATTGGACTACGCTGCGTGTATTAATATGTAAATCGCACAAAGTTTTCGACAATTTGACAAGGAAAATTATTTCCTGTGAGGTTTATATGCACGATATCTCGTGTATCTAACAGTCTGATATCTATCTGAAGAGTCCTGAATCAAGCGAAAATCGTCACTGACAAACAAATGTGGTTCTGATTCTGCAATGCTACTGCTTGTCACGTTTTCTCCAGTTTTACGTTGTTTTTCGAATAAGAGCAAAGTAAATTGGAAAACGCATTTGGTATTACCGTTCTCATTGAAACTGGCGACAAAGCTGCGGTGGAGTAGCCGAGCGCCGGCCGCGGTGGTCGAGGGGACTGAGGCGCTCCAGTCACGGTCTGCACGGCCACTACGGTCGGGGGTTCGAATACCCCCTCGGGCATGGATATTTGTGCCGTCCCTAGTCTTAGCTAGTTCATAAGTAGTTTCTAAGTTTAGGGACTGATGACCCCGTAGTTGAGTCCCATAAGTTCTACAAACATTTGAACATTTGAGTAGCCGAGCGGTCTAAAGCGTCTCGCTGCGGAGCGCGCGGTTGCTCGCCGTGGAGGTTCGAGTCCTCCCTGGGGCATGGGTGTGCGTGTTTGTTCTTAGGTTAGTTTACCTAGGTTTAAGTAGTTTGTAAGTACGGACTGATGACCACGCAGTTTGGTCCGATAGATTTTCAACATTTGAACATTTGAACTGGCGACAACCTGTACGTATCCCAAACTGCTGACCGAGATGAAGGTAAGCTATAAGTTAAGCGCTACTGATATCAACATGCATATACGCAAATCTGTCGGTCAGTACGGAAAGCATGAGGAAGTAATCATTGTGGCCTACCGGAAGAAGCAACGCAATTCGTCAATCACATAAATTGAAAATGTGGAAAGCCGGATGTGAATGGTGCGCTGGCTGAATGCGAGTTTACGGTTAAGCAGTGCGCTTTAGCGGCATTGCTGCGGCAGCGGCAGCGGCAGCGGCAGCCTGCTGATGTGGCGGATGTAAAAGCAGGGCGGGCGCGTTAACAGCGCACTCTGCAGGGAAACGGCGCACGTGCCTCCGCCGCTCTCCTGGGTCACTCCCACCGCATGCGCCGTCTCACCTATCGAATTTTTCGGCCTGTACTAAGCTTTTACAGTTTTCTCGCAGAATTTACTTCATTTTCCATTTTCTTATTCACATTATGCTTCATACACATTTTTATACGCTATAAAAGTACGGGGACTAAGAATTACGAAATGTATGTACATTTACATAAGCTCACAGAACACCCCTTTTCTTTCTAATATTAAGGTAACCATTCATTTGCCTGAAACAAGTGTAATCGGATGTTATTTTCTGTACTACAGTGATTGAACTGTATACAGGGTGTTACAAAAAGGTACGGCCAAACTTTCAGGAAACATTCCTCACACACAAAGAAAGAAAACATGTTATGTGGACATGTGTCCGGAAACGCATAATTTCCATGTTAGAGCTTATTTTATTACTTCTCTTCAAATCACATTAATCATGGAATGGAAACACGCAGCAACAGAACGTACCAGCGTAACTTCAAACACTTTGGCCGGCCGCGGTGGTCGAGGGAACTGAGGCGCTCCAGTCACGGTCTGCACGGCCACTGCGGTCTGGGGTTCGAATCCCCCCTCGGGCATGGATATTTGTGCCGTCCTTAGTCTTAAAAAATGTTCAAATATTTGTAAATCTATCGGACCAAACTGCGTGGTCATCAGTCCGTAGCTTACAAACTACTTAAACCTAGGTAAACTAACCTAAGGACAACACACACACCCATGCCCCAGGGAGGAATCGAACCTCCACGGCGAGCAACCGCGCGCTCCGCAGTGAGACGCTTTAGACCGCTCGGCTACTCCACCGCGGCCCCCTTAGTCTTAGCTAGTTCATAAGTAGTTTGTACGGTTAGGGACTGATGACCCCGTAGTTAAGTCCCATAAGTTCTACAAACATTTGAATATTTTTTTCAAACACTTTGTTACAGGAAATGTTAAAAATGTCTTCCGTTAGCGAGGATACATGCATCCACGTAGTCACAGTGGCGTAGTTAGAAGATTGTTTGATTGCGGAAAGGACGTAGTATCCTAACAAACCAACTGACTAACCGCTTGTGACTACACATACCATTTAACCGAGTGAGGTGGCGCAGTGGTAACACACTGGACTCGCATTCGGAAGGATGGTGGTTCAAATCCACCTCCGGCCATCCAGATTTAGGTTTTCCGTGATTTCCCTAAATCACTACAGGCAAATGCCGGGATGGTTCCTTTCAAAGGGCACGGCCGATTTCCAACCCCCCTATCCTTCTCCAAAAAATCCGAGCGTAAACTCCGTCTCTAATGACCACGCGTCGACGGGACGTAAAACCCTAAGCTTCCTTCCTCCATGCATCCACCCTCCGTCGCATGGAATCCCTGATGCGCTGATGCAGCCCTGGAGAATGGCGTATTGTATCACAGCCGTCCACAATACCAGCACGAAGAGTCTCTACATTTGGTACCGGGGTTGTGTAGACAAGAGCTTTCAAATGCCCCCATAAATGAAAGTCAAGAGGGTTGAGGTCAGGAGAGCGTGGAGGCCATGGAATTGGTCCGCCTCTACCAATCCATCGGTCACCGATGATTGCTAGTCCTCCCTCGGGGATGGTTGTTTGTGTTGTCCTTGGCATAAGTTACTTTAAATTAGTTTAAGTAGTTTCTAAGCCTAGGCACTGATGGCCAACGTAGTTAAGAGCCTTAGTTTTACAAACATTTGATTTGAACCCGAGAAAAGGAGACAGATGACAACAGGAAGGTCATCAGTGCACCGCCACCACAAACCCTGTCAAATCTCGTACTTAACAGGCCAAACACACGCAGAAGTGGAAATAGCACCTGGTAAAAGGATTTTTGTTTTACTCTCCCTGGCCAGCAAATCTTTCCAACGTCTTTCTTGGATTTCACTCGATATTATAATTCACATGTTCCTACATTCGGAAAATATTAAGATGATGTGGAACGTGTTAATTTAGTAAATGTTGCCTATACATGACAATAAATATTTTAAGGATTTTTATTTGTATTATTCCAGTAATAATACTGTATTATAGCTTGTTATTGTAGCTCTCTGAAATATAACTAGATAAACAATGTCAATAGTTTCACAGAAAGAGTAAGCTTATTATATTTATCTTACTAAGTAAATTGTGCTTTAAAGTACTATGTAATAAATTACATAGATGTACGTTGTACAGCCACGTACAGACACACACACACCCATCCACACACACACACACACACACACACAAAATTGTGAGTGTATGTATAATTTTCAAAGTTCGCACTGTTCTAATACGAAACTAGCAAACAGGAACCTTCAGGTTTGGTAAGCTATGAAACTTCCTGAAGGGCTGCCAAACCTATCGTGTTTAGATCATGTCCACATTAGCATTCACTTCGTGTCTACAGACAGCACAGTACTGGAAATACGTCTGTTTTATACACAACCCTCCCGGCAAATTTAACTGCCGTTTTATAAACCGGAGCCGTTGTTTCATATAGCTCGTCGTTTGTCCTTATGATGCTCAATGAGAAAAATTACACTGTGCCAGCAAAGCACAAATCTTGGCAGCGACAAATATTGTCCATGTGGCAGAAAAGCAAGCTACAGATATTTATTTCCTTAGTTATAGACATATAACTGAATTATTAGTCGTGCCACAATGGGAAACCTCGAGTAGCTTTAAGGACAGATAATGTAGTAGAAAGTCTGTCTCAAGGTCGCAGCTGCAGTATTCAGGACACTTAGGTGGATGCTGACGGAAACAATTAGCTCGCATTGATGAAACAATCATAGTCTTCCGTCAACACGGTGAGATCAATTGACCCGAGGATTAGCGGGCGGGCAGGCTATTAACAGCTTAGCCCTAACTATGATAGCCAGCGCACTTTGCTCCCCAATTATACCCATCCCTTGTTAGCGCTCTGCCTGCCTGTGCCATCCGCAGACATTCCAATAGCTGTTACAAATTTCTGTTTCCCATTCTCGTTCCATCCTCAATTATCACGCAGTTACTGCTTTTTGTCTGCTCAAAACAGGCGTTTCTTCCATTATATTGTGAACATGTCATAGTGCAAAAAATCTGTAGGTTAACATAATTACTTTATTGCCAATTAATGATGTTTTCATGGAGTTACATTCTAGGGTGTCATGTCTTAAAAACGATGGCTTGAAAGAAAGTCAAAAGATCTACTTATGTGTTTCATCCTCGTCCGATCATCTTGTACACCACTGTTTAAAGAATTAATTTTAACGACAGCGTGGTGGATCAAGTTGTCTAACGAAATTTTATTTACGTAATCTAAGTGGGTTCAGTAGGAGTAGTTACATCTATAACTCCAATACTAGGAAAATGTGTATTATTCTATTGTAAAATTGATATGCGATCAGACGGTGGACTTAACCTTAGTACCAAAACTTTTGTTCCCTTTCTCAAAGGTATTAAGTACCCAACAACAAATAAAACTAAAGTAGAAAATTACCTCAGTAATTTTCCTGTACCCTAGAAAATTACAAAGCATGGTTCATACAATTTAAAAACTGACTGACTATGGTAAAAGTATTAATTATATTTACATCTCCCTACGTGTGTTTTCAAAGCACCCTCTTGAAGTGCATCTTTTACCTTCAGACATCTGGTAGGGTTTATCAATAAATGAGAAAACAAACCGGCCATACACTTTTCTTAACGTCTAACACTTTATATGATATTATATTCTTATGAGAAGTTATTGGCGGGCGCGGTGGCCGAGGGGACTGAGGCGCGCCAGTCACGGTCTGCACGGCCACTACGGTCGGGGGTTCGAATCCCCCTTCGGACATGGATATTTGTGCGGTCCTTAGTATTAGGTAGTTCATAAGTAGTTTGTAAGCTTAGGGACTGATGACCCCGTAGTTAAGTCCCGTAAGTTCTACAAATATTTGACCATTTTGAGAAATTATTATGCTCTTTCCGTTAACAATTATAATTTTATTGGTCATAGGATAGTGTATATTAAAACAGCTGATACACCTACTTTTCCAATAGTGAGAAAATTCCAGTTAGAGAGATAGAGCTGTCCCTTTTATACAATGTATACGAATACTTTTCAAGCAGAAAATATGTTATGAATCGCGGAAGAACAAGAGTAAGCTTTTTACTGTGTTTATTCCAGTAGTTAAATTTACTGATACGAAGCTCATTCACCATTAACATGGATGAATTAATGATAGTACAGCTATTTGGATAATAGAGGAGAACAAGTTCCATATAGAAGCTGCACCAGTAGTACTGTGTACCCTCCGCCACGCACCTTACGGTGGATTGCGGAGTATGTATGTAGATGTACATGTTGATGTAGATGTAGGTAGACATTGGAAAGTATGAAACTGTGCTTTGCAGAACAGTTTATTCAAGATTATCTTCAAATCTGCGTCTTTTTAATGAAGAATTTCAGTTTGTATTAAGAACAAAAAAATGGCTAATGAACAACAGAAGACCCATCTTTCTGCAGAAAGACGTAGGTTTTCTACTAAGAAACGTCAAAGTGTCTTCGCTACAATTTCAGTCAAATCATTAAGTGATGAACGTAAGAAATTCATATTGAAAACAATACCTACATTATTTAATGTACCAGATCAGCTTCTACAGTTGTAATTGAAGGACAACCCTCACAAACGTGACAATAAAGCATCGAAAGCAAAAAAAAAAAAAAGTGTCCCAACAAAGCAGAATCCAGTTTCAGAATTGTTGCTGTATCTGGATCCCAGACGACAAGAATGTCTAAGACTTCCGTTTTATAAGCGAAAGTAATTACATTCAAAAGTTTATGCATTTATAACAAAGTCTAATGAAGAGAAAAAATGTTCGAATCATTAGACTCCAGACCGAATGTCTACACGTCAAATAAAGTGCCTGTCATATAAGAACAGACCACAACAGGAATTAATGTTTCTCTTTTTTTTATGTTCACATAATTTCAGTGGAGTAGACAGCAAAATATACACATATTCGCAAGTATTTCCTCATGAATGAGTTATTGTTTATTTGACTGAATCAGGGAAATTCTGCTGATTTTACATTTATTTCAAGATTATTTACGTCTCTCGATGTTTTACTAATGCTTGGAACGCATGAAATACAGAAACCATTTGATTAATTACATAGAAAAGTGATTATAAACAAACATTACTCTTACCGTTCCTTACCCACCACTAGGAGCGATAGTGTCGTTGCAACTGTCAGTTGGTAACAACTTTCACACCAGTGAGTGTCGCGAATGTGTATGTTAGACTGTGCTTTAACCTTCAAGACAAGAGGAACATCAACGTCTACCTAAGATTTCTTACACCGCATGACAGAGGATACCTTGCAGTAAATTTGGAACGACTTAAGAGATCACCATGAAAGTTAGAAGATTTGAATAATTTACCACGGATGGACTGAGGATGTGGAGGAGGAGTTCGACAGAGAGACGAGGAGGTGTTTGGCTGAGAAAAGGAAGGTGGAAATGGGCATAGAGAGGGGTGGGAGGAGATGAACAGAGATGGGGAGATGAAGACTGACGGTTAATGACATAGAAAGGGAGAGTCTACGGGAGGGGGGTGTGGTGGGTGCGCCAAGCCCTTCATACGCGAGCAGACTAGATTTCCTATGCCGGTGTACGGAGAAGATTCGGGATTAGCTTTAGGCCGATCATTGTATTCTTATGAGAGAAAACATTTGTCGCTTAATCTCAAGAATGAGTGAGAAAAGGGGAGGAGGAGACAGATAGAGAGAAAAGGAAATAGAAAGTGGACAGAGAATGAAAAAGGAAGGAGAGGTGGAGTTTTCATCTAATCTCATTATTCTTGGCGAGGCACGTAAAAATGTTTTTGGGAACATTAGGAAAAATATAAAACGGATTAAAAGAGTTCCAGAACAAGTTGTTCACCTCCAAGAGGAACATCCATTAACATACAGCTCAAGCCCTGCACCACTCGTGGTCGCGGGAGGAAGGTAAAATGGAAAACTTAAATAGGAAAGCCTATTTTATTGCAGATTTGGATTCTCCGTGAAAATATATGTAACATTTGTTTGAAAGATTTTGTTCGTTTAATGATAGATGGGGCTGGAATCGACAAAAATAAAAATGAGTTGAAAATTGTAGGGAAATGGTATTATCTCGAACCAATACACGTCAGATTAGGATGATCGAAGTACAGTTTTTTGATATTCTTAATAATTGCGTCACATGACACATGTCACAATCGAATGAACTTTGGCTATAATTTCTGCTGTTTTCTCTGGTGTTGCATTTTTGGATGGCCAACATTGAACGTCCGTCAGTGACTCTCCATCCTACCTAATATACTGCAGCATTTTTACCAAAACGTGTAAGTTATCTAGGGCATAGTTTGGGAGAGTTTTACATAGCCGTGACTGTCCCCGTTAGGTATAAACGACCTGTTGAATAAGAAGAGATCTAGATCTTTTACGAGGAAGATTAGTGCTATTTTAAAGGGGTTGTACAAAGGCATGGAAACACAGCGCGAGATGCATGCCTAAACATAAATTCTGATGCTACAAAGCCTGCATGATTTCTGTTGTATTTGAACGTGGACGAAAACTATGCCACCTCCTTAATCCGTTCCAAGTGTCAGTCGTAGTGAGAACAGTATTCTGTGTTGCTGTCGATGCATTGATTCGGAGGTAAGTGACTGCAAACATGGACAGATTGAACGATATCGTACGGTGGTTGCTTTCGTAACCAAGGTTGCAAAAGTGTTTCGTGTTTCTATAGGAAGCAGATCGGAGACTCATAACGCATACGGGGATAGGCGAAACATCAACTACATCACAAAGCAGACGGTAGTGTTTGTTGAGTGATCTCGACAGACCGGCATTGAAAAGCATTTTTAACGGAAAAGAAGCGACTACCAACTACAAAAAGTATAATTGCGAAGGCAACTCAATAGGTATGGATTTCCATGGTGAGCAGCAATTCTAAAATCATTCATCATTGTTTCACATGCCCGTGACAGGAAAAAGTGATGTCGAAATTTTATAACTTTACTTTGGAGCACGGAAAGCAGGTATTTGGTCGGATTAGTCTTATTTCACATCGTTTTCATATTACGTCTGAGAATATGTCTCAAGAGTGAAACATGCTGGGGGTTCAGTAATGATTTGAGCAGCCTTGCTGTGGTATTTAATGAGTCTCATGGGTACATTGCAAGGCCGAATTACTGACATGGATATAGCATCATTTTGACTGGGCAGGTCTAGCCCATGATACAATATTTGTTCACCAATGATGAGTTACTTTTGCAGGAGATCAAGCTCTGTGTTCAAACACTAGTTATGTCGTGACGTATTGCATCACCTCTGTCCATCAAAATCATAAGATCTCAATATCATTGAGCCTTCGCGGTTCACTTTTGAGGGCGTAGTCCATGATCGCTATCTATCTCCATCATGGTCATCTGAAGTTGCCACTATTTCTGACTGTTCTAGGGCGTTGAAATACATTCAGTGGCGACAGTTAAAAATTTGTGTCAGACCAGTTCTCGAACCCGGATTTCCTACTCTACGCGAGCGGTCCCATTAACCGCCTCAGATCTTCTGTCCGACCAAATTTCCAACTTGTCGCAAGCTACTATTGTCGTATTTCTCGTCAGTTGTCCAAATGTTCAAATGTTTGTAATTCTATCGCACCAAACTGCGTGGTCATCAGTCCGTAGCTTACAAACTACTTAAACTAAACTAACCTAAGGACAACACACACACACCCATGTCCCAGGGAGGACTCGAACCTCCACGGCGAGCAACCACGCGCTCCGCAGCGAGACGCTTTAGAACGCTCGGTTACTCCACCGCGGCTCAGTTGTCCAGCTCGCATGCAGCTATACATTTACTTCCACAAGGGATCAGGTGATTTCAGCGAAGAAGCATAAAAATTTGTGTGCAGACTTTAAGTTTTCTTTGCAAACCTTTAGGATGTATACAGGGTGTTACAAAAAGGTACGGCCAAACTTTCAGGAAACAATCCTCACACACAAAGAAAGAAAATATGTTACGTGGACATGTGTCCGGAAACGATTAATTTCCATGTTACAGCTCATTTTATTACTTCTCTTCAAATCACATTAATCATGGAATGGAAACACACAGCAACAGAATGTACCAGTCTGACTTCAAACACTTTGTTACAGGAAATGTTCAAAATGTCCTCCGTTAGCGAGGATACACGCATCCACTCTCCGTCGCATGGAATCCTTGATGCGCTGATGCAGCCCTGGAAAATGGCGTATTGTATAGCAGCCGTCCACAATACGAGCACGAAGAGTCTGTACATTTGGCACCGGGGTTGCGTAGACAAGAGCTTTCAAATGCCCCCATAAATGAAAGTCAATAGGGTTGAGGTCAGGAGAGCGTGGAGGCCATGGAATTGGTCCGCCTCTACCAATCCATCGGTCACCGAATCTGTTGTTGAGAAGAGTACGAACACGTCGACTGAAATGTGCAGGAGCTTCATCGTGCGTGAACCACATGTTGTGTCGTACTTATAAAGGCACATGTTCTAGCAGCACAGGTAGAGTATCCCGTATGAAATCATGATAACGTGCTCCAGTGAGCGTAGGCGGAAGAACATGAGGCCCAATCAAGACATCGCCAACAATTCCTGCCAAAACGATCACAGAAAATCTGTATTGATGACGTGAATCGAGGAAGTACAGTACATACTAACGAAAAAATTGGGTATTTTTACAATTGTCTGGACGAATTATTTCAATTTAAATTTAAAGAGAAATACTAAAATGAGCTCTAACATGGAAATTAAAAGTTTCCGGACACATGTCCACATAACATATTTTCTTTCTTTGTGTGTGAGGAATGTTTCCTGAAAGTTTGGCCGTACCTTTTTGTAACGCTCTGTATAACGTGCGGAGCAGTTGATACGTAGAACGTCAGACGCCCATTTGTTTTCTAAACTGAAATAGATGCGAATTAATCAGTTTTCCCGACCGTGTCTACTAAGTGGAAGAGCGTTACTGTAGTACTGTCAATTCTTGCATAGACAAAAGTATCGGGTGGTTTTAGTTGATAGTCACGTCTCTACTCAAGCTGTGCGTTACAGTCTGCTCCAACAATGTGACTAGTGGCTCATGAATATAACGGGAAATTTAAGCTGATATTTTGCAGTAGACATGCTATGAATGTAGTAAAACGCTGTCGGAGAACCACAAAGACTAGAATTGTCACGTCACTGTTAAGCACGTAGTCTCCAAGCTCGCACTCACGTCGAGCGTATGAATCTACTGACAGAAGAATGCTCATTTGGGATTACAGAGAAGTCTCAGTAATAATTCAAACGACAACGAACCTGCGAGGTTACCGCACGCTGCGAGCAGAGTTTCATTAATGATACGAGCTCAGGTTTCTTTTGATGTCATCACTACTCCATCAGTTCCGGTCCAGCTATCGCAGTGCCTATGCGGCGGCAGCAAATTGACGCCTGGGGATCAGAGTGACCAACCTGCTTGCATGTGCCATCGGCAGAAGTTCAGACACGTATGTGGGATAAAGCGAAAAGGAAACTCGCCGTCCGCTAATGAAGCGACGCGAGTCGGATGAAACGTGTCTCGTACTTTCTCTGCTAAAAAGGCCGCCTATGTGTGCGTGTCGCGTACCACCGGCCGTATCCACTGTGAGTGATTAGAGACCGCGTTTGCCAGCCATCGTGCACCCCGTCATCTGCCTCCGTCGACTGTCCTCTGGCACAAAACAAAACTCACGAAACGCGAGTCTGCGGGGAGAATGCGAGGAGACTGTGTCGTGCTGTTAAGAATGAACTGTATCTTTGACTCGTAATAATCAGAGAAGCGCTAATATTCTAGTAATGGTTTGCAGACAAACAATGCATCAAACATTCAAATGTTCAAACGTTTGTATAGCTTATGGGACTTAACTACGGGGTCATCAGTCCCTAAACTTACAAACTACTTATCTACTAGCTTATCCTAAGGACGGCACAAATATCCATGCCCGAGGGGGAATCCGAACCCCCGACCGCAGTGGCAGTGTAGGCCGTGACTGGAGCGCCTCAATCCTCTCGGCCACTGCGGCCGGCCATCAAACATTGAATCATCGGTAGAAAGAGACGGAAACGACTCACAATTTTATTTATAAGTCATGTCTGACTGGTCGTCGAAATGCATTTATTAAACAACTTTGTAGTTTCGTTTCAAATGGTTGTATAGCTTATGGGACTTAACTACGGGGTCATTAGTCCCTAAACTTACAAACTACTTAGGAACTAGCTACTCCTAAGGACGGCACAAATATCTATGCCCGAGGGGGGATTCGAACCCCCGACCGTAGTGGCCGTGCAGACCGTGACTGAAGCGCCTCAGTTCCCTCGGCCACCGCGGCCGGCAACATTTTACCTGGAAATTACACAGACCAATGTTTGTTAGCATCGAGTGTCATTCTTAAGTGTGCTTTTTGCGGTTACTTGCGTTTGATTCAAAGTTGTCCCATGTAAGTAGCAGTTACGTTACTATGAACTAATTCTCGTTAGATATTACACACTTACAGGTATTTGTAGACGCTAGATCAATGCAAGTTTCACTGTGGACTCCGTTACAGTAATATGGTCTCATTCCATCATAAGCTCATCCTTGCGCACTCATTACTTTAAAAGTCGAACAGTACACTCGGAAAATAGCCGGGGGAATTAATTTTACCGCTTTTAGCAGTCACCTCGCAAAGGAACTTCTACCTGTGAAATATAATTCCTGTAATCTAAGCGCCAGAAAGTTAGTTAAGGACAGTAAGAGGCCGCCTGGTTCTGAATGAATCATTATTACACGCCAAGAGTTCTCGCGGCCTTCCTGGAATTTCCTAACAGTGATAGTTGAGCCGTCGGGATGAAAAGACTGCGGCAGGCGCTAGAAACGTCACCTGCAAACTAAGTCACATTTAAACATTACTTTGTGAACGAAGAAACCTTACCTCCCACTACGTTATCTGATGTAAGATATTAAAATTTTATTATCTTTTTCCATAGAAATATAATTTTTACTGTACAAGCAAACTGATTTAGAGGGGAAACAACAGATTCACTGGTGGAATATGTGTGTGTGTGTGTGTGTGTGTGTGTGTGTGTGTGTGTGTGTATTTGTTCGATGTGCTAAGGAATTCCATATATGTTGATAAATTTGAACTACATTTCCGCTTTGTAGTTCTGTATACGAATAGGTTGTGCTTTGGAACTTCAAATTAAAATTTTACGCTTATGCCATAGTTATTTAGTTCATATGTCAGATCAAAAAAGTAGATCGAATTTGAGTCCACGTCAATTGTTTCGTTTACTAAATCGAAAATAATCGTTATAATATGAGTATATTGGATCGTTAATTTGGATAGTGGATGCGTTACCAATTGATGACAGGTTTTCAGTCATCGTTGGTTATTTACAAACCTGAATATAAAATTATGTAAACGCTGTCCTAATTGTGGCAAGCGAATATGTTGATCGTCGAGATGTATTGCAACCAGTATGTTACATTAAGTAAACAATGTTTCTGGAAAATGAGTATGTGTAGATATATTAACTACTAATAGTTTGATTATGTTTAGATACAGCTTCAAAAAGCGCTATGCTTGGAATCGGGAATAATAATAATAATAATAATAAAAGTTGTGTAAAACAGGAGAACAGGTCAGCATTAGCTACAATGGTTTCTGTAGCTGCAGAACAGCAAATAAGCGAAGTGTCATGATTTTGTTACGGAATCCAACAACCTGATGCCCAAACCGAAAATAAATTGTTCACAGCTGCCATGACTGTTGTGTTTCATGTCGAAAGTGAGCATTCATGGCATCCTGTCAACGCACTCGGATACCCAACGTTTACCTTAGAGCTGTTTCTGCTTTCTCTCACGATTTTCTCTGACGAGTTCATCAACCCGATTCCAATGATTGAAGTTGGTTACCTTCGAATTCTTCCACTCCTTGTTATACCGTCACTGAAGTTAGCATGGCACCATCTTTTCCTTCATTACTAGCATGAATTGGCATCATCGCACATTACTGATGTCGAAACAGTCATCACCGAACACAGCATTCATTTTTCTATGGATTTAATTTGGAGGTCTTAGGAAGTCTCTTTCATTACGCTGTTCGACAGGCACCAAGATAATGATGTTGTATACCATCCTGTTATGTGCTATCCCTCTAACCGCAAAGTGTTACAGCTCACGTTATTAAACCGGGAAACCAACCGAGTAATAAGTATGACGTATAATAACCAAACCGTTACTGAGACCATAATAAACAATATCAGTGGTAGTACGTTTCAGCACTTCCCCGTATTATCTGTATACCGGCTGAGCCTAAATGGTTGTAATACTCTTAGACTGTTACCTGTGAAGACGTAGTACAGTTTTGAACTGTAACTCATTTTCAGATACATTCTATCCTTGTGATACGAGAGCAAATATTTAAAGTAATGGGTTCAGAAAAGATCTAACCAGTTCTCTAATGTGGTAACAATAACCGAGACTAAGGCGAGGGCGAATGAAACGGATAGCGTCCACATAGTCACATTGTTCTCCTGCAGTTTATTTCTAATTCTGATCCACTGGTGAAAGTAACAATCAATAATGATTATACTCACTAAAGCAGTTACAGGGCAGTAAATCAATAGTCGTAATGAACCACTCCCACTGTTTCAAATTTCGCGCATGAGCACCTATTGAAAATGATACCTACACGCCCCATTACTATACTTCTAATTAGGGTAATTCAGAAGCTACATGTATATAATAAGTATGTAACTATCGTATCCTGAATAATGGCTATTTGTTGAATAATAATGATTAGATTAGATTAATACTTTTCCATAGATCACATATACGACATTTCGTAATGATGTGGAACGTGTCAGTTTAGTAAATGGTGTCTATATCTGACAATATTTTATGATTTTCTCATGTTTTAAGTTTTATCTAAAAATTCATCTAAAGTGTGGAAGGGGTTGCCATTCAGAAATTCCTTTAATTTATTTTTAAATACCAGTTGGCTATTTGAAATTTAGAGGTAAAGGTCCCGAAGAAATCAACAAAGTGATTTGGTGTAATAGATTATAATGGGGAATGAAATAAAACGTGGCCTTAGAGAAAGTGTTCAAACAATGACTACGCGTAATTCAATAAAACTACGAGAGAGTGACAGGATCTGAATTCCGTCACTCTTGAGTGCACGTTCTGCGCCTTCATCAGGGTCGTCATATTTGGTGCTCGTAAACAAGGAAAGGTATGTTTTATTTCCGCTACGGGCCATTGCTATGGGCCTGCAGAGGTGTTAACGAACTGTAGAACGACTTACTCCCCCGCAGAGCTATAGCCGTTTCTGAGAACTGCAGTTGTGACGCGGTGGGTGCTTTCGTTAGACGGCTGGGCGCTGTTTACGTCGCCTGAGTGCCCCCTAATGCTGCCTATCTATGCAGATGGCCTTTTCGTTTTTCATATTAGACTGAAGGAGTGGACACCGTCACACAGGAGCAAACTTCATAACAGACATCGGATATTTGACTCGGAAAATGTCCTCGTGGGGTGCAATATGAGCACCAGCGCTTTGATTAAAACGAAGCTTTTGAGAGCGAAGGGTCACTCACCCTTTTTATTTGAGTCACCAATCGGTGACATGAGAGACGATTAAAATACGAACTGGACAATACGCGTGGAGATGGCGTATTAAAATGTCTGTGTAGTTTCTAACTAATAGCAATATTTGAAGGAGGTTGTGTAATTACACCGATAATATCATATTAGTTAAACGAGAATTTGATACTTCACTTTTGGCATTCACTTTTTGTGCTACACGAAAAGTAATTAACTATTCCTAGAACACTGTCCTACCTCTGTTGACACGGATTATGTAAAGAAAGAATGTAACCGGTAGGAAATGCAGACACACTCTCGAATTTTTATCCACCCTAATGGAAGAAGAAAAGAACGAGAATTGTACGAACTAACAGTGTTATAAAAATCCTATGCGTACACGGATAAGGTTACTCTCTGTGGGATGTTTTTCCTGCAATATAGCAGGCAGTTTCAACAGGGTTGCAACCAGAGTGCTTCATTCTTAGCAACCATGCTCCCTGGAAGGCATCACCTCTTGGCGAAAGGGGATCTGGGCGTACAGCAGATACTACGAATGATACCAGAATAAATAAATAAATACTGAGGCAGAGGAGAACCTTATTCAATGCAACTGCAGCAGCTATAAGAACTTATGTATGCACCGAAATGAGCCGCAATCTGTAGCCACTAAATTACATTAGGGAAAATGTTTCGTGTAAGACGCCCCGTACCATTCATAACACTAAATCAGCATCACAAGCACTTGTAAATTTAGAAATATCAAATTATGACTCTTTCAAGCCAGAGAAGAAACCCCCTTTTACGTTCTCAGATGATACAGCCGTTTCTGTCTTAGTGCAAAGCAGGGCCGCATTTTCGTATGAAGGAGACTACGTGAGGTTCAAATGTTTGTATAGCTTATGGGACTTAACTACGGGGTCATCAGTCCCTAAACTTACAAACTACTTATGAACTAGCTACTACTAAGGACGGCACAAATATCCATGCCCGAGGGGGGGATTCGAACCCCCGACCGTAGTAGCCGTGCAGACCGTGACTGGAGCGCCTCAGTCCCCTCGGCCCCCGGGGCCGGGTCTGCGTGAGGTTATGGTACCATTTTTTCTATGCGTAGACAGATTTAGATCTAGAGATATGGTGTGATGAGCGACTTGCTTCGACAGGAGAAGCATAATTGTAGTTGCCATTAACGGGAAAGCAAGTTTGTACATCAGACTGCTGACGGGACAGTTTCAGTACACTAGGGGATCTTTTCGAACAGGATAACGCTTTGTGAAACCACCAGACCATTATCCCATAGAGCATCTAAGGGAGATTATGAAGTGATAAGTACAAAGTCATCCAGTATCATCCTATCCGGTGTTGATATTAATTCACAAAACCCAAAGACGTGGAACATAACACAAAATAGTATATAAAACTTTTACGACACAATGCACCCACGTAACAGGCTCTAATTGAAAATCTAGGTTCCTACATTTTTAATAAGTTATAAAAATTTCACAATCCTTCCCGCACTTACTGAAACTTGGAACCAGGAAATTTGGATCGAAAGACATGTTTCCTAATAAATACGTTACATGTTACTTTCAATAAATATCTTCGCAGGTGTGAATATAATGATGCATCCGGTGTACAATTTGTTAGTGAAATATTAAAATTTGCGTCGGACCACAACTCAAACAAGGGCTACCCGCTTTTCGAAAGTGTTCGAAGTAACTAGGTTTTCCAAAAAAAAAAAAAAAAAAAAAAAAAAAAAAAAAAAAAAAAAAAAAAAAAAAAAATAAAAAAAAAAAAATGTTGAAATGTTTGTTAAGCTTGAGGGACTTAACTGCGGGGTCATCAGTCTCTAAACTTACAACCTACTTATAAACTACCTTGTACTAAAGACAGCACAAACATCCATGCCCGAAAGAGGATTCGAACCCCCGACGGGGAACTGTCTCGCGCATCGGAGCATAGCGCCTCAATGCGCTCGGCCACTTCGCCGCGGCGAAGGCTCTATGCTGCGAGACGCGAGGTCGTACCCCGTCGGGGGTTCGAAACCCCCTTTGGACAAGGATGTTTGTGCTCTCTTTAGTATAAGGTTTGTAAGTTTAGGGAGTGGTGACCCCGCAGTTAAGTCCCTCTAGCTTAACAAACATTTCAACATTCAATTTTGAACTTCGCCGCGGACTAGTCTTTCCGCGCGCGCTTCTTGACCAATCTAAACTTCCATGTGCCACACATAGTTTACTGTTGTTATATAGTGCTCATACAGTACCTGCCATTATAATACAGGGCTAGACGTTTATTTCTTTTCGCATTCAAATGTTTATAAACCTATTGAACCAAACTGCTATGGCCATCCGACCCTAGCTTTAAAAACTACCTTAACGAACTTACGCTAAAGACAACAATCACCCATGCCCTAGGGTGGACTTGAACCTCCGGCGGGAACAACCGCTCAGTCCGTAGCATGGCGCCTTATACCACACGGCCATTCACGCGCCGCTTTTCCCTATCCTTGTTTTGTCGTGAAATAGAATGAGCAGTGTCTGTGTTTTTACGATTCAACCAGTGCCATGTCCTTTATTGATGTAAACAAGTCTGAAGGACATTCTGTTGATTAAATAGTAAAAACACGAACTACGCACGATTTATACATTTTATTTGTCTGGCTTAATCTCTTCTTGCTATTGAAATTCCTTTTTTCGCAATTAGGTACATGTGCTACTAATGTTTTCATAGATGTAGGTTTTGAAGATGGGATACGTCAATTCCCAGAATTAAGAGATATTTTGCGTGATAAAGTTGTAATTGCGAAGCGGGATGCAGGAATCATAGCTTTTGGTTCAAACGCTCTCCTACCATGTTCTCTCCGACAAGGAATAACAAAGATATTGAGATGAGAATGTTGTGACAATAAACAGCTGCTATAAAAAGGATTTATAATATTGTTAAAGGAAACAGGAATAATTCCCCTCTGACATGTCCTTAAAATGTGATTTTCAGAATAATTATATTAATGTATATACCAGACTCAATAGCTGTTGACAGGAACTATTATTTCCGTGATCAATATACTCGTGTATTCAAAATTAACAAATTAAATTAAAGGAAAGAAGATTAATACTTAACTTTCCCTAGACATATTGGTCAGTAGAAAAAGTTCAAATGTCCATAGAGCTTATGGGACTTAACTACGTGTTCATCAGTTCCTAAACTTACAAACTACTTATGAACTAGCTTATACTAAAGACAGCAGAAACATCCATGCCCAAGGGAAGATTCGAACCCGCGACCGCAGCGGCAGTGCAGACCGTGACTGGCACGCCGCAGACCGCTCGGCCACCACGGCCGGCTTGGTCAGCAGAGACGGAGCTCATGCTCGGATTTTTTATGTTAAGGATGGAGGAGGAAATCGACCGTGCCTTTTTAAAGTAATCATTTTTCTGGAATGATTTAGGGAAATGACGAAAATCTGTACGGCAAGTATGCTGCGATGCGCGAGGCCGTTCCCAACGGGGGTTCGAATTCCCCCTTCGGACATAGATGTTTGTGCTGTCTTTAGTAGAAGATAGTTATAAGTAGTTTGTAAGTTTAGTAGTAACCCCGTAGCTAAGTCCCATAAGCTTCACAAACATTTGTACGACCAGAGGTTCTCCCGAGTGCCAGTCCAGTGTGCTTATCAAATAGCAAAGACGAAAAGAGCGATACATTTTAAAACAATAACTCGTCTAGAGTGTGAAGGGTATGAAATGTTGTGTTGCGTGCTGGTAGGCACTGCACAATGTGGTGTGCACCGCAGCTACACTCCGCAGTGGAGCAAGGGGTAGGCGTGGGAAATGTGATCCCGCAGTGCGGCCGCCAATCGCTGATGGATAGCGCCGCGTCTGCCCCCGCTGCTGCTCGCCTGCTCCACGGCGAGTTCATCACTGCCGGCAAATTCCATTTAATAGAGGAAACCGCTGGGCCGCGCCTTCTGTTGTAAGATGTCTAGTGGCGCCCGCTAATGGGAAGACCGCGTGCTAAAAACAGGACTGCGATATGAAACAATTATGTATTGTGGTTTTCCGCCATTCACTTTAATCCGATTGGATTTTATGGTATTGTTTTCGCTCTCTTTTCTGGATTTATAACAATATGGTGGAACAAAAGTAAATCTCTGCCTTCCGACGTTTCATCGCCAACCTTCATTGCTTCTTCAACTGGCTAGAAATATTATTGGGCGCATGCAAAAAGTAACTCTCCCAACAACAAAAAAAAAAAAAAAAAAAAAAAATTAAAAAATAAATAAATAAACAGACACCATAGTTATATAAATCAATTTATTAACAACAGGTAAAGTAATACGAGGTACTGGCCGAGGGGACTAAGGCGCTCCAGTCACGGTCTGCACGGCCACTACGGTCGGGGGTTCGAATCCCCCCTCGGCCATAAATATTTGTGCCGTCCTTAGTCTTAGCTAGTTCATAAGTAGTTTGTAAGTTTAGGGACTGATGACCCCGTAGTTAAGTCCCATATACTCTACAAATATTTGAACATTTTTGAAAACGAGGTACGTCCAGAAAGTAAGTTCCGTTTGGTTATATAAAACAAACGTGTACAGATACAGAAAAAATATTTATTGTACAAAAATCTACAACTTTTAAACTACTTTTCTACATAGCTGCCGAAATTTTGTAGGCACTTGTCATAGCGTGGCACAAATTTCTGTATGCCTTCTTCATAGAAGGTTGCCGCCTGTGTATTCAGCCATGTGGTAGCATGTTCTTTCAGCTTTATATAACCAAACGGAATTTACTATCTTGACGTACCTCGTATTTTAAACTCGATCGGTTAGCCGTGTGGTATAACGCACCGCTTTCCGAGACGTGTAAGCATACCGGCTCCGATTCGAATCCGCCCGGCGGGTTAACGAAGAAGGTCGGAGTGCCGGCCAGCCTGCATGTGGTTTTTAGGCGATTTTCCACATCCCCCTAGGTGAATACCGGGTTGGTCCCCACTTCCCGCCTCAGTTACTCGATTCGCAAACATTTCGTAACACTTAACACTTTCACACATCTAACTCTATACGCAGACATTCGGGTATACATTTCCTCCCTGGGGTCATTAGGTAGCAACAGGAACGGCATCCGTATATGTTAACACGCCAAATCCGAATTAACAAAGCCGGCCCTGCTGTGGTGTCGCACAAGTATGAGGTGCGCTTCACGTACTTTCGCCGCGCGCCGCCATGTACGCACGGCGCGGCGTTCTTACGACGTCAGCCACGAGCGCCCTCTGCTGCAACTCCGCTCGTGGTCACGACGGCTGCATCGGCCACTTGGGAATCAGATAGGCACCAGTTAAGACTTGGCTATCGGATAGGCACTAGGAATCATCAGTAGGCAGGCCCCTATCTAAACTATACATCAACATTCTACTAGTCTGCAGCACTCCAAGTTACGTAATGTATTATTTCTATGAAATATATCTCTTATACTAATCTAGCTTAGTGTTTCTAGTTTCTGCTGTCCCACTGGCTGGTCACCTCCGTACCCGCACACGCGTGCATCCTATTTTCCTGTGTCGGTCTCTCTCCCCTCGGCCACCGACATCCAGGACAACCGGTGGAAACGAGACACAAAACCTGCGTGTGCGAGAACATGGCTAAAAAGAAAGAAAGTTACAGTAATATTTGAATTTTTGTTGTTAAATGCAGGTCGAACGACAGGAATTTCTTGGGGTTCAAGAAAAAGTGGAAATCATTGGGAGTATGAGCAGGACTGTATAGTGGCTGATCAAACAGCTTCCAACTAAACATCTACAAAACATTTGTTGTGCACCGAGCCATACAGGGACGAGCACTGTGATGGAGCAGCACAACACCAGCAGTAAGCATTCAATCTTTTCTTGTACCTCAAGAAAAATCTGTCCTCCGGTCAGCGTTTTGACGATGACAATGAGCTGAATCTGAATGTCACACACAGGTTCGATTTTCCGGTGGCCGACCTCTAAGAAACAAGAATACAAAAGTTGATCCCAAGAGATAACAAGTGTCTAAATTCTTTCGGTGACAATGTCGAAAAAAGTTGATACGTTACTGTATTTGGTGCCAATAAAGTTTTTCATGTAACTATGTTGTCTTTGTTTAAAGAAATAGAGAAACTTACTTTCTTCCGCCTCGTAATATTTACGATGTAATTTCATACCTTGATCAGTATTTCGCCATGACTTTTCTAGTTTTTTATACAGGGTGTTCATTTTTACTGTTGACATTCAAGCGTCACGGAAACGAAACGTCGAGTCGGAGAAAGATACAATACTAATTTGTTTGTATAGGAGGGGAATATCCATCGTTACTACCCGTGCGTGGATCGCGGGATGCAACTTTGAAATCTTGAATGGGAACCCCCTGTTTTTATCTTCGAATACTATGGTACGGCAGACACTACATACGTTTCGTCTTAAAGATTTTCTACTTTCTCCACAGATGGCGCTGTAATCAGCGGAATCGAAATGAGTCCACAACTTTAATTTACAACATGCAGCTATAAGTCCATGTAATATTTATTCAATGACATGGGGGACACCACATTTATTCCACAAAAGCAGAACATGCCAGTAAATCACAACGTTTACTTTGAAACCTCATCCGCAACGTTGCATCTCTCTGACATATCGAAGATGAGACTATTCGATGCGCCACTGTGGCCGTGTAATGAACTACAACGTATCGTAACACGCACTACACTGTGACCGAAGTTCATTTATCTAGCGAACGTAGAACAGAAAGCAACTTTAAGCATTACTTGTACAATGTCTACTTCCTGGACACCCACCTATCATTCGCAGACAAGACGTGCTAATAGACGATGCACGCCGCAATCAAAGAAGAAATAATTGAAATGATACTGATTTTCGGCGAATGTAAGAGAAATGTTGACGCTGATGTTGCCATGTATGCCGAGCGTTTTCCAGAGAATGTTCGTTCTCGCTCGTTCTATTAAGTAATTGTGAACGCCTTTATTTCTGGTGGCAGTGTATAGACTGCCAAGCGGAAACGAAGCAAACTAGTTACATGGAAGCTAAGAAAACAGCAGTACTTGCAGCAGTAAACAAAAATGCACAGAAAAGTGTTCGGCAGTTACACCGGTAGTCTGTATGTCCATCGGTAGTGTTTGCAACATATTTTGTTGTCATATGTATCATCCATACCTTGTGTCACTGCAACACGAACTGCAGGTAGACGGTTTCCATAACTGGCTAGTGTTTTATGAATAGTCACTTCAACAAATGCGAACGATCCCCGCGTTCTTTGCCGAGGTACTGTTTTCCGATGAGTCTATCTTCACTAATCACGGTAGTTTTAACCGGCATAATATGCATTACTGGACTGGTTACGGGAAGTGGACTGTCCACGCCCTTCGTCGGTTAACGTATGATGTGGCATCATGGTAGCAAACTCAGATGTTCAGATGTTTGTTAAGCTTAAGGGACTTAACTGTGGGATCATCAGTCCCGAAACTTAGAAACTACTTATGAACTACCTTATAATAATGGGCGGATTGCCGGCCGCGGTGGCCGAGGAGACTGAGGCGCTTCAGTTACGGTCTGCACGGCCACTACGGTCGGGGGTTAGAACCCCCCTCGGGCATGGTAATTTGTGCCGTCTTCAGTATAAGGTAGTTCATAAGTAGTTTGTAAGTTTAGGACTGATGACCCCGTACTTAAGTCCCATAAGCTTAACAAACATTTGAATGGGCGGATTGGAAGAGGTGGCCCTATTAACAGTCCTCAAGGTAACTCGATTTGACGCCACCAGGTTTCTTTCTGTGGGGATATTTAAAAGGTCAGCTGTACCTGCAAATGCGAACAGGCCGTGAAGACATGATCGACAGCATATGTAACGCTTGTGCTGACATTTCCAAATCCTGTGTAGAATCATCTGCAGAATGGGTCACTGCATGTACTGCAGTTGAAACTGCCACAATTGAACATTTTACTTTAACTGAAAAAGCAGGGAAACGTTTGCTTCGAGCCCCGGACACAGATGCGCATCATGTAGTCCCCTGATCGACATGTCGGGGATACACAACGTCGTGACTCTAGTGAGCTATTGAAAGCCATAAAGTACTGGCTTGTCCTACCGTAGGAGCATGGAGGTGGGGTCCCCCATACTACTGAATATTAAATGGGCTTTGAGCTGCATGTTGTAAATTACAGTTGTGAAGTCATTTCGATTTATCTAATTAAAGAGCCGTATATGATGAAACGGAAATATGTTCATATGAAACGTATAAATTTTTTGCCGTACAATTGAAGGTTCCCAAGTTACCTCCTGCCAGTGACGCACGGCGTTGGGTGGAGGTGGGAGGCGAGTTTAGTATCATTGGTTTCCCCCCTCCGATACGAGCAAATTAGTATTGTACCTTTCTTTCATCCTATGTGTAGTTTCCGTAATATTTGAACGTCATCACCTAAAAATGACATCCTGTACATCTAGAAAATCTCCAGAAAACTCACTGAACGTATTGCGAGTGATTTCAGGTTTTCATTTTGTGAGGATATTCACTATCTGATGAAAATAATCAGGACACATTGGACATCCATTAGAGGGCATGTATGGGATATATGCACCATGCTCTTTTATGATAGCTTGAACTCTAGTATGCGCTTTCAGGAGGTATCTGAATCTCTGTGGAGGAATGGAAACACATTCTTTCTCATCATCCGAAACCAGTGAGCGTACAGTTGTCAGGCACTGGGGCGTCGAACGAGGTCACTATTCCATTCTATCCTAAAGGTGTTCCACTGCGATCACGCCGAAACTCTGGTTTATTGTCCTCTAACCCCTGTCTCACAGATATTCCATGAAAGGTCGCGTTAACATACTGATACAGTTATATTCTATCTCGAACTTTATGTTTGCAGTGTACAACACATTCTAAAACTAAGCTAAACTGAATTCCTTCCCATACGTGCCTCGAGGGCCCAACGGGTACTCACCGGCCGCCGTGTCATCCTTCGCCCGAAGGCGTTACCAGATGCGGTATGGATGGGGACGTGGTCAGCGCCTCGCCCTCCCGGCCGTTGTGTCGGTTTTCCAGACCGGAGCCGCTGCATCTCAATCGGCCACACAAGTGCTGAGAGTTCCCCTCCCCCCCTCCATTCCAACAGTGCTCGGCAGAGCCGGATTGTTACCTATCCAAGTGCTAGCCTAGCCCGACAGTACTTAACTTCGGTGATATAATGGTAAACGGTGTCGGCACTGCGGCACAGCCGTTGGCCGTACAATACACTCGGCTCTTAAAAAAAGTCTCTAAAAGCAATAACTAGACTACACTCTAACCACATAAGAGATTACCATACCTAGACACCACCTGCTAAGAGGTACACTGTTGGATTACACACGATGGTAGGTAATATACTCTCGGAATTCGTCAAAATTACCTTTGGATTGCTACAGGGTATAGCGTGACTCGTTTTTCAGTCACCCACTGTTCAGTGACGTTGCACTTGCCACCAGCTTGACTCAGGCGTCGTTTGCATTGCGTAAAGAAGTAAATGCCTTTCTTGTAGGCTCTTCCATCATTCTGCCAACTCGCCATGCACATTCACTGTACTAACTTGACTACTTGTAGTACTGTGAAACCCAAGAGTCATTCGTGATGCTGATTTCTTAACTCGCCCAATCGAAACCGTTTTTTATCATCCAATTTACAGATTACAGGAATAAGATCACAGATTTAGGCATGCGAACGGACACGTCATAGCATGGAACTTAATATTAACCCGTTACTTTTGAAGGACTTCGTTTTATGTGACGGGGGACGTGTGTGCCTCTTCTACGCGTAGATGTCGTACAGCAACTCGCAAATTACGAGGGGGGTTGGGTTGTTTGGTAGAGATTGGGGGACTAAATAACGACGAACACTCAAAACACAGTGACCAATTCCAGACTTTGTACTTACACAGCAGCTCACTTCAGTATTAGAAGGAGTCACATATTTTTGTGGCTTATATGAGGACACACTCATTATTCCGACAAATTCAAGATTGTAACTGCTCCTCACACAGATTCATGCCCTCAACAATACCAATAAATACTTGGTGTGTCAAGTAATAGGATGTACTCTAGCTCTACTGCGCCGTAAAAAGAAAATGGCCATACTGTGTGTCGAGGGGCACCTTAGTAGAAGAGGCAACGAGACTGGTGACACTCTCACTAAGAGTTCCATCCGCCACGGGACGAAGACTTATGAAAACGCTCTTCATACGGACCTTCTGCAAGACATGTGGCAAAAGATCAAAATCTTATAGACCAATATGTAGCGCTTATCGTACATGCAAAGAGGAAGCCAATATGCCGGTAGACTACCAGATATCCCTGCACTAGCATTAAACACCCTTAGCATGTCCCACAGGAAAGTTTTGGTCGCCATGTTGGGCCTCCCCTTCACTCTGTCTGGTACGACTGACTGACTTTACCCTGAGTGATTGTGGCATGGAGGAGAACGTCGACGACGTCATTTTTGGCTGCCCATTGCGATTCCATGGAATAACCAAATTTCTACCTGTACACCTGATAAACAGGAACACATACGGAAAGATATTTATATTGTCTAATCTCGTGTAAATAATTGTATTTCTCTTATTAACTAAATTTATCAATATGTATCAAATCTTCGGAGAATTTTCTTGATACGTTGCCCCAATAATTTTTATTTTCATTTATAGACCAATCTAGAGCGAATTGGTTTATTTAGTTAACTTTTCTCTTGAAACACGCTTTCTGACAAGAACAGATGATGTTGCAGCTGCCGATGCAGTTTTCATCAAAACTTCAATAACATTATGTAATGGTCAGAATCAACCATTTGCATCTAGTTACGCCTTCCAGTATAAAATCTGCTTCATAAATCTTTGACGTATCATTATAAAATCACTCTGGAACTTAGTGCCTCCTGCTTTATTTCATATGTGTTCTTAAACGAAGAGCTAGAGATGATTAAGTTATGTTCTGCGAAAAATTTTACCATTGAACTTTCATTTAGTTTCCCTAATCTATATTAACCATCTATTTTTCCTTCACTTTCTTTTCCGATTACCGAATTTCAATCCCACATGACAAGTTTTTCTCTCCCTTAACTATCTGAAAAAATTAATTTTGTCATCACATATTAATTTAATATCCTTTTAATCTGAAGAGCTACTTGGCATATACACTTGCACTACTATTGTCGGTGTACGGTCTTGGCTACAATAATGCGTTCGTTATCCTGTTCAGAGTAGCTTACCAACTTTCTATTTTCCTGTCCATTATTGGACCAGCTCCTACGTTAACTCCATATGATCTTCTCTCTATAGCCCTGTCCTCACCCTGACCAGAAGTACAGAAGTACTATTGATCCAGTCACCAAACTTTACGAATGCCCATTATATCTAACTTTAATATATCCATGACCAATTTTAAATTTTCTAGCCTATTGTCCGAATAACTTCGACGCTCCGACCCGCAGACTGCCAGTTTTGTTTTCCCTGGAGACGACACCCCCCATGTGTAGACTATTTTACCTCCAGGATATCTTACCCAAGAGGACGCCATTGTAATGTATCCTTAAATTAGAGGCGCGTGTAGATCAGTCAACCATCAATATTGTTTTTTCTGCAACAAATGAAAAGGCTGATGCCCCACTTCAGGAATCACACTCCCGTCTGCCCTCGCAACGAGTACCAGTCCAACGAGGTTGCATCTTCAGTAGGCCTATCTGCAGCAACGAGACAAGTACAAACAGCAAGGTCCATGGTACAAGAGGGGGGGGATGGGGTGGAGTTGAGGTGGTAATTTTTTCTGAACTAGATGTAGAAGTTTCTTCAGATTGGGAAGACTATGCTTTGGGCCATACGTCGATTGTTTCCTGTTATATCCCATGAAGTAAAGGGCCGTGCCTGACAAGTCATGCATTTTGTCTTGCATCATTCCACTCCATCGAAAACGTGTCTGGTAGATAGGGACATGATCTAAGGGAATGATAAGGGGAAGGAAGAGGAAATGCCAAGAGGTGGGGCTGAGCGCTCTAAGGCGACTTGCTGCGGAGCGCACGGTTGCTTGCTGTCGGAGGTTCGAGTCCTCCCTCGGGAATGGGTGTGTGTGTGTGTGTGTGTTTAAGTAGTCAGTAAGCCTAGGGACTAAGACTAATAACCACAGAAGTTAAGTCCCATAGCCTTACAAACCTTTGAACCTTCTAAAGAGTAATTGGAGAAGTGTTTCTTACATCGCGGGACCTATATTCCGCTATTGGGTGTACTTTTTTACTAATTATGACATTACGCCGCGTGGGAATAACCGTGCAGTATGGGGCACCACAGCTTTGATTGCTCATCCGCTACCATCGGAGGTTCGAGTCCTACATCTGGTTTGTGCGTTTCTACTTTTCTCAGTATAAGGTAGTTCAAGTAGTTTGTAAGTCTAGGTACTGATGGACTTAGCAGTTTGGTCCCTGAGGATTAAAAATATTTTAACATTTTTAGATAGTACTCTGAACGCTTAAGAAAGTCGGTAAATGAGATTCTTTCCTATGACAAGCGATTATTCCGATAGTTACCCTTCTCAGTCTTGGCGCCCACTACGTAATTTTATCTTCTCGTCAAGACGAATTTTCAAAAATATTTAAAAACACTGAATGTAATACTGACACTTATATCCTTCTCCATTCGTCTTTTAAGGCCATCTTCCTAATTTCCGAATCGATTAGTATGCAACGTAGGCGACGTTGCAACACAATAACCAATGACTACTTTCCGACGCCTATTCCAGTTTTTCAGACGACGTTTCTACGAAATCATAGTTAAGGGTAGCCTCTCCTCAGCTCAGCTCCAGGGTCTGTAAGACTTATAAATTCTCATGTAACCTTACTTTAAACTTAACGGTCGGTAGTCTGAAAAATTAAGTTAGAGCCTTTGAAATAGCACCTGTAAGATTTTAGTTGCTTATGAAGTTACGTTTCATGATATTACCAAGGTTCTTAGGAGAAATTCATTTAATTTTACGTATCAGACTTCAATTTATCATTCATCAGGAAAAATTTAGCGACAAACACAAAAGTCATTACTACTACACATAGGTTTCGCTTTTAATTTTGCTTTCCTGTTGATTGAATTGAAGTCATACTACATTCACACGTTACTGATATTTTTGAACGCATTCACTGCAAATTTAAACATTGTGTTCCTTTTAACTCAACTGGAAAAAGTTCAACAAATGTGTAATCACTTCGTCTCTATCAACTTCTTAATACTGAAATCTGCACATTTAAATTGAACTCTAATTTTTCTCAGTATCTAGTAACTTAGGTTACTGGAAATGAGAGACATTTTACATTGGACCCTGATATGTACTTTGCGACAAAGAACCACTTTTTTTCTGGCAATCACTGAAACTGCTACACGCCTCATATTTTGTCTGGCGCTTGCTTATCGACAAGAAGAGATGGCGAGTAGTCGTTGCAGCAGTGGCGTGGTATGTTCTTACGCCTCAAATAATTTTATATGTGGCTTCCTATCCGCTGCGTTTAATTTCTATGTAACGTTAGTCCTGCAACGCGACCACTATTGTCAGGCAACGTCTTGCATCCTCTAGAAACCGCAGCTTGAGACGGGTTACGCTTCAAAGATAAATATAATTAATATCGCCCAACTATTAACACCACTTCTGCGAAATAATTACACATTTCGCAGGCCACAGTTATAATCTAACCGCTCTTTGCAGTAGTTAGCAGTCTTCTCCTACTATCTCGTTATCTGTCCTTCGCTGGTGGGAGTTACAACGGAAATCGCAACCACATACCTTACAACTTATCCTCGCCCGGTATCTAGGCGACTACTAATGCGACTCAAAACAAAACCACCTTGACGTAAAAAACAACTTGACGTAGCAGACAACAATGCTGCCTTTTTGCTTTCCATATATACAAACAACTGCACTGTGATTAATTAATTTTCCCTTGCTTTTACCACATATTTCACGTTTTAATTTCTTGCTGCCGTCTCCAAAGCTATTCTGTCACCTTTACTAATATAATTATTGGAGAATATTACAGAAAGGAACAAATTACTCTGTAATTAAGCAATTTCTGCGTTGAAGAAATCTTATTATTATTTTACTACTTAGGTATACAAGAAGAAACTCTCTCTATCCCTCTCTCTCTCTCTCTCTCTCTCTCTCTCTCTCTCTCTCTCTCTCTCTCTCTCTCTCTCTCTCTCATACAGAACTTATCTCTCAATTGTTCAAATGGTTTGTAAATCTATTGGATCAAACTGCTATGGTCATCAGTACCTAGACTTTCAAAATACTTAAACTAACTTGTTCTGAGGACAACACACACCAATGACCGAGGGAAGACTCGAATGTCCGACAGAAGCGGCCGTCCAGCCCGTAGAATGACGCCTTACACCACGCGGCCAGTCCCTCGTGGCGGTCTCTCAGTTGATCGTGTGGGTAAAATGAGTTTCGCTGTTTATTTACAGCTGTTTCCCAGGCCGCTTTTAGCGAAGAGAAAGCCTTTGACTTATGAATCTATTGCTAATAAATATGGTACGGACGTAAACGTATCAAGTTTAAGAGACATAGTCGTCTCACACTTGGATCAAGTATCAAAATACTGTTATCACACTACACGTTTAACTTTAAGGAGTATTCCAACTTTAGCAGAATGAACCTAAAACAACAGAAATATTAGTTTAATACGTCTTGGTTGCAAAATACTAACACGAAATATTAACATCAGAATAGAAAAACAGGTAGAATCGATCCTCGGAAAGATCAGTTTGGATTTAAATTGTTTAAGGAAATGTAAATCTATGTCTATAGTTTTTGTAGTTTCAAAGAAAGCGTTTAACAAAGTTGAGTGGAATACATTCTTTCAGATTCCGAAAGTAGTAAAACTGGAATATAGATAATGAAAAGTAAGATATAATTTGTACAGAACCCGGACAGAAGCTGTAAGAGTCGAAGGGCATAAAAAGAACGAAGTGATTGCGAAGGGAGTAGGACAGATGTATAGCCATTCCCCACTGTTATTCAATTTATACAATGAACAAGCTGTGAAGGAAAGTAATAAGAAATTTGGGAAGGAGACTAATGTTCAGGGAGAAGAATTACAACCGTCGCGGTTTGCAAAAGATCTGGGGAGTGGAGTTGAAAGGAATGGACAGCATGTTGAAAGAATGAGATAAGTTAAACATTAACAAGAGCAAAACAAGGGTTATGGAATGTAATCGAATTAAATCTGGCGGTGCTGAGGGAATTAGATGACAGTGAAAGTAATGATTAAGACTTGTTATTTTGGCAGTAAAATAACATACAATGGCGATTGTAGAGAGGATTGCAAAAGGAACAATGCAATGGGAAGAAAAGCATTTATGAAAATGAAAATTTTATTAACATCAAAATTAATGTCAGTATTAGGACGTCTTTTCTGAAGACAATTGGCTGGAGTGTGTCCTTGTACTGCAGTGAAGCCTGGACGACAGAAGAATGCTGAAGAATGGAGGGCAGATCGCGTCTAATTCAAACTGGCAAGAAAATAAATTTGTGGGACAGCTCGCTTAAAATAGTCTATTGATAGGACATATTGTCAGACATACAGGAATAATCTGTCTAGTATTAAAGGGAAGTTTGGGAGGTAAAATATGCAGAGGGAGGCCACGAAATGACGACAGCAACATGGTTCAAATAGATTTGGAGTGACATTATTCGAGGGTGAAGATACTTAGAAAGAAAGGATAAAGTAGCGTGGAGAGCTGCATCAAAATAGTCTTTAGCCTGGAGGCCACAACAACACATCTGAAGCAAAACAAATATTAGTTTCCGACTGTTGTAGAACTACACCGTAACAACCACTTTGTCTACCGAGTTGCATAAAACCTATTTCTGATGGAATGCTGCACACAGGCACGATAACATTGTTCTCCTCGTTGGCGGGATAATGTGGTTTCACCCAGACTGGGCTGACCTTTGCTTTTTTACCACCCAAAAAAGGGACTCTGAGGTAATCCAGTAACGAAGCCAATGAACGATTCCTTCCCCTTGCTCGTAATTAGAGCAATTTGGTCTACCTACCAGTAACGACGTTCACGACAGCGAACACAGTGCGCCGAAACTACATCTGAATTTCTTGCACCACTTAGCTAAAATGTTCAGCGGAACATGCAACAGGAGCGTACTTGAACACAACTACAATATTTTAAGCAGTTTCTAAAGCAAAATATATGGGTTGATATAGGTCCCAGTAATTTTCTTGTGGTTTACTTCGTAGGAAAAGTGTAGCGAAGTTGTGAAGTACGAAGAGGAAATAAAGCTGTCAATTTGGTATGTTTCTTAAGAAAATTATTGTACTTTGCCCCAAGAACTATAGTTGCTTAGTTTCCAAGTTGGGATACTTGAGATGTGTAACAACTTATTGTTTATAATGCCGTTTGACTCTTGAAAAACTGATAACAAAAGTCCTTAGTAATATCTGTCAATGTGTCGCGCATGTCCTGTTGACAATAATCGTACGTGGAACAGAGGTACATTTTAATCAGCATTTTCTGCTACAGCATCGATCATTACAATCAACGTAAATAGTCACATAAGTTCAGAACAGATTCAATATTATTTACTTATTATCTTAAGCAAAGAAGTCTCACATGTCTGCATAATCAACAGATATTACAATCTTAGACATCAGGCTTCGTGATCTGCAGAACATACTTAGAACTCTTATCATTAAAGTTTGTTGTGCGTGCCACATTATTTTTGCTTTCTAGTCAACTTTTACGTTCGCAAGGAGAATATCACCATAAATACGTAAAAGTGAGTAATAGCGATAACAATATTTATCATAATACCTGCAGTTGGGTTTTGTGCTTGTATTTAGTCCGTAATGCTGGACGAAACAATACAACATAGAGAAGAAATAGGCGGAACACAACTAAACTGACATAACTACTCAACCGCTTAACAATTTGATGTTATTATTGTCATATGATCATACTGTAATATTGAATACTACTCATGAGGAATATGTCATATTCACAGAATATACATCAACTGCGAATGGGTAACGCTGAAAATGTGTACCCAGCCGGAATTCTAACCCGGGTCTTCTGCAGGAATCCCGGCTGGGTACACATTTTCAGCTTTGCCCATTCGCAGTTGTTGTCATATATTCTGTGAATATGAAAGAATAACAACTGCAGGATCAGAAAGTAACGTCTGTTCTTTCGGAACAGACATCACATGTATAGATACTTTTTTGTTTTCTGAGTACTCAATGTTCAACATGTGCAACAGCTGGTTGTTAGGTACTGTAGACGAAGATGGTAGGTCTGTTGCAAGAAAACTGCAATCCATACTTGGGCAATGTGTACATTGGCCATTACAATCGAAACATTCAGGAACAAATGTCTCGTATTATGTTATTTATCCAAAGTATTCAAAAACTGAAGCAGTCATCGTTATTTACAAAGAAACGTGATATCTCACACCGTAATTATCGTATTAATACCACTTGCTCATTACGATATTTTGCCCGATCTCTGTTGTACCCAATCATGCCCACACAAATGTTCTCGAGAGCACAATTTCTCCGTCGCCAGATTGTCTCTGTCCTGCAGTACATTTGGCAGGGAGCTATTCGCTTTGATGACGACTGATTCGCACCCGTCCAACGGCATGATGTCGTACAGTGACTAGTCAGGTGGCCACTTCAATCGTAGATGCCGATGCTGAAGTGTTATCATTGGCGCATGCATCTGTAGTCGGCTTGTCATTATGAGTATTTTGCGCACTGTGGGTTAAGACGCACTTACACCGTGCCCAGTGTTAAATACTGATGATATTTCCGCCACAAATCGCCACCTGTCGACTTGTACCAGTCTGCCCAGCAAACGACATCCGACATCTGTAATGAAGGGCGCCCACCCAACACCTCTACGTTTGAACGTGGTATCACCTAGGTTACGCCCAAGGAGGTTAGAATATAGGAAGGTGGCGTTATCTGTGTTGAGAACACGATTGGTTGAAGGCAGAAAGGCCCTGCTTTTGTGCCCAAAACAAAGATTTCTCACTTAAACCCTGTATGAATATTACCCTCTTTACGTAATGTCACTAAATTGACAGTGACATCGGTGTATTTACTTAGATATGACGTACATTTTAACGACCAGAACTACTATATACACGCACTACGACAATTGTTTTCTGCACAAGTTCGCTGGCTTCACGTTTTCAGTGTTAGGACATCTCAACAGATTCTAACCTCCTTGGATATGATGGCTACAAACCAGAAACATTACAAAGTGTGTCATTAAATTGCTCAGAAGTGAGGGTTTGTGTAATAAAAGAAGCTATACAAAGCAACTTTCTCAATGAATCGGCATGGTAGCAACTATGCTTCGAAAAATACAAAACTTTCCCAAAGCACTTAGGTACCAAATTTAGGGCGGCACTATTCAGATTGTGTTGAGAAGTGAAGTACAGCTACGTGTGAAACTCCTCCCGAGCAATATATACTACTGAATGAGCAAAACTTATTTAAATCTAATTTAATTTACAAATACGTATAAAGATTACAAACTTATAATGCGAGTATCATCTGGATTGGTTGCGTCTAAAGATACATGCGTTACTTAGCGGATATTATTCATAGAAGATGAAGTCGAGAGCAGTAATTAAGCGAAGTATTTTCAGTGACACACGATGCAGTTCTAATCACAAAAGAAGAAAATTTAATTTTGTGTTCCATCTACTATAGTGTCATTAGAAACGTTCCACAATCTCTAAAAGAAGAAGAAGAAGAAGAAGAAATAAATAATTGGAATAGAATCGACCATGTGTTTATGAGATGATCCATTGTAGCCGGCCGCGGTGGCCGAGGGGACTGAGGCGCTCCAGTCACGGTCTGCACGGCCACTACGGTCGGGGGTTCGAATTCCCCCCCTCGGGCATGGATATTTATGCCGTCCTTAGTATTAGCTAGTTCATAAGTAGTTTGTAAGTTTAGGGACTGATGACCCCGTAGTTAAGTCCCATAAGCTATACAAACATTTGAACATTTGATCCATTGTAACATTCATTTTCCATCTATTGCAGATAGACTTCACACTCTAATGGAAATACTTTACAGAGCAAGTACAAAAGGACACCTAAATCCACTTCAGCAACACTAAAATATTTTACAAGTATCACACTACGCATAATACCAGTCTAACAGTTTTGTTGTTTAGGGCATAAAAATGTTCAAATGTTGTTTAGTTTATGGGACTTATCTGCGGGGTCATCAGTCTCTAAATTTACAAACTACGTTTGAAGTAACTTATACTAAATCAGCACAAACACCCATGCCCAAGGGGGGATTCGAACCCCCGACGTGGAACCGCCGCGCGCACCGCAGCATGGCGCCCCAATACACACTGCCATTCCACCGCGGCTTTAACTATTCTCTCAGCGCTTTATTGATCAGCTAAATACTACACACTCCAACAACCAGCTCACGAGTTTTATCTTAGTGCTAATTTTCTTCTGTGAGTATCATCTCCAAACGTTAAAATTACCATTTATCATTCAGTTGTTCCTCAAAACACTTATCCGGTCTATTAGATATATGTTAAGACGTCAAACGACTATGCAAGCAGCTAGAAATAACGAAGTTTGTGACTCCCATAATCCACATTAGACTAATTCTGACATAATTCATTTCAAAAGATCTCTATTCCTCCCCATGTCAGATGAACTCGGGCTAACAGAACGTTTACTGCTTATTACAAGCTGCAGCGATCGGAGGAATAATACTGAATTATTAGACTAAATACACAAATACAAGGACTTCTAACGCCCGACTTTATCTTCGTTGTGAGGGTAGGAACGCCGGAAGCAAAAAGCTACATCGGTATATGCGAATCCCGTGAGGCAATTGCCACAAGAGTTTGCTCTGAAACGAGGACTGGGAATTGATAGCGGGGAATCTGTAGCGGAACTTGGCACTGCCGGCTTTCCTACTGTTAACAGTGCAGCGCTAACGCCCATCAAAGGCCAGCACCGCTTTAGCTGAAATATTCATCGAATAACGGAATAGTGCGCGGCCGAAAAACGGCAGGTAATGGTTTGCCCAGCGCCGCGCGTTTGCAGCTTGTCCTGATGCGTATCTCCCACATCCAACGCCAGCCCAATACTCCGAAACGCTAGTGTTCAATGTACCAGCGAATGCAGCGGCCGCCCGTAAACTCATGACCATTCATCTGGGGATTAAATGCCGCACCATTACGTGCAAACACAATCATAGGTTCTAAAATACCATCACTCACCAAATTCTCTAATGGGATAATTGGGCTGCCCGATTCCAATACGCACGGTCTCATTTCCACCTTTGCTGTCTGTACACGGTGAAGTTGCCGAATTTTAAAACTACTGATTCAAAATGTGGATCGGTTCGAAAAATTTGCTTAATACTCAATCCAAGGAATTCCAAACATTAAATTTCTAACGGTTCCATAACACTGCATCTCTAAGTGTCATGTAAGTACATGGTGCAGTACGAAACCGGAACCCGTTGTTTGAATAAATTTTCGTATTTCTTAATAAATCATATTCATTGTTTTGTATTTAAACACCGTAGTAGAAGTGAGAGAGACTTCCCCGAAATATGTACAGCAAACTACCGAAATCCAAACGTTGGATCTCCAACACTAGCGAATAAATCCACTCTGCCTAAAAAACGTTTTCACTACATAAATATTTTATTATTGATTCTGAGTTCTGTGTCGCTTGGATGCCTCTTTTTTCTTTCTTTTTTTAACATTAATGAAGAAGCTTCCAAAAAAAGAATGTTCAAATGTTTGTAAATCTATCGGACCAAACTGCGTGGTCATCAGTCCGCAGCTTACAAACTACTTAAACTAAGATAAACCAACCAAAGGACAACATACACACCAATGCCCCAGGGAGGACTCGTACCTCCGACTGCGAGCAACGGCACGCTCTGCAGCAAGGCGCCTTAGACCGCTCTTTTTTCTTTTTTCCCTCGGGTAGATCTATGCAATGCGGTCGTTGCTTCAGTTCCTTCTTGTTTGTTCGTTGATCATTTGGCTCAGCTTTTTTATTATAGAGGGCGTTTATCCTCCCTGACCGGGCGCGCTGAGCCACGGCGCCCGGACCGCTCGGCTATACCACCGCAGCGAAGAAGCTTTAAATGAATTAGCGTGGGTGTGATAGTTTTTTGTTCCACCAGTATTTGTGAGTTTTGTTATATGGTAAATAATTTGCTTCTTACATGATCGCTTACTTAGAGATTCTGCCACAAATTCATCCGATACATTGCTAATTTGGTTATCGTGTAGACTTCGTGAGAACAATTGCGAATTCCTAACAGTTTTATATTTATTTCATACCTAATTTATGCAAAGTTGAAACTGAGTATTGACTCTCCTCTTCAATATTGTCCTACTTAACTCCGTGGGTCTCTTGAGTGCCAAACAACATTTGTCAAGATTTATCTCACTTCCCACACATAAGGCAAAAGCTTCTTAACAAGGAAGAGTCAGAGTGGTTGTTTCCCATTATAAATGGCTGGGCAATTACATTCGAAGGGCGGACGAAGTCAAGCGTTTAGCCACCTCCAGTAGACCTCCAGTCGAAAGTTCGATTCCTCCCACGGGAATGGATGTGTGTGTTGTCCTTTGGTTAGTTTAACTTAGTTTAAGTAGTTTGTAAGCTACGGACTAATAACCTAGTAGTTGAGTCCGATAGATTTACAAACATTTGAACATTTATTTGAGATCTCCAGTGGACTGCCCAATCTTGTAGTAGTACTTTCGAAGCGATAGTTTTTTTCACACTCTTACGATGCGTTTTTATAATGACAATTACCGCATTTTACACTACACAAACAACAGCAAAGATAGCTAATTCTTTTTTGTTGTAACGAGGGTTTCAGCATATCAGACTCCATCATCGGATCCGTCTTCACATAATAATCTGAGAGCATTGAAGACTAACTGTACTCATTAAAAATTAAATATATCGTTAACCTCGTCGTCTACAATATCCTTTCAATACTGTGATGGGACTTACGTTATGTCAAAACATAATTACTTGCAATCGATTTCTTTCTCTTGGCTTCCGCTCGAGAACAAAACTGTCTCCTTACTATCGTTTACCTTTGACACATGTCTTACCTACACGCTGCAGTTTACAATGTTGAATTTAACCCTGTACTTCACTGGATTTAGTCAATGCTTAAATACTGTCAGCCTTTGTCTAGAGAAAGACTCAATCTTTACATGCTCTATAAGTTCTCCACGTCATTTTCTCTATCTTATTTAGTGTGTAAATTCAAACAGATGAAAACTCCTCTTTAAAAATTTTCTAGCATTTTGGAATCGAAGAAACCGAGATTCCTCTTAATGTGGTCAAATTAAACTTTAGACGATGTAAAATCTTCATCTTAACGATCCTTTTGCTTTTCATTGACTGACCAAAGATTCATACCCTTCGATTCCGTTTCCAATTGTATAGAGCGGATGCATGTCATCAGAGGACTGTTCAACCCGAAGGAGGCTCTGAAATGGTATGGGGCGTGTGCAGTTGGAGTGATATGAGAATCCTGATACGTCTAGATACGATTCTGATAGGTGACACGTACGAGGGCATTTTGGCTAATCTCCTGCATCCATTTATATCCACTGTGCATTCCGACCGACTTTAGAAATTCCAGCATGGCAATAAGGCACCCCATACGTCTAGAGTGGCTCCAGAAACACCCTTCTGAGATTAAAAACATCTCTGCTCGCTACCAGACTCCCCAGCCATTAACATTATTGAACATATCTGGGATGCCTTGCAACGCGGTATTCAGAAGAGATCTCTACCCCCTCGTACTCTTACGGATGTATGGACGTCCCTGCAAGATGTGTGGTGTCAGTTCTCTCCAGAACTATTTTGGACATTATTCGAATCTATGCCACCTCGTGTTGTAGCAATTATGCGTGTTGGCGGGGGCCTATACGATAGATGCAGGTCTTCGAGTTTCAGGAAAAACTGAAAATTCTTTATCGCTGTTCCTTATTCCTCCTGATTAATGCAGTAGCTTTATTACTTTCGATTTCTGCGTAAAATAAAGAAACAAAATATGACAACACACGTTTTGTATGGAGATGGCTTTTGGCACAGTTAATGATTACCCAATAAGATCAAAAACAGAAGCATGCTCTTGTCTGAAGACTAATGACGCCGAACTTGGGCAGGGCACCGCAACGTAATCAGAAAGACTGCATATTATGTAGAACGAAATTAACGAGTAGAAGTATATATTTCAAACAGTGTGTAGATGATAAAACGACTAAGTCACAATATTTATAGGTCCAATGACGTACTTGACAAGAACATATTTTAGATACTGCCATAGGGAACAAAATACTTGTAATAACAATAATTCTAACACCTTCTGACTATCAGAAAATGTGGAAGTATTGACCGCGAGTACTGTAGTCTGATTGTAGATCAACAAAGCACGTCGCATCACTCGCACTCGGCCCTCGCGTCAACCTCGCAAAGAAAACAGCAAAGAGACGCCCCTTCTACACTAAGCGGATGTTTTTATTTCTCTCCATTTCACATGCAGTAAACAGATATATTCGCCACGGTGGATGCAGAAGTGTCATGTCCTACGTAGATATTTCACAAGGGTTGGAGCTCAGAGCGCGAGATGCGGGGACGTGGGGAATGAGCAATTACCCAAGGGACGAGGTGACGCACTGCAATTTCAGGACTGGAGGACAGTGTGAGACATTGCGCAGAGCGCGAATTTATTTCAGAAGTAGAAACGTAAACTTCGAAGTTCTGGGTGTTAATCCTTTGTTTGCTCCAAACATTTAAGATTTATTTTTCCTATTGTTTGCTGAGCCACAACAACACAGATACTCTAACGCCTCAGAATGCAGCAATATCTATTGAGCCACAGAGGGCCATAATAGCGGTAATTGTTTTGCTCTACGTTAATGACTTTTAGGATGCTATTAGATTGTTCTCAAATGTTTAGTAGATTCTTCTTTTATCTTATAGACCACGTTCCACAGACCCAGTTTACTATCAAGTCTCCATGCTTGTGGAACGAGTCAGCACATGAAATGGTAACACGAGAGCAATAATAGACGGATGAATGTTTGGAAATCCTAGGGAGGTGACAAGCTATAAGTTAAATAACCCAGAAATTAGCTTCATTGTTTTCATTTTTCCAGGAGTTCCTGGGCGGAATAGAAAGAGTGAGCCAAGAGTAAATTCTTTATTTTGAGGACAGTAAGAAATATTTCAAGGTGATAGATCATATTATGCTACTAGCAGAACAGTGAAACTTGCGTCGTTATTGAAGTCTGGTATTTTACAGATGAAGGCTCCGAAGATGAGTCTCTATAATGCAGCGACTGAGTATTATTGACATTCTTTTCAATTCACCGGGATGAAGGGACGACCGTTCTTGATTCTCAGCTTTCATTTTAAGCGATAAGTATGAAGGTTGCACCAAATTTTTTCTGAATCCTCCAGCTGAAGAGCTTTAAGAGCAGTTTTCTGAGCAACGAAAGGAGTCGCTCTCACAAAGTCGCTCATAGCAGGCTAATTAAAAATTTGTATGACGTCCTCCTCCCCTCTGAACGAGCAGTTCCTGAAGCATGCTGCCTTTCTGGAGGAAAGCCGATGACCTTCTCCACCAATCCATGGCAGGAATTCCGTATCTCTGTAGGTATCACTCTCAAGTATGATCGTATGCAGTCTATCTTACATGAAGACTTTATTCTCGGCATTCGATTACGACTAGATATGAGCGTATGTCATTTTGTAAAGTTTTATTTAATGTGGCCAACTTAGTGCGCTGGTAACTACCTTGCACGGGATGCTTATTGCAGAGAGGCAATCCAAATTTGACTGGTTGATAGTTATTGATGTGACCGAGTTATATGAACACCAAATACGAACTTAACTGTTACAGACAGTAACATTTCTGAAATGAGATAATATCACACAGACGTACTACGTAAATTATTTCGGCAGTGGAGCATCATCGACGTTCTGCCCAGTGGATGAGCTGTTCATGTATGAGGTAGCCTTATATTTTTAGAGCTAGACTTATGGTAGTATTGTGCAGTTACTTAACAATTTTTTTTCTCTTTCAGTTTAATTGAGTCAGTAAGAGTTTTGTGTTGGTAACACTTGTTTGCTTAATTTTTTTACGCCATCACTAACTGTTTCAGTTGCCACTTGTATCCCATCATTGAGTTTCCGCTTCTGGCTTCTTACCTCATCACTTTCCACACAAACAAATTCCATGCAGTGCCAGTAATTTGGAATATAGAGTTCAAAAGGATACAGATTCCACACTGTAGAAAACAGATCAAACGCTGCGTAGTCAGAGCTGAATTTTCACTTACGTTGTCGGACAATAGAGAAATACTTTTTTTTTTTTCAGAGGATTGGAGTGTAGCGCACACTGGACTTTTAAATCGAGCTTTCTATGACTAACACAGTAATTTTCCAAAATATTAATTCGAAGAGAACTTAGAGCCAAATACCTTTTTAGTTATAACACTCAGATATTCTTGTGACGCTGTAGTCTCTTTCGGCGTTTATCTGCAAAACTATTTCTAACATGTCACTGTCACTTAGCTGAAAATTGCGTTGAATTTTTTAAACGTTATATGCTTATATGAAAGAAGTGATATACTGTATAGAACAATAGACTCTGCCCTTCAATTCCCGGGTTCAAAAAAAAAATGTTCAAATCTCTGTAAATCTATCGGACCAAATTGCGTGGTCATCAGTCCGCAGCTTACAAACCACTTAAACCTAGGTAAACTAACCAAAGGACCAACACACACTCACACACATGCCCCAGGGAGAACACGAACCTCCACGGCGAGAAACCGCGCGCTCCGCAGCGAGACGCTTTAGACCGCTCGGCTACTCCATCGCGGCTTCCCGGGTTCACTCCTAGATAGGGACGGGAATATATCTTCGTTCCTGTCTCTCGACGACTGATAAAATCCGATCACACAGTTAGCTAATCAATGCCGACACGGGTGGGGGAGGGGGGGCTGGGCAGAGAAGGTCCATCCTCCCCTTCCTAGTGCCACAGTGAAAAGAGGCTACGTACTGTTACAGAGAGACTAATAGCTTTAATACTGGACTAAACGACATACGTTACGTGTGAAGATGTGTATGGTAACTGGTGTTTAGACATTTAAACCTTTCAGAATTTCTTATGTCAATTTTCTGACTATTCCAAAACAATTTCAGCCACACACCATGTCATTTGTTGACTTTCATGTGTTGAGATATTATAATTTCAGAAATTGTTTCTGCTTTTTTTCTATTTTGCTACTACAAAGGTTGGAAAAAAGAAGATTAGGGTTGAAATTCCTGTCTACATTAAGGTCATCAGATAAGGAACGTAGCAGAGATGGAAGGACGGGGAAAAAGGGGGCCTCATTCTTCCAGAGGAAACGTCTTGACATTCAACTGGAATCATTCAGGGAAATAACGTAAAACGTTAATCAGCATGGTCAAACACGGATTCGAACATACTTTCTCCAGCATGGTCAAACACCGATTCGAACATACTTTCTCCGCAACTCTTTCGGTATATTTGAAACTAGTGTCCCGAGAGAACAACCCATATTGATATAACTTCGTGATGTCAAAGTAATAATAACATTATATAAAACCTAAAGGACATAAATATACCCTATTTATCTCCTTTAGGTTTTATATAATGTTATTATTACTTTGACATCACGAAGTTATATCAATATGGGTTGTTCTCTCGGGACACTAGTTTCAAATATACCGAAAGAGATTGAACTTACATATGGAGCAAGTTATTAAAACTGCAAGACAACTACGATGGAAATTTATGAAAAATTACCTCTTGTGTGTATAAATTAGGGAAGATGGTGGCGTAACTGTATTTTATTTCTGCTAGAAATTGTTCATTCCAGAGGAGACCAACCTCCAGCGACACTGCTGATATGAAAAACTAAAAAATGTAAAACCTTTACTACTGTTCACTGCTCTTCAGACCGCAGGTGCGACTGCGCAAATTCGAATTACAAATTCAAGTTAATCCGTGTATGCCGGATTAAAACTCTGTTTCATATTCCCTGAATGCTTATTGGTTTTTCGATTTCTGTAACCAGCTGTTCACGAACCAGCTAAACAGATTTATATCAAATAACGCTTGATAATAAATAGTCATAAATTTCAGTAATTAAATATGCAGTCGTGATTATGTGGGGAAAAATAATTAAAATTTACAACTTACAGTATTTTTGATAAATAAAACTTATTTCATTGTCGTCTTTTCGAGACCGCATCAACGTAACAACTTCGCGAGAGCGTGAAAATAAAACCAGAGCAGCATCTCAAATTAACTAATATACATATTCCGATAAAAACTCGAAAATACTTCTGATTCCATTCTGCATCAGCTTAAAAATTAAAGTTCCACATTGGGTAAACAATGAAAACTAAAAATGCAAAGCACTCGTAATTAATTGCTGAAATATTTTAGAGTTATATTTTCCTCGAATTATTCTTTGTTTTCTCGCTGGCTATTTTGCCATTTTCCCCCTTTTCTTACTGTTGATTACAGAGACACGCAGAAAAGTAGGTCTCCAACTTCAGTCTTTTATTTTTTTTTTAATTTCTTTTACTCTGCCGAAATGCGCCTGTAAGTACTTGTTGCACGTTACAGTTTTCGAAGCACAATTCTGAATGACGAAAATGGTCACCGTCAGCCTGTTGGCCGCCAGCAATGTAAACACGTGCACTATTGTGAATGAATTCCACATCCGTCTGCCTTCTGGTGCATTATTATGAATTTTACACTATTTATACGTATGATACACCATTTAGCATGCACATTTAACCAGTTTTTTACTACTATCCTTGGTTTACAGTTTGTCCAATATTTGATATTTAAGCAGCGTAAAAGCTGCTAAGCTCTTTGATTACTGAATAACTAACCATAAATGAAACTAAATCATTTACATATGCTTATCTAATTATAATTTGGGAAACTGGTGCTTCTATCACTGTTTTATTGATCGTTTTGCTGAAGATGCACGTTCATAATACGAAATGAATTTACCACGTTGTAGTTTAAAGCGCATAACGTGTATTAAGAATCTAAAAGTATGTTCTGATACAGATCCATTATCCCTATCCGTGGATACTCAGGGCGATTAGTTTTTATTGAATATAGGTCTATTGAGTCTCCATATTGGTCACTCTTTTCAGCCATGGTGCCCACCCTTTACATGATTTCCAGCAACGAATTTACCTGCTCTTTCCTCGCAGAGATGAAATTTCTTACACTCTGTGTGTGCCAATTGCCAAGAGTCAAAGTTGTCGCCATCTGTTAGTGACGTGGCTTGAGTGTGCCGCGTCTGAGTCCTGGACGATACACACCCTCAGCTGTCAAACCAGTGGACTCTTACTCGTGGCAGCGTTGATGGACTGGTGTCCAACTGGCTTGAGCTATAACCTCAAATAAAAATAACTACTTGGCAGCTGACTTGGGGCTATACAGGGAGAGAAATTCACAACAAAATCTGCGATCCTTGGCAGCAACAACGGGTCTGACCAAGCTTGGATAAAATACATGGAAATATCATTTCATGTTTCTTTATGGCTGTGCCATAGTTATAGTTGATGGTTCATACCAGAGTTTTGGCCAACTATAAAGAGATTCATCGCTCGGTGAGAGAACTATAAAACGTGCAGCAAGGGTGAACAACATGTGGTCTTCCGTTCTTTTCATGAAAGTTAGTCTCACTGTGAACTGTCTTCATTACCTTCATTGGCAACCAAATGAAGTTGTGTGCTAAGTGGAATCCTATATTATGATGTCAGGTTATTGTCCTTTATGATGAAAGCAATTTGATGAAGTTCAGGGTTCTCAGAGGATTCACACCTGAAAATTTCCTTAGTTGTGGTGTCGACCAACCTGGGACTCGTCAAGCAAATCCTCAATAATGGTTGCCAAATGGCAGTCCTGGGGTATTCCAGACATCGTCAATACACCCATTGCAACAAATGAAAGTTTGACTCAACTTAGAAAGTGCTGTAAACGTCTCCCTAGTAACAGACAGTAGGAACATCGGTTCCAAGGACTGTGGAATCCGACGGCGCAGATGTGTGCCACATTTATCGCAACATCATTGAGTACAGCAGCTTGCGATTGTCGTGAATCACCAGAGATGAGCATTGAAAGTATGGTGAAGTGAGGCATTGTTGGACGAATCATGGCGATGGTAGGCACCATATGCGGCACAGTCCATTTAAATCGATGGATCCCGCCTGACAGGGCGTGGACCAAGACTGTGGAGACTCTTATTATGCCTGCCTGCTCGTCATCGGAGCATGTCCTCTTTGGGGCATCGGTGTGTGTGTTGTTCTCAGCATAAATTACTTCAAGTAATTTGTAAGTCTAAGGACCGATGATCACAGCAGTTTGAGCCTTCAGAATCATAAACATTTGAACATTTTTCTCTGTAATGGTCTGGAGTGCAACTTCCTGGTACGGAAATGGGGCCTTCTTTTTCTGGAGACCCTGAAAGGTCCGCGGCATTTTGGATTACTCGGGGATCATCTTCACCTATACTACTGGCCATTAAAATTGCTACACCAAGAAGAAATGCAGATATTAAACGGGTATTCATTGGACAAATATATTATACTAGAAATGACATGTGATTATATAGTCACGCGATTTGGGTGCATAGATCCTGAGAAATTGATACCCAGAACAACCGCCTCTGGCCGTAATGACGGCCTTGATACGCCTGGGCATTAAGTCATACAGAGCTTGGGTGGCGTGTACAGGTACAGATCCTCATGCAGTTTCAACACAATACCACAGTTCATCAAGAGTAGTGACTGGCGTATTGTGACGAGCCAGTTGCTCGGCCACCATTGACCAGACGTTTTCAATAAATGGTGAGAGATCTGGAGAATGTGTTGCCCAGGGCAGCAGTCAAACATTTTCCGTATCCGTACAGAACCTGCAACATGCGGTCGTGCATTATTCTGCTGAAATGTAGGGTTTCGCAGGGATCGAATGAAGGGTAGAGCACGGGTCGTAACACATCTGAAATGTAACGGCCATTGTTCAAAGTGCCGTCGATGCGGACAAGAGGTGACCGAGATGTGTAACTAATGGCACTACATAACACCACGCCGGTTGATATGCCAGTATGGCGATGACGAATACACGCTTCTAATGTGTGTTGACCGAGATGTCGTCAAACACGGATGCGACCATCATGATGCAGTAAAGAGAACCTGGATTCATCCGAGAAAATGATGTTTTGCCAATCGTGCACTCAGGTTCGTACACCACCGCAGGCGCTCCTGTCTGTGATGCAGCATCAAGGGTAACCGCAGCCATGGTCTCCGAGCTAATAGTCCATACTGCTGCAAATGTCGTCTAACTGTTCGTGCAAATGGTTTTTGTCCTGCAAACGTTTCCATCTGTTGATGTGGCTGCACGAACCTTTACAGCCATGCGGATAAGAAACAATGTTCAAATGCTTGTAGAGTCTATGGGACTTAACTACAGGGTCACCAGTCCTTAAACTTACAAACTACTTATGAACTACTTACAACTAAGGACGGCACAAATATCCATGCCTGAGGAGGGATTCGAACCCCCGACCTTAGTGGCCGTGCAGACCGTGACTGGAGCGCCTCAGTCCTCTCGGCCACCGCGGCCGGCTGCGGATAAGATGCCTGTCATCTCGACTGCCAGTGATACGAGGCCGTTGATATCCAGCACGGCGTTCCGTATTGCCCTCCTGACCCCACCAATTCCATATGCTGCTAACAGTCATTGGATCGCGACCAAAGCGACCAGCAATGTCGCAATACGATAAACTGCAATCGCGATATGCTGCAATCCGACCTTTATCAAAGTCGGAAACATAATGGTACGCATTTTTCCTCCTTACACGAGGCATCACAAACAACGTTTCACCAGGCAACGCCGGTCAACTGCTGTTTGTGTATGAGATATCGGTTGGAAACTTTCCTCGTGTCAGCACGTTGTAGGTGTCACCACCGGCGCCAACCTTGTGTGAATGTTCTGAAAATCTAATCATTTGCATATCACAGCATCTTCTTCCTGTCGGTTAAATTTCGTGTCTGTAGCACGTCATCTTCGTGGTGCAGCAATTTTATTGGCCAGGATTGTATGTATAGACTGCCAGAATAATAGAATATCCTGACGAGTCTGCTGTGTTTCAGGATGATACAGCGATGTCTCATCACTCTCGCGTCACGTAGATGCAGGGGAAGTTCAGATGCAGATGACCAAGCCAGAGTCCAGATTTGTACCCCTTTGAACATATCTGGATTGTCATGGAACGCAGGTTACGTGCTATGGGTTCTGCTCCCACGGACAGACCAGACTTGTGAATGATGATCAGCAAGCAGTTGAAAATATTTATTTATTTATTATTGCATATTTAAATTTCAGTGGTTGTGCGACCGCAATCTACGTATGCAATAAAAAATAAATATTTGCGTCTGATTGCTGCACTTCATTCAGATATTATAATCTAGTCATTGAGCATACTGATCCAATATGGAATGAAACTCGATAAGAGGAGAATTGGCTTCTCGCTACTAATGATTTGGTGCTTGCGGCGTCTAAAGGACTACCATGGACTTTTAGAGTCACTGCACGACATCTCTTTGGAGCCAGACGATGTCCCACACGTTATTAGGTGCTTATCCCACCAGGGCCGAGCGAACAACATGTCTTTTCTCTAGGATGTTAACTTGGGGCGCCACTGAGATCGTGTGATCAGCCGAGCGGTAGCGACATGTTGCCACAACATTGCAAAGGGTTTCGTATTCTTCATCTTCAGACGCAACGACGGGATGCTTTTTTAAGCTCTTCCCATCCTCTCCCCTTCAGAGGAAGAGCAGGACATTCTTGAATATCCGCTCTTACTCTTTCTTGGCTCTAGGGTCAAGCTGACATTTTGTTTTAACTCTATGTATTTGCGTGCATTGGTGCTTATAATACCTATTCTTAATTTTTTTTGTTTGTTGGTGTAGTTTCGTGTGTGACAGTTAATAATATTGGTGTTAGGTGGTTTTTCGTTTCTGGTCTAGTGACCATTGTTGTGATCCTTTATTTCATGCTGGCAGAACGCCGCCTTCTCTTCCAATCTTAACTCCTTTTTTCTTCAAAAGTCAATAGAGTTCGTTGCACGCCGATGACCTCGGTCGTCTGCACTGTGTTCGTCTTGTTGCGTTGCTGTGCGAGTCGATGTCGGGATGTTGTGCGCTACAGATCTATGCAGCCGCTGAACAACGGCCGACTACGCAGGGGGCCAATCAGTGGCCCGGTAGAGGAAGCCACGTCGGTGGCGGGGGTAGGAGGCTCGCCTGGCGGTGGGTATTGCGGCGCGCCACGGTGGCTGTCCATTCTGGCGCGAATGCCGCAGACCTTCATAACGGAGTATTGGTCGCCTATTGTAGTATCTGCGCAATCCCACGCTGTGCTTAGATGACATCCGCTGTCTCTGTTTATTAGATTCTTGCGCAGACCCCTGCTGTCTTTTGACAACCGACACCCGAAGTCTGCTGGTACAGCATAGTTTACTTGTGCCCCGATGGAGTGGCCGAGCGCTCTATGGCGCCTTACTGCGTAGCGCGCGGTTACTTGCCGTCGGAGATTCGAGTCGTCCTTCAGGCATGGATGAGTGTTATCTTTAGTGTAAGTCAGTTTAAACAATTTGTAAGGCTGGAAACTGATGATTTTAACAGTTTGGTCTAGTACGTATACAAACAACATTTGATCATTTGAATTGATTCGTTTGTTGAAAATCAAAGATGTGGTCTTTCTTTATTGCTAAGTTTTGTGCAGTGCAGAGGTATCATCTGTAGCACACAGCATCGCGTTAATTGGCCAGAACATGACTGATCCGAAACTCGTCGAATTGTTGCAAAAACAGAACAGCATCACAGCGAGAAGATATTATCAGTGAAATACTCCGAAAAAGGCATGTCCAAATACCGCCCCGCGGGAGCGAGCGCCTTCTCCTTCCCCTTACCTTTGCGCCCCTCTGCCCCGCGCAATGTACGCAGCGGCGTGTGAGGCACAGTGGCGAGAAGGAAGAGGAAGAACGCCGCTACAGTCAGCCAGTTAAAATTCAAAATGTTCAAATGTTTGCTAAACCTACATGACTTAACTGCTGGGTCATCAGTTCCTAAACTTACAAACTACGTATATACTAACTTATACTAAAGACAGCATAAATTTCCATGCCCAAGGGGGGATTCCAATCCCCGACGGGGAACGGCCTCGCGCATCGGAGCATAGCGCCCCAATGTGCTTGGCCACTCCGCCGCGGCTCAGGCAGGGTAAAACTGAATTTTATGCGTCAGCGGGTAGCACTCGCGCTCGCTGAGTTAGGAACAACAGAGCAGCCAATCAGGGGTCGATTTATGTTGGCCAATAAGATTTACTTGACGGTGAACAGAAAATGTGCATACTCTTTCAAAACCCATTGACGGTAATTTGGATGAACGGTTGCGAGCGACAAATATTTAAGGTACTGATAGAAAGTGTAATTTGTTGATCGTCAAAAACTTTTACGTACACTGCTTCGATTTATTTACATTGTACAACTGTAATGTTCTTTCTTATTGGCCGCGGCATCGCGACTCATGATAGGCTGCTCTGCCGTTCATAAACTAGCCAGCGCGAGCGCTAGCCGCTGACGCATGGAATTCATTTTAACCGTCCGGCGGTCTCCTTGTGGAACGCCAAGCAGTTAACAAACAACACTAGCTATCTTAAATTGAAGTGACGTTTCGTATTCGAAGCATAATGGCGTCATCTCATTGGCCAACAAAAAGGAAATGTAAGGAAGACACATTATTCAATGTGGAATGGGAATTAAAGTACCCTTTCGTGTCGTTTGAAGGCCATGCGAATTGCTTATTATGTAACCGCACGTTTACAAGTTTGAAAAAATACTCATTGGAACGTCACTTCGTTACAGTACCATAGGCAGTGACAAAATAATGCACTTGTCTGCTGAAGTCGGAGTAAAGATGCTGAATGAAACGTTTTTCTGCAATTCGTGTTTTGGCTATTTTCTAAAGCTTTGCGTAGTAATTATGCAATACAAATGTTCAAATGTTTGTATAGCTTATGGGACTTAAACGGGGTCATCAATCCCTACTTATCAACTAGCTAACACTAAGGACGGCACAAATATCAATCCTGATGGGGGGATTCGAACCACCGACCGTAGTGGCCGTGCAGACCGTGACTGGCGCGCCGCAGTCGCCTCGGCCACCGCAGCCGACTCTGCAATACAAACAGTAATTGTTACCTAAGCAGTAAATGGTTTGCTTGTTTTACCGTTCTTAAAACACATTACAGAGCTTCGCTTCCCCTATTACTTCGTTTACGTTGGATCTGACCGCGGGACAGTCCAGTGCAGAGCAGTGCTGTGCGGTCTCACTCTTTCCGTAGCTATCTCTGTCGTTCCGTTGCCGACACTAGCGACACACGGTCGCGGCCGGTGAGGTGAACTACAGTGTACTGCGCCCGCCGGGCGGAAATGTTTGCCATGCCTGGGCTACAGAGCCGTGCAGAGCGCCACTTTTACCCGCCCGAGCTCGCCTGCGTGCGGCCGCTGCGCTCTGCTGCCCGCACCGCGGGTAGTCGAGCCCCTTTGCACCGCTGTACACAGCGAGCGAGCTGCGATGCGCCGTCGAGTCCCGACACTTGCCGGGCGAGCGGGTACCCGCCAGGCCCGTGCAACAGCGCTACAGGCGGCGTTGCGAGCGGGGCAGTGCAGACAGTTCTGAGCAAAATCGTTGTAACAATCACAGCGTAGGCTTCACGCACCTTGTATGTTATCTACATAGCAATATATAAGTTATGTATCGTTATGTCTGAAATAAATAACAAAAAGGACAGATCGTAACAACGTGCAAGGAATAGACGATCCAAGGAAAAAAAAAAAAAAAAAAAAAAAAAAAAAAAACGACGTTTCCAGGAAACTCGCGGAGAGAATCTACTAGCGTTTAAAGATATCTGGGGACAGCATAGTATGACAGCGTTTTATGTTGATTATAGGTAATGAAAATAAATCTGTGGGGATTTGCAGAGTGTAATGGCTGCCGTAAATCATTATCGTTCCGTAATGGCAGTACCACTACGCTGTTGCGGCACCTGAATAGCTGCAAAGTTTATCTGAATACTGATTTGAACGGTTGTAGCAATATTCCAGGGTCAGCAAAATGTTTTATGCTGGAGAAATGTGTAAGAATATGTGCAATAGATTTGCGGCCCTTCACCATAGTTGTGGGAGAAGGATTTCGAGACCTCGCACAGACTCTGATGGTGATATTAGCACAGTACCCCACTGCAAGTGCCAAAGACGTTCTTCCTCATCCTTCAACAGTTTCTAGGAACGTAAAAAGAATAGCAGACGAATACCGTGTTCGCAAACTACTGGCTTTTTAAAGATTTCCTGTTCACCTTGGCAGAATTTTAGGTAGATAATTAGTTGGACAACCTTGAACATAATTAAATATCACATCATCGTAGGGCATATAATTTTTTGTTACATACATGAAATATGTAGACTTACTAGCAACAAGGATCTCAAGAGATTGAAGGAATAATCGTGTTCTTTATGTTAGAGGCATCACTTAGTTTAATATGAAGTGAAACATTGTGTAAGTAAATACTGAGCAAAGTATAAAACTACCTACAAATTTGCTGGAGCCGGCTAACGCGAAGCCAACGACTTTCAACGTGTTTAATATTTCCGGCGCGAGCCGATTCGGCTACCGTTTTGCTTCTGCACCACAAAAATTGAACGTTCTACTTTTACCAGGTGCATTACTGCGCACGTCATTTTTTTTCCTCGCAACTGATAGTACACTGACAATTCCGTCAGTGAGAAAAAAATCCCAAGTGTTTTCAAGATACATGAATGACTGTCGAGCGATACAAAACTGATAACTGCGACCTTGAATGTCACTTCTCGAATAGTGGTGACTCCCTTGGGGTTTCAGCTACCCCCAGCCAGAGGGAAAAGGGGGAAATACAAAATAAAACAACAATGGTCCACACACCTGTATCGATGAACAGTAATTAGTTTACTTCCCTTGGAGTGGTTAAGCGTAAGCTGCACCTTCCAACATTCTACCAGTTAATCGTTTCTAATGATCTCGATTGCAACTGAACGTTTATTCTTATTTATATTTATTTACTTATTTTTTCTTAGCAGCTAGGAAACATTAAGCAATTTAGCGAAATGTCCACAGAAACGCTGTTCGAACACGCGCTGAATGCGTATACTTGCTATCGCAGCACTAATTCTGCTCATTAACTCACAATTACTCATGATTTGAGACAGGTCTATTACACTCGCGTTAATGTGTGTTCTAAAATGCATCGGTCAGTACGCTGCCCGCTACCTAACTTTTTCAGTAAATGATTTGTAAATGAAAAGTTGAATGCTTTGTTAGAAAGCTAAGTTGCTGTACTATCAGATGTCCAATAATCAGATTTTTTAACCCCTTAGTTTCTTCAGAATCGAATGGAATAAACTGATGTGGGATTGTCGTTTGTAACGTGAAAATCGGGACAGTGTATTTCCCGGTAAGAGTGTAGCGGCTGGCGGGCGCGTGGCCCGGCTAGCAGCAGAGCGGCACGGGCGGCCGGGCGGACTGGCACTCGGCGGGTAGTTCGGGTACACGCGCTGCCCGGCACAGTCCGGTGGGGCTCGCGCCGGCAGGCCGGGCAGCGCGTGGCCAGGCCCGCCCGGGAGGCGCGGCTACGGGCCCGGGCGAGCAGTGCAGGCCCGCTGCACGCCTCTGCTGGGCTATAGTCATATACGAAGTGATAACCAATGTGAATTTGGGTGTAGCCCTCCCGATGCAGTATTCACATGTTTGTTGTGGGCTCCTCACTAACGCGATCTGTACTATTGCAAAATGCAAAAAAACACCACAATTTCGATAAGTCTCTATCCTGGTCACAGTTGCAGTTAAATGTTTTATCTTTTTTATAGAAGGAATGACACTATAACTCACAAACCACTACTACTGAAATGCGATCTCAGGTCTGTCCTTGTACAAACTCCGTAGAGTGCTTTACTTCTACCTACATTCTTCTGTTGCTCAAAATAGTAGTCTCATATCAAAGCATGCATAATGTTTCTTTCCACCTGCACCAACACTACTGATGGCTACAGCCACACCCATCCTATAGGGATGGTATAAATATCTCCAACTAAAACAAATAATCGGAAACATTTGTTTTTCTACTCACAGTAGTAGGAGAAATCAAATATACAGTCAATTTCTAGTACTATATGACAGCATTAAATACTCCTCCCTGCATAAATGGAAATTTTATTTCAGAAACAGTATTCAGTTTTCCTTCATTGAAGACCAGGACACATTCATAATAAGAAGAATAAACAGCTGACTTAAGGCTCTCTGCGTTGTTCGCGCGAAGTTAGCGCGTAACTCTTTCTGTGTGTACAGACATGATGGCCGTATAACGAAACAAGGTGCCTATCGAATTTCAAATGCTTAGATAAATTTTTGGATGGTTGTCTATGTGTTACAGCAATGCTACAAAATCAGAGCATTAATATGTTATTTATTATTGCTCACATATATGGCAAGTTCGTTTCTGAATAAACTGCAATTAGGTTATACAAGAAGTTTTATTACCATAGAAATCTATTTCCACAAGATTCTATGATGTTTTTACAACTTAAAGTATCGATATTATTGAGTAAACTAAGAGTAATAACTGTTACAGAGCTTTATTTCATTTGCAGGAGATATAGGTTCCGAATCTTCCAACCGAATATTCCGTAAGTGTAAAAATATTGCCTCTACGGAAATATACCAGACAACAAGGAATGATGTATTCATATAACGTTGGAATAACGAAATATGGAAGTGCAGGAAGCAATTAATTAACTCTCTTGAGTTTTGAAGATTTATTAAGCCTTTTCATCTGTGGTTACAAGTGTGGTATACTGCCGTTATATTACTGTTCTGGTTTGAAATAGTAGCGCCATTGTCCATACGCTAAGGAAACTGTGTTTAATTAATTAACGCTTTAAAAGTTCATATCTGCTAAGGAGACAGCTCTATGTAGCAAATAAAAAATATTAGACGCGAGTAAGAGTGCTGCCGGTTATCTCGTAACGATTCGAACCATTCGACGAAAGTTGGTTTTTCTGTGTCTTGCTTTCAGTTTTATTGAAACAGCAATACTCCAATTTACAGCTTACACTGAGGTGCAAAACATAGGGATGAGAATACCTTTCGCGTGATGTATTACTGAAAGGAGTATAGCCGATGAAACTTGAATCATACATAGATAGGTACGCTACAGTACAGTACAAAAGCGGTCTGTATCTTTCTGTCTCTTTGGCCACGTTTCCGCACATAGAGGATCGGCTTTTTTTAATTCGGAATTGGCGTGTTAATATTTATGGGGTGGCCGGATGCCCTTCCTGTCACCACCCCATGCCCACAGGAATAAAATGTGTACCCCAAATATTTGGGTATGGTGTTATATGTGTAAAAGTGTAAAGTGTTACGAAATGTTTGCGAATCGTGTAACAGAGGCGGGACTTGAGGACCAGCCCGGTATTCACCTAGGGGAATGTGGAAAACCGCCTAAAAACACATCCAGACTGGCCGGCAGTCCGACTCGCATCGTTAATCCGCCGGGCGATTCGAACCGGGGCCGATAGGCCTCCCCGTCTCGGGAAGCGGTGCGTTACGCGACACGGCTAACCAAGCGGGTCGCAGTGTAGAACAAAAGCTACGGGGAAGAAATACACAATGAGACGGACAGAAATCGCACCTTTTATTCGAACACAATAATTATTATGCACGGAATTCAGGTTGTTAACTGCAAATGGGTAAAGTTGAAAATGTGTACCCAGCCGGTATTCAAACTCGGGTCTCTTGCTTGCTGACAGTCGCGCTAACCCCTTCATCACTGGCGACATAGCGAACACTACAAATGCACAGACTGCTCTAGCACGCCTACCGCCAGATGCAAATTCTCAATTTTTCTGTGCCCACTAATACTCAAACTCGCGGGTTTTTCAACCTAATTGACGCACGAGTAAGGACCTAGGAGTGCTTCCACACTGAAGAAGAGGTCATTTTTTGTCATCTGCTTATTACATAAGTTATATGTATGTGGTGTCTGTTCTTTCAGACACGTGCAGTGGTCGTGTCTAGCGATGTAACCGATGTAAATGTTCTACCTATTACACCTGTCAAGAATACAAGGAATGTATTTGTTGTTGTAAATATGAATCGGTACCACCTGTACAATTTATTAGTGACGTATGAAAATTAGTGCCGTATCAGCACTCGAATCTGAATACCTTGCTTATCGTGACCGGTCGCGTTAAACATTACGCTAACCTGCCGTCTGCGGACCGACCAAATCTTCCATTTGCAGCACATAGTCCAGATGTAGATTGCTCGTACATTTCATTGTGTAATTCCCGCACACTGAGAGACGTCCATTACAAATGTCGCACGTCTTTAAATAAGATGTGTGGCGTTCGTGTTTAACTTTGTAACCGATAAATCGTATGTTGTCGCTGATTCATATTTTCAATTTCAAAGACTTTGACGGCTGTAGTCGCTGCAGTATTCGTACACTCAGCCGGCCGCGGTGGCCGAGGGGACTGAGGCGCTTCAGTCACTGTCTGCACGGCCACTACGGTCGGGGGTTCGAATCCCCCCTCGGGCATGGATATTTGTGCCGTCCTTAGTCTTAGTTAGTTCATAAGTAGTTTGTGAGTTTAGGGACTGATGACTCCGTAGTTAAGTCCCATAGACTATACAAACATTTGAACATTTATTCGTACAGTCAGACATACATGCGTTTCTCAACGCCACAAGCATTGGTGACATCATTAAACACGGACAGTCGCGGCGGGTTAGCCGCGCCATTGGAGCGCCGTGCTGCGGTGCGCGCGGCTATCCGCCGTCGGGGGTTCGAATCCCCCCTCTGGCATGGATGTTTGTGTTGTCCTTAGGTTAGTTTACCTTAGTTAAAGTAGTTTGTAAGCTATGGACTAATGACAACGCAGTTAAGTCTGATAGATTTACAAACATTTAAACATTTTTAGACACGGACACTTCACATCTTAATTAAGGCCAATGCAAAGAATGCGGCATGTGTAGTAAACGTTTATCCCTGTGCGGGAATTGTTTGATGAAATGTAGGGGCACTCATGGGTAGTATGTAGGTGTTGTCTGTTCTTTCGGACACATGCAGTGTTCGTGTCTAGCGATGTAACCAATGGAAATGTTCTACTTATTTCAGCTGTCAAGAATACAAGAAATGTCCAAGAGGGGTGCACGGTCGTTAACTCGACCGCTAGTGAAAAGCGGGTGCCGCGCCGGAGCGGCCGAGCGCATTGAGGCGTTATGCTACGATGCTCGAGGCCGTTCCCAGTCGGGGGATCGAAACCCCCTGGGGCACGGATGTTTGTGTCGTCTTTAGTATAAGGTAGTTCACAAGTAGTTTAAAGTTTAGGGACTGATGATCCCGCAGTTAAGTCCCTTAAACTTCACAAACATTTGAACATATATATATATATATATATATATATATATATATATATATATTAAGCGGGAAATCCAGGTTCTAGTCCCGGCCCGGCGCAAATTATCGCATGCCACGAATAAACTGCATTGCTAGTGTTGCCTAATATTCGCGGTGTCGAATACATTTCTTCTACACAGAGAAGTTGCTTTTTCCCACGCAAGAGTTTATTAGCAAAGTGAATATTTCGTTTTACAGTACGTTATGCGTTGTTTCGAGACTCCTAGGCAGAAGGAAGCAGTTAGCTGGCTTGAACACGAATAAGATCTGTTCCTTTCGAAGAAATGCAATAACCAACAGAGTTATCAAGACACAATGTACGGCCTACCCACACAGAAACCCATCTGGTATGTCATACAAAGAAATCAAGCAATAGGCTGAACTAAATAGTATCGTTAAGAAAAGACAGCTGGAAAACAATTTTTCATCAAATGCTGTTGTTGGGAAAATCCATCACTCTAGAAAAGCATTTGCCTACAGGAAGACAGATGATTCTGTTTATGAGTTGCTCTTTAACCATCTAGGATTGACACTTATAAAGAAACTCATTAGTACGTAAGTTACCTTTTAATATATGCACCCCCCCCCCCACATGCATACTGATTAGACTTGCGGCAACATTGAGTGTTGTGTTACAGATCCTTGACTGTTACCAAAGGATGTTAATATCCAGTACCGTACTAATATTATAAATGCGAAAGTAACTCTATCTGCGACGCTTTCAATGATATTTGTATACTGATAAGTTGAACGCCAACGGCCGAGCCACAGTGGATACACCGGCTCCCGTTCGATCATTGCAGTTAAGAAGTGTCAGGCTTGGCTAGCCATTGGATAGCTAATCATCCTGGTCTGCCGAGCGCTGACGGCATGCAGGGTGCACTCAGCCCTTGTGAGGCCTATTGAGGAGCTACTTGAGTTAGAAATAGAGACTCCGATCTAGAAAATCGACACAACGGCCAGGAGTTCGGTGCACTGACCACGTCCCCCTCCGTACCGCATCCCACGACGCCTTCGGGCGGAGCATGTTACGGCGCGGCGCGGCGGTCGGTCGGTGCCCGATGGGCCTCTCGAGGTCTATGGGACAGAGTTTAGGTTTTGATAACCTGAACGCTGACGAAGGGCGCACACTACTTTAAAAAGCATGTAGTTCAATAAATGATTCATAGAATATCGTTTCAAGTGTGGAATCCTTTGAATTTTAACTCTTTGGCATATTTCTGAAAAAATAATTGATTCTTCATATATTCTACGTAACATGTTTGAAGCTGATATTAATCACAAGCCCTTCTCATTTTATCCGTTAAGCGTTCGCGTCTATTACAGCTCCTAAATTGGTTTGAATACTCACGACTATGCTGCTTTATCACTCACAGTAGAAGGTGGGAGACCTTTAGTGAAACTTATTAGGGCAGCTGACGTCGTTGCACCTACAGATATTTTAAAAATCTATCCCTGCGCGAAACTAAAATTACTTATTTTCTTTCATCGACCGTTGAAAACTCTTTAAATGCTTTAGGAAATACCCATTTTATTTTATTACAATGACTATTGTTGCTGTTTGCGTCCGTAGTTGGTGGATTTGTCGTTAGCGTTCCTGCCAGCGACCTCGGGATTGCAGACTCGATATTATGTCGGATTACGTTTTTTCGCTAGCGACTTGATGTGCATGCTGGTTACATCATCATTTCATCATCATCTACGTGCAACTCGCCGACGTATCGTCAGTTTTGAGTTTCACCAAATGGCCGAATTTCCCGAACGTTTCTCTTGCCCAATAAAGCCATAAATACATTTCAGTTTACTGATTTGTGAATTCAGCCTCAGCTACAGTACAACTCTTACACAACCTTAACGCGCTTAATCTGTATGTCTACAATAATTCGTGCTTCCTTATACCTCCTTACTACTATTTTTAATTCAAACGTTATTCTTTTACGTAAGCATGACGAAATCGATTTCCATGAGATTCACTATGGATAATAGCTTCAGCCCAGAGGAAGAATAATTGAAAAGAAAGAAAAATATTTGTACTCTTTAAAATTTGTGTATAACAGCACTATGAACATACATATGCATAGACGTAACTATGTACCGAAGATGTTTATAAATTTCTAGCATACATCCTCATACTCCCTTATAGTAACAAAACTACTCATTCATCAGAAAAGGTGCGAGTAACGACTACTTTTATATACAACATCATCATTGAGGAGTTTAAAATTTTTGTTTGTTCAAACCACGTCTCATATAAACAAAATTACCGGTGTCCGCCGCGGTGGCCGAGCGGACTGAAGCGCTCCAGTCACGGTCTGCACGGCCACTACGGTCGGGGGTTCGAATCCCCCCTAGAGCATGGATATTTGTGCCGTTCTTAGGATTAGTTAGTTCATAAGTAGTTTGTAAGATTAGGGACTGATGACCCCGTAGTTAAGTCCCATAAGCTATAGAAACTATTTGACAATTTTAACACACTGGACTCGCATTTTTGAAAATTACTGGTTGAGTAACATCAGCACGAAAGGGATAAAGGACAAAAGCAATCCACTTTTGTACGGTGTCGGCTAATGGACGAGAGGACGTAGCATTCGCGGCGTGCGGGCCATTGATCTGCACTGTATCGATGCAAATAGACAAGGAACTGATCAACAAAAGGTCGCCCGCGGAGTTTGCGAGGCAGTTAATTAAATGGGGGACACTAGAAAACCACGGCCGGCCGACGCGAAAGTGAGTTTTTTAGTTGATGCGAATATTTGCGGACAACGAGAGAAACATTTGCAGAGCGAACTGAATTGGCTGCAGCCATTACAGGAACGAGTGAGCAAACAGTAGGCAGGCACAGGACAGGGCAGGCTGTTAATTTGCCAGTTATTTGACTTGGCCGCGCAACAGGCGGCGAGCAGCCAGCCGGCGCAAACCACGTCTCAGCCCTTCAATTAAGCGACGCGCTCTTTTGTTGCTGCTATATATGCACGTTTCTCGTCATTTTGACGCCACCGTCAAGTCGGATGCTGCGGAAATGAAGGTAGAATTGCCAGTTGCCTGGCGCCAAACTCCGAGTGCACCTTCGGAAGTGTACGACATTTCTGCAAGTTTATTCCTGCGAGTTCCCGCGAGACACCTCTCCGGTTCCATTACGCACATTTTCTCCTTATTAAGTGTTATACGCCTCTTATCCTAATTATATTCGCAAGAGATTCATTGTATCCATTAAACGTAGATATTGACGTAGCAGATGTGATTACTCGGGAGATAAGAATGTGGCACAAACGAATGAAAGCAGCCATATCCCTAGACGCTAGGACAACGATGGTTCAAAAACACGAAACAGGTTTAGATTTTTTCTCGAAACCGCTAAATGACTGCTATAAAGATTATGAATGTCGGGGAAAAATTGCTACACGATCATGTTATTTTATTGAAAAAAATGTTAAAATGTTTTTTAAGCTTATGGGACTTAATTGTGGGGTAATCAGTCCCTAAACTTACAAACTACTTATAAACAAACATAAAATGCAGAATGGCAATGGGTAGAAAAGCGTTTTTGAAAAAGAGAAATTTGTTAACATCGAATATTGATTTAAGCCTAAGGAAGTCCTTTCTGAAGGCATTTGTATGGAGTGTTGCCTTGTATGGGAGTGAAACATGGACAATAAGCAGTGTGGACAGAAAGAGGATAGAGGCTTTTGAAATGTGCTGCTACAGAAGAATGCTGAAGATTAGGTGGGTGGATCGCGTAACTAATGAGGAGGTACTGAACCGAATTGGGGAGAAAAGAAATTTCTGGCATACCTTGACTAAAAGAAGGGATAGATTGGTAGGACACATTCTTAGACATCAAGGAATTGTGAATTTAGCGTTGGAGGGAAGTGTGTGGGGTAAAAGTCGCAGAGGGAGACCAAGAGACGCTTATAGTAAGCAGATTCAAGTGGATGTGGGTTGTCGTTCTTATGAGGAGATGAAAAGGCTTGCTCAGGATAGAGTAGGGTGGAGAGCTGCATCAAACCAGTCTCTGGACTGAAGACCACAACAACAACAACAACAACATACTAAAGCAAGACGAACATCCATTCACGAGGGAGGATTCGAACTCCCGACAGGGAAAGGCCTCGCGCATCGGAGCGTAGCGCCTCAATGCGCTCGGCCACTCCGCCGCGGCTTTTATTGACAAGTGAGAAGTAGGAGTATAAGACAGCTAGTGCATACCACATACACACATGTCATAGTAAAGGATGTCCATACATGGAACCACATCTGATGCCACTCTGCCGCGTGTTCTCACACGAAAACGTTCACAAGCGAGGCGAATGGTACCTTGGGATGGATTTTCCCAAGCATCTTGCGCATTGGGTGGAGATCTGGTGAGCCTGCTGTCCAGGGATGTTATTTTAAACAACGAGGGGCATGTTGTGTAGCGGCATCCGAATGCGTATGTGAATTGCCCAGCTGAAAACGCACATCATGATGGTATCACGGGGATAACAGCCTGTAAAATGAAACAGGCACTGCTTATATTATCCTGTAGAAACACAAGGAGTTGAACTAAGCACCTGCCCACCATCATCCTTCGTCTAGGATTGTAGCTGTGAACCATGCATTCACTTACAGACAGAACCTAATCTCATCACTGAATACAACGGATCGCCATTCACGTATAGTGAAAGCTTTACCATGAGAGGCGACTAGTGGTGCGACTGATAGCCAGGCCAGAGGCCAAATGGTTCCCAATGACACCGAAGGTGATACAAGAGTCCATATATTTCGTCCCTGCATGATATCCAATCGGTCATCACTACTCTAACAATCCGTGTATCTTGACGAGCGTCTCTACCACGCCGAAGTCCTCATAATGGTCTGCAAATATGAGAATATCCCATAGACCACTGCTGGAAGCAGCGACATACAGGGGCGGACTAAATACTATGGACAATATGCTGTATACTACAGCTTGTTGCAAGTTGGCACTACTGCGTACGTATTAAGACTGCAGTGCACTATTGACATATGAAGCCTTGGACGTTACATTGCAGTATGTTGTACGTTTTAATCTGCGACGGTCAAAGCAGCTGATCGGTGAAATATGTGATCTATCAGACATCCAGACAGGCCATCTCGATGGTGCGCACACAGTTAGAGCATATGTGACGAAAACGGCTGCAGTGTTTAACGTTTCACTAGCGACAATATCCGCGGTAATGACAGAGTACACTAATCAAGATGAACATTACTGGCAAGTGGCAAGTTAAATGACAACCATTGGGAACAACTGTGGGCTGATAACACAAAAGTACCACAGCAAAAGGACTGTGAAACTCAACGCTCCCTTGAGTAGTATTGTTACGATGACAACAGAATAGTTGCTGCTTAAAATTCATGGAAGGTGTGCAGTTGCTAAATATTTAATATACATATATACTCTTCAATACACCGTAAGGTGCGTGGCGGTGGGTACACTGCACCACTAATAGGCATTTCGTTTCCTATTCCACTCCCAACAAGGGAAAAAAGAATGCCTCTGTAAGAGCCCTAACTCCTCTTATCTTGTCTTTGTGACTTTTACGCGAAATGTAAGTAAGAGGCATCAAGATTGTTCTGCAGTCAGCTTAAAATTCCGGCCCTGTAAACTTCCGCAACAGAATTTCTCGAAAAGAACGTCGTCTTTCCTCCAGTGATTCCCATTTGAGTTCCCGGAACATTTCTGTGACACTCGCGCGTTGGTCGAACCTACAAGTAACGAACCTAGCTGCTCACCTCTGAACTGCTTCCATGTCTTCCTTTAAACTGATCTGCTCCGGGTCCCAAACACTTCAGCAATACTCAAGACGTGGTCGTACAAGCGTTTTATACGCGGCCTCCTACAGAGATGAAGTACATCATCCCAAAATTCTCCCAATAAACCGAAGTTTGCTTTAATTTAGGAAGCCAACGCAAAGTAGTGAATAAAGTGGTGCCAATATCACCTAACCTGGACACTTGACAACTGGAAATACGTGGCATGGTGAGATGAATCATTGTTTACATTGGTTCCTGAAAGAGCTGAGATTATGTATCGAAAACCTCAAAAGAAGCTTATGTTACAGAATGCCCTGTTGCCTTCAGATAAGCATGGGACGAGGTTCCGTCATGAACTGGTCATCTATCATATCCCTCACTAGTCGGATGACTGCGAATGTATTTCGCCGCGGCGGAGTGGCCGAACGAATTGAGGCGCTATACTCCGATGTGCGAGACCGTTCCCCGTCGGGGGTTCGAATCCTCCCTCGTGCATGGATGTTTTGGTTGTCTTTAGAATAAGGTAGTTTATGAGTAGTTTACAAGTTTAGGGACTGATGACCCCGCAGTTAAGTGCCATAAGCTTAACAAACTTTTTTTTTTTTTTTTTTTTTTTTTTTTTTTTTTTTTTTTTTTTTTTTTTTTGCGAATGTGTTTCTCAGCATCCTAGACAATTACCTGCTTATTATGATTAATATATTGCTAAGAAACACTCCAACATTCCACAATGATAATGTGCCCACACACAGCCAACGAGATTCTTTGTACAGCATCATAAAATTACCAAACATGTCTCCTGGACTGCAAAATCACAATGTCTCAATGTAATTCAACCGTAATGTAGAGTTTTAGAGCAGAGAGTGGCTACCAGATCTACAGCCCCAGCGTCGTTGAAGTAACTACCGAATGTTTTGTACAAGAAAGGATAACACTCTTTAAGGAACGTTAAACACACTTGATGAATCTGCTTTTCAGAGAGTTGCAGGTATTCTAAAAGACAACACCTCATGAATAAATAAATGTTGTATCAATGTTAGGTGTTAATATCATTTTGTCAACGTCCAGTAACACCGACCCATTGTGCCAAAAACTCGCAACAGTCCGTCGATATGTTCATCTATCTTCCTGAAGATCTTCAACGCGGCACAGTTCGAATCGCTGAAACTATTTAATACGAATATGTAATCATTGGTATGAAATGGTTGTCCCCTATAATGAACGTTCCAAACACTGTTCACTTCTGAAATTAACTAAGTTATTGACAATAGAGTCAAAAAGTACCGAGCATAGACAGCCCTGTTGAGTTACAGATGATCGCAGATGATTGTACCAAATGAATCACTAACACAACAACCCCTCAATATGTAAATATTATAACCTCATGACACTGAACGCAGCACACAGCACTTTAGCGAGTTGCCATAGCTTTTTCTCACAGTTTGGTCTCGAAAAGGCACGGACGATTCCGTTCCTATTTCTTCGTTAATCCCCTATTATACAAGCATATAATTATTTTGTCAACCACAAGAAGTTAAACTATCACCTTTCTCCGCTACGTTTTACTGTACAATATAACTGTTATGTACTCTGCACTACGAGCCACACAATAGTTTAAGATCGTATAGTTCCCGTACTTGCAGTCGAGTTATATCCCATCTTAACTGAGCTTGAGCCATTCAGAGAATTTCTAAGAAAATCAGTCATTTTTTGTAATGATATGCGTTTCACAATGATGATTATTCTTTGATACAAATTACTGGAAGATCAGTATACAACTTCGTGATAAAAGCCACGAATAGTGAATAGCAATACGGTTGTTACAAAACCTGTTATGTTTGGTTGACATGAAATAGCAGGCATTCGTATAAAAGCAGAAAATCGCACAGTACAGCAGACGCTGACGCCAGGTATGTGTAAAGGACGGAAGGACATTAAATATTAACGTCGTGTCCGTGATGTGGTCATTACAGACGGTGTGTGATGCCTTTGATCCTGCCACACGGCATCCGTGCGGTACGAGCACTAGCAAGAAGTGCCGTGGGGAAAAAGAAACGCTTTCTCTTCAAAAAGTGTAGTTGCGCATAAAGACTCAGGTACGAATAAACTAAAAGGACCAGTGTCAGACACGCAGTTAACGTTCAGAAAAATGTTTGGCAAATTATACTCTGTACTAAGCGGTGAAAACTGAGAAATGGAGCAAATGTAATTTAATTTATAACAGACACATGTATAAAACAAAATGGTAAATACATTTTAAGTACAAAGTCGAAACTCGCCAGAAAAATTATATAATGAGGATTAGTTTAGATTATAATGGAACACATAACTGGAGGTAGTAATTGTATGTGTTAAACAAACTTAAACAAAATTAACAGAGATTGTTCAGTGCGTAGCGACTGACACATAGGAGAAGAAAAATAACTTAGTTTCATATAGTAAGTGGTCTGTAAATGCAATAAAAGAAGTTACGATGAAATATCAATTCATGAATGTAGGTTTCTTCAGGCAGACACTTCTGCTTTCATAACCAAAAGCAAACACTGTCTCGACCTTTAAAGTTGTTTCGCTTGCGTATTGACGATGAAACTGAAGCTCTATTTTTTCGTGTTGATATATCTGATGCTGAAATGTCAGTTACCCTAGTATTTAGTTTTTTATAAGGTAATTTAATTGGTTTCCTCGATTATTTATATGTAGAACTTACAAAAATACCTGAATTCTCAAAAAAGTATTTATTTATCGTGTACTACTCGTGTGGCATTGCAGGAGATTGTTTACCTCGTTTTGTATAAATTTATGACATATGTAAATTGACAAACAAGCATTTCGTGTTTGCTCATATTAGTGTAATTGCCGATCCGTTTGTCGCTAAACAGCGATGAGTGTGATGCGTTATTAATTCATCCGCTAACAGGCCTGCACCAGCAAAATCTGAAAGGAATTACTCGGCAGATGAAAGCGCTTCCCTACATTCGACTGATGAATGAGCCTGTCCTTCAAGTTCAATTTACAGCCATAAATTAAATATAGAAAAACCTAAAAACAGCCCATTCTACAGCAGAAACATCGGTAGCTTACGAAAGACAGAAAGACTGAAGAATTGCCGACTGTTTGCTCCCCGTTATTTAGTTAACATTGTCACCGTGCTATCAGTCACAGGTTAAGCTACTTGTCTCGATAATCATCTTCAGAGTTGCGAACTCTTTACTATAGACAGCTTTTATACCAACAGCCACACTCGGATATATGCTCTTCATTATGAAATTTTGTTTATCATGTTATCGGTTGATATTCATCTTCATATTGTGGAGACAACTATTACTTAAACAATCAACCACTACATAAATGAAACTAAAAACATTTCCGGATTCGAATTATGGTTCTGAACACTCTTCTCACCTGGAAGAAAATTTACTCACACACTTTTCTATAAGAATGCTGAGAGCTTAGCATTGTCTTCCAAATTCTCAAAGGTTCAAATGTTTGTCAAAATGTAAATACAAATGTTTGTAAAGCTTATGGGACTTAACTACGGGGTCATCAGTCCCTAAACTTACAAACTACTTATGAACTACTTACGAACTACTAACGAACTAGGAGGTCACAAATATCCATGCCCGAGGGGGCATTCGAACCCCCGACCGTAGTGGCCGTGCAGACCGTGACTGAAGCGCCTCAGTCCCCTCGGCCACCGCGGCCGGCTAATGTTTGTCAAGCTTAAGGGACTTAACTGCGGGATCATCAGTCCCTAAACTTACAAACTACTTATTAACTACCTTATACTAAAGACGACACAAACATCCATGTTCGAGGGGGGATTCGAACCCCCGACGGGGAGCGGCCTCGCGCATCGTAGCATAGCGCCTCAATGCGCTTGGCCACTCCGCCGCGGCTCCAAATTTTCTGTTCATAGTTTACTTTCAGATCTTTCGAATAACGGTGGATGTGTTTGAATCCCATCGTTTGTTACTCCTAGCAGATTTTTCAAACGTTAAGTAAATTGCTGCTGATAAAACACAAAATGAATGTTAGTATATCGAAATATTTTCCTATTTCACTTACAGAGAGCTGTTTCTAGTGAAGAAGTTGTCAGAAATAATCAAACTGATTTATATTTCAAGTAGGTCATTTCTTTTCTGTAGATGAAACTGTAATTACCTCCAAGTCATTATATATGAATGGGTACTTCATCTTTCCACCGTTATAAACACACTGAAAATGCTATAGCGAACTAATACGCGAGTATTTTAGAAATGAATATGGTGCACAATGCTGTAACAAAGGATTAAAAAAATTATCTGCTGTGAATAGTGACACATACTCTGTTCTATTAATGTTAGCCGTATTGACAGTTCTACTGGTTTTGTCAGGCCCTGGTGGAGGTGTCAGCGCAGAAGTCAGAAAAGAAGAGCCTCGGTGGAACAACCTAAGCTACTGGGAAGGTAGCACCTGAGGCGGAAAACATAGAGACAACGACTCAAAGATACTCTCTAGATGAAACTTAGGTACAAATTGCAGCGAACAGCTCGTTCGGTAAGCTCCGGCCGCCGTCGGCTATTGTCGCCTGTGTATAGCAGCAACAAAGACAGCTGCCAACACCGGAAGTCAGTGTGAAAATCCCCTCTTATAGCTCGACAGGCAATTTCCTCGGCCGTCGGGAACGTTCACCAAACACTACCGTGATGCTTCCTAGCCTGAAGCTACATGTAACAGAAGCGCATCCAAGTTGGCTATAAAAATACCATTTTTCTTCGCTCTCGGCTCACAGCCATGGTGTCATTCTATATTTCTTCTTACGCTGGTGGGTGACGTTTTATTCTTTTTGCCGTTTTTTGCTGACAGCTTCTTCGACAGGACTACCGAGTATTAAAATATAATAAATGGAATGGATGACGAAATATTCAAGATCTGCTGTGTGAGCCAAAGAACAGTTTAGTGACATAGCATGTTTGCCGGACCGATACTCCGTGAAGAAAAATTGCCGCACCTGGATGGCGTCTTGCGATACCGTAACCACAGTCAAGTAAAAGGTTTATTTGTTAAAAAAAAAAAAAAAAAAAAAAAAAAGCTAGTCCTTTTCATCTGTCCACCGAACTTTACTAAACGACACTGTATCTAATGTCAGCTTATCCATTCCTCTTGTTACATTTTCTACTCTCCCTATTCGATTAAGGGATCTAGCAATCAACTCTCCGATCCTTAGAAACCCATCGATTTTACCTCCTGAATATTTTAACCAAGATGATGCCATCTGTGTATATTCCTAAATTAGAGATAAATGTCCCGGGAAAAGTAACGACGGTTGTTTCCTCTTCCTTTCAGTCGTTCGCAGTGACTCTACGGCAATGCCTCGTTAGCTAATGTTACTAGGCCAACTCAGCCAATCATCCACACTGTTGACCCTGCAACTACTGGAAAAGTCTGCTGCCCTTCTTCGGGAAACACATGCCTGTCTGGCCTCTTTAGTTATACCTCTCCACTATAGCTGTCTGTATCGTTGAGGCACGCAAGTCACTTAATTTTGGAAATGTCTTTGGGTCATGGAGGTAGGTGCTTATGCAGCGGATATTCCTGTTGATTACAGATAATGAAACCTGTCACATTTTTCAGAAATTGAAAAGCAGACTTGACCTAAGGAATAGATATTCCTGTTTAACGCAGATAATGACATGTATCGTGGTACAAAATAAATTTTGAGACTGATTTTATTCCTGGTGTGTAAGGTAGGTGAAAGCAGTAACTACGTGACGGCTTGAATTAACAACTATCAAAAAAAAAATGTGCTAGTGGGCACGCAACCGTAACGTGGACGCCTGTCGTGACTGGGTTCAAATATTCAAGTGTTTGTAAACCTGTGGGACAAAACTGCTAAGGTAATCGGACCCATGTCTTACAGACTACTTAAGCCAACTTATGCTAAGAACAACAAGCACACATTCCCGATGGAGGACTCGAATCTCCGGCGGCACGACCGCGCAATCCGTGACATTTCGTCTCTAAAATATCAAATGTTCTTATGTTTGTAAACCCAAGGGACCAAACTGCTGTGTTCATCGGTCCCTAGGACTACAAATTCATTAAACTAATTATGCTAAGGACAAAAAATACTCTCTCTCTCTCTCTCTCTCTCTCTCTCTCTCTCTCTCTCTCTTTCTCTCTCTCTCTCTCTCTCTCTCTCTCTCTCTCACACACACACACACACAGAAAGCCTCGAACCTCCGATGAAGAGGGGCAGCGCAGTCCATAGCATGGCGCGGTTTCCTGCATAGCTGAAATGCAAAATGCGGACGGTTATTTCTTGAAGAAGGGAGAAGGAAGAAGGGAGAGGAAGAAAGAGAATGACTTAAGCGTCACTAGGGTTTTGAAATAACTCAATGGGGAAAAGTGAAATTCTGATCCGGGTATGAGTTCGAATCCTGGTCTCCCGTTTCTTGCCAACGGTTGTCTTAACCTCATTTCTCTGGAAGATAGGTGCTTTGCGGACGTGGGTTCGTGTTTGTTCTGTATTGGTCGATACGTTGCTTAAAAATGTTTGTAAGGTTATGGGACCTAACTGCAGCGGTCATCGGCCCCTAAACTTACAAACTACTTAAACTAATGACATATTAAAATTATAAGCCAGGACACTGTTATTAAATATTGATAACTTTTGTTATTATCGACACAATACGCTTACTTCGGCTATTAAACGCCATCCTCGGGTATTATGCAATTACTTAATTTTGATTTAAATGTACTTTCACATACTTGAGATTTTCTACAATTCCCATTCAATATCGTTGAATGTCGATCTGTCAAAATGTCGTACACTGTTCTTGTATTTTATAAATCTGTTTTTACGTTTATTTACGATTAGATCTTGATTTGACAGTTGTGTCAACGATACTGAACGTTTACGTAATGTTTACATCAGAGGGTGTTACCTGTGTTGTGTATATTCTGTGTTGCTATGGATCCAGGTATAGACTGTCTTTGAAAATTTTATCCGTTTTCATGCTGGAAGATGTGAATAAAGTTTTCTATATAATTTTTATGTTTTAGTTCTCTTTGTTCATTTAGCGAAGCGTTGACCTCTAATGTAAATTTCTGCTCTACGCCATATCGCGATAAGTTGTCATTACAAACACTTGGACACTCGTGTCGTCTCTTCCAGATAATGTTATTCGTGACGGCTCTTCATTTGAATGTTAAATGTTTAGGCCAAATAGCTTGAAAAGTAAAAATAAATAAATAATGTGCTCATTGAAGTTACGTTCATAAATAAAGTTTCTATTACAAATCGGTTCCACTTAAAAATGACCCTTGTATAAAGGACAGTACCGTTAATTTCTTTGTTTGTTGCTAATTAATACAAGTCTACAGTTTTATTCGGAACTTGCTAAAACGTTGCACACTTGCCCTTCTCTGTCCACCTTAGATTTCATACTACCCATTGCTGAGGGTAGCTTAGCACAACTTTTAGTCATGTCATGATCCTCCTCTCTGTCAATCTCCAATCCTCCCTCTCTGTCACTTTACTCCTCTTCCATTTCGTCTTCCGCTCTCTCAGTCCATCTTCCGCTCCCCTAGCTATCAGAAATTAGTGATATCAATTATCTTTCATTATGTTCGGTGAAATTGTGTCGAGGTTTATTCCAAGGTAACCTCCACCATATATAACGCGGCAGCTTTCAAAAAAGGAAGAAAGATTAGGGTTTTACGACACGTCGCCTTCGTGGTCATTAGAGACATAGCACACGCTCGGATAGTTTTTTCAGGGATGGGGCAGGAAACTGCCCGTGACCTTTCACAGGAACCATCCCGGCAAAGGCATGAAGTGATTTAGGAAGATCACGAAGAACCTATATCTGGATGTCTAGAGGCGCCATCTCGCTCCGTCCTGCATAACCTTATAGAGACAGGGGGGCTTAAGATAAGTTGGACCGAGAGAGATGGAGGACGATATGAATGAGGGGAGTGGCAGAGAAGTAGATGCGAAGATGTAGTCACTCACATGCAAGTGATCCCGGTATTGTATGGGGTATTTTTCATGTTTTGGGGCCGGCCCAATCTTTATAAGCGCATAGAGCCCAGTAAAGCTTTAATATGCAATAACGACAAACAAGGCTCAAGATCATAGAGAGATGTAAGAGGAGAGAATGCGGGGAAGAAATTGACCTAGATGAGGGAGACTGATGGGTAATCTATGAATTATGTAACCTTGAAATAACCATACATTCACGATATTATTATTATTTTACTCCGTTCGATAGGCCTCGAGAGGCCCACTGGGTACTGACCGGCCGCCGTGTCATCCTCTGCTCGAAGGCGTCAACGGATGCAGTATGGAGGGGGACGTGGTCAGCGGCCCGTACTCCCAGCCGTTATGTCAGTCTTCGTGGCCGGAGCCGCTACTTCTCAATCAAGTAGTTCCTTAGTTGGCCTCACAATGGCTGAGTGCACGCCGCTTGCCAACAGCACTCGGCAGACCCGGACGATAACCCATCCAAGTGCTAAACAAGCCCGACACTACTTAACTTCGGTGATCTAAAGGGAACCGGTATATCCACTGCGGTGCGCCCATTGGCTCACGATGTTATTAGACAAGCAAAATTTTAAATCCATCATACTTATACCTACATCTTTTCTACGTTCTGCATCTACATTCAAACTCCGCAAGCCTCCTCACTGTGTGTGGCGGAGGGTACCATTGACACTTCCTCTTATACCAGTCGCGTAAGGTTCACGAGATAAATAAATGCCTGTATTCATCTTTGTGATCTTATACATTGATCTCTTCGCAAGGGATACAGAGAAGGAACCAAGATATTGCTTGACTCATCATGAAATGTACACTCTCGGAACTTTGACAAAAGACCATATCACGATACAGAACGTCTTTCGTGCAGTGTCAGCCACTGGAGTTTCCTAATCATCTCCGCGAGTATTTCGCAATTACTAAATAAGCCGGTAACGAAGCGTGCTGCTCTCCGTTGGATTTTCTCTATGTCTTCTATTAACCCTAACTGGTACAGATCCCACACTAATGAACAATAATCAAGCGACGGCGGAACGAGAGTTTTGTAACCTACTTCCTTTGTTGATGAACTACACTCCCTGAGGATTGTTCGAATGAATCTGTCTGGCATCTTCCTTACCCACGACTGAATTTATATGGTCGTTCCATTTCAGATCGCCATTATGTCTACCCCCAGATATTTTATGGACGTAATTGCTTCCAGTGTTTGTTCTGCCATAGGATACTTATATAATAAAATTCTTTCTTTCTACGAAAATACAGCACTTTACACTTATGCTGAGACTCAATTGCCATTCCCAATAGCATGCACCAATACATTGCAGGTCCTCCTGAATTTCACTAACGTTTTCCAGTATTGCGACTTCTCAATAAACTTCAGTATCATAAGCGAAAAGCTTCATTGAACTTCCGAGATTACCTATGAGGTCATTTACATGTGAAGTGAAAAGCAACGATCCTATAACACTCCACTGGATAACGCCTGAGATCACTTAAACGTCTGAAGATTTTTCTCTGTTACCAAAGACATGCTGCGTTCTGGTAACTAGAACCACGTCAGTAATTTAATACAGTTGCTCTGATATCCGATATGTTCGCACTTTATTCATCAGTCGACGGTGCGGAACGGTATCGAACGATTTGTGGAAATCAAGAAACACCGCACCTACATGTGAACCTTTATCTACAGCCCTCTGGATCTCATGGCTAAATAGCGCGAGTTGTGTTTCATAGGATCGTTCCTTTCAGAAACCTACAAAGGAGATTTCCGGTCTCCAGAAATGACATAATATCCGAATATAAAATGTGTTTAAACATTCTGCAGCTGAGAAATGTTACAAATATAGGCGTGTAGTTTTGCGCATGTGATTGTCGACCCTTTATGTAAACGGTAATGACTTGCGCTTTTTTCCAATCCTTAGTAACACTTCGCGCGTCTAGAGACCATCGGTACACTGCTGCTAGAGGGGGCGCAAGTTTTTTCGCATCGTCCGTGTAAAATCCAATTGGTATCCCATCAGGTCCAGCGGCCTTTCCTTTGTTGAGCTGTTTCATTTGCTTTCCTATCCTTATGACACTACTTTCAGGATCTGCCACTTTGTGGTTCGTGCGATGGAACTACTGTGCAAGTTTCTCTTTGATGCAGCTTTGAAAAAAGACATTTAATGTTTCGGCTATTTGTGTGTCATCATCTGTTTCAAAAGCTTTATGGTCGCAAAGCGTCTGGATATCTGGGTTTCACCCGTTTACCTATTAGACGTAAGACCAATATTTCTTACGTTTCTCTGCCAAGGCGACACACAAAACATTACTCCTAAAGACGTGAATGCCTCTCGCACGACAGCCCTTGCGCTAGCCTTGGTATATTTTAATTTTCGCTTGTCTGCTACATGTATATTTCCAGTGAAGTTCTCTTTGCTTTCGTAACAGTTTCATAACTTGTTTGTTGAATCACGGTGGATCTTTCACAACACATGTAATTTTAATTGGCACATAATTATCTAACACGTATTGTACGGTATACTTGCTCAACACTGTCAGTGTTAGAGACGAAACTATTGTATTGAGCAGTCTAGTACTCTGAAATCTCACCCTTTCCGTTTTTGCTAAATAGCAGAATAAATTAAAACATTAAACTGAACTTATAGGCATACTAATTAGTCTTCTGTTATTACTGATTGTCCTTCGTTGGAGGTGATGTTAGAATCTGTAGTGTAATGTCCAGCATTAGTAATTTTTCCTCCTAAAAACCAAAATCTTTATTTTAGTCTATTGTTTACAAATGTAATTCTCCCAGAAACGTTTAATCTAGTTCGACTATATTCAGTTACTATTTTTTCCTTTTGTTACGATTTATCTTTTATCTCTTTCAAGAATTCTCACCACTGATTTCAGCTCATCTTCCAAAATAATTTCTGCCTCTGACAAAATAACAATGTGTTAGACGTTCATTACATTATGGTTTATTCCGCCTCAATTTAAATTTCCTTATGAAGGATCTCTTTGGTTTTCTTTTATGTTCACTTTAGGTACAAACTGGACCAGAATAGGGTTTGACTCCATGCTACCTCACTTCCTTTACAAGTACTTACTTCTTTAGTTCTTTCCTTTCACGTTCTTTGAATCTCGTAACTACAATCTTGCTGTATTGTAAGTTATAGATACTGTAAGCATATGCTCCCTATATTTTATCTCGCCAACTCCTGAATATCAAAAAGTGGATACTAGCCAGCCAGGCAACGGTCACGATAATCGACATCGTTCGGGAGAACGATGTTATGATCGCAAGTCCGTCCTCGCCTCAACCGTTGACGCATTCGGGCTGATAAAGAATTGTGGGCGGGGGAGGGGGTGGAAGGACGGCGATAGAAGTTGGATTTTTGTCGTGAGATAGAGAGAGAGAGAGAGAGAGAGAGAGAGAGAGAGAGAGAGAGAGAGAAGATATTATTCAACAACCCTTAAAAAGTTCTAATTTGTAAACGCTATACTATGTTTTCTTAACCTTGAAACTATCTTCTAAGATACTGTCAGTTGTCACAACATGCAGTTTACTTGTAAAGGTCTTTTAGTAGCTTAGCGAAGTGAAGCAAAGCATAAAGAAACGCGAATAACGAACCCTAAACAGTAAAACATTTGTTGTCCTATTAAAATAAGACAAAAGTAAGGAAACCTACTTCCGCAGCGAAGTAAGTAATTCTGCGGGTGTTCCAAAAACAATTAGGTCTCCTCGCACTTCGACAAGGTCTACTTAAATATAAATAAGTATATTTATTAGTATATAAATGATATCGTGTATTGTTCGGAGGAACTAAAAGTAGTTCAACGAAAACTGCGGAATTCTGGTTTTTATAGTAGACTATAACAAATCTAATAACAAATAGCTATCAGAAATAAATTAGGAATGATACGTTCTCGCACCGTCTAACATAATTGTTATCACTTAGACATCATTTGCAGCCCTGCGAACAGCTTGGTCGTCTCTCTGGCGCTGTCAGAGGTTCCAGTGGAAGTTGGTAATGACGCGGGTTGCAGGCGAAGGTGAATCGTTATGGCGTTGGGCTGCAACCTAAGCTCTTGCCGGGAAGTACCGGCCCACTAACTACCTCATGAATTTCCCTTTCACTTGCACGAGAAGTTTAGTGTGCATGGCGAGTGTTTAGTGGAATGCTTTAGTATCCAAACATTGTACAACTAATTAGACGCGACATTGCTCTTGCATCTTCTCATTAGTCTGGGTATTTCCCTATTTCTTTGAATGGTTGTACATAAGTCACTATGAATCCGCAATACTTTTAATATATATTTTAATTTCAGAACAGCATGTGAAGAATACAGGGGACTTCCGATAGATTTTGACAATCTCGTTTTAAGCCTTTCGGCCGATACAAAAGTAATAACAATGAATTTAAATAACCGTAAAAAGCGAGTGTAGAATTTTCACCAGCTTCACTGTTTTAATAACATCTTACTGCTACAAATCTCAGTGGATGAATTTTACATTTATGTCATGCGGCATAATTATATGCAGCTAGTTATTATTAGCTTCTTCCAATGAGCCGTTGTAAGACTCTGCATATCAACATCTTCATTTGACGTCTCTGTCTCTTTTCCGATATAATTAAAAACACATTCCCATTTAAGGAAGCGGAAATGCTTCATTTTCTTAGGAACTTTCCTTCTACAACAGTCATATCTTCTGTCACAGATTTTGATTTCTAGTTTTTCAGGCCACATTATTTGATTTATGCGACATTCTTCATGTAAGGTTCGTTCCTTGTGCCTCGAACTTATGTCTGAACCGTATGAGATAATTACATTTTATCTCATTTACAAGTTTTCGTAACGCGTTTGAACACTATAGTGAGTTTCCTTTCGCAACTAGTGAGCGTTTCTAATTAAAATCTACGAACAATATCAAAGCTATCTCTCACAACGGATAATTAATTCACATTTTACAACATCCAATTTAGTCTGTACCGAGTCTAAACTTTCCATAGGAAAATGAAACTGAAGCCCGTAACTGTAAATTTGCATTTTAACTTCCTGCAGTGAGAAACTACCATCAGATTCGCAGTGAGTCGCACCTACCCGACACTCAAAATATATTGCTGTGGGCCAAAGTGTAATTAACTTTCAACAATATTGCGAATGATAGTAGAAGAAATATATTTCTCTTCACGAAACCTGACGCCTGCCAATCAGCTCGCTGGCACGCAGATGGGAATTTTGAGGCAATAAATCACTCCGAGGTTGATTTTTGTAAATAACGCAATCTTCTCTTGGACACGCGCCTGTAGAAATTTCTCTGCTCACTCCCGCACTGCTCTGGCGTCACACGTCACCCCAGGCGAAATATTGACTTCCACTCAGGATGACAGAGCATCCGCTTTTTCTCCTCCTCTCTCTCTGCGAGGGAAATATCGGCAAACTCTTATGATACACAAACTTTGGACATCGACTTGTGTGCGGTCCCGCTTACCAGCCCTCTGAGGCGGAGCGCTTGAGACATTCCCTGCTTCGCGCATCTCCTGCTGTTCCCACGATCATTTCAACAACTGCTCGGGCACGATTCCAATACACAAAATACTACGAAAACAGTATCAAGTAAAGAAAACGTTATGGCTCACATCCGTCGGAGATCTCTCGATGTTTCTGCTTGTTTATAAAAAAAAACTTAAATACAATCTTAATAAAACAAGGCCATATAGTGATTATATCCAGAAATTCCTTTCACTGGGCAACTATTAATGGTGTGAAATAGTAAAGAACAGCATTTCTCCTTAATAAAAATGATTCAGAAATCTACCTTCTACAAGGGAAAGGTTTCCAATTACTTTTAGTAATTTGAGCCTCCTTAGAATTAGATAGCATCGAAAATTTAGCTAGTAGTATAAATGAAATTTAAAGAGATTAATTAGTAGTAAATAACTCCGAAATGGAGGACATAGTAATAGGTATTTACGGTGTAGAGAAGCAGCTGAGAGAGCCAAAGCCGCGGCGGAGCAGCCGTGCGCATTGAGGCGTTATGCTGCGATGCGCGAGTCCGTTCCCCGTCGGGGGTTGAATTCCCCCTCGGGCATGGATGTTTGTGCTGTCTTTAGTAAAAGGGAGTTCATAAGTAGTTTGTATGTTTAGGGACTGATGACCCCGCAGCTAAGTCCCATAAGATTTACAAACATTTGAACATTTGAGAGAGCTAAATACCAAAAAGGCTCCTGGTCCGGATGGAATATCAGTTCGGTTTTAAAAAGAGTATTTTGCGGCATTGGTCACTTAATTAGCTTGCATTTATCGCGAATCTTTAATTCAGTGCAAAGTTCCTAGTGATTGGAAAAAGGCGAAACGTGACTACCGTTAAGCCGAGCGGTCTGGAGCACCATGTTGCGGATCGCGAGTCCTCCCGCGGCGGAGTTTCGAATCCTCCCTCGGGCATGGGTGTGAGTGTTGTTCTTAGGTTAGTTTAACTTAGTTTAAGTAGTTCGTAAGTCTAGGGACTGATGACCAACGTAGTTTGGTCCCATAGAACTACAAACATTTGATTTTATTTGATTTCACTCCCGTTTATAAGAAAGGAAAGAGAACAGACCCACATAAGTACAGGCCAATATCGTTGACATCAGTTTCCTGTAGAATTTTGGAGCATATAGTAAATTTCCTTGAGACGGAAAAGCTTCTTTCTGTGAATCAGCACGTGTTTAGGAAACATCGTTCATGAGAAACTCTGCTTTCCATTTTCTCACAAGTATGTTGCGAGCCATATTCGAAGGGCAACAGGCAGATTGTGTTTTTATCGATTTCAAAAAGGCGTTTGATGCGGTACCACACTGCAGACTGCTAACGAAGATACGAGCATATGGAATAGGTTCACATATTTGTCACTGTCTGGAAGACTTCCTAAGTAATAGAACGCAGTACGTTGTTCTCGACGGCGAGTGTTCATCAGAGACGAGTGTATCGTCAGGCGTGCCCTAGGGGAGTGTGATAGGACCACTATTATTTTCTATCTATGTAAATGATCTGATGGGACAGAGTAACTTGTAATTTTCGGCTGTTTGCTTATGATGCTGTGGTGTATGGGAGTGTGTCCTCTTAATTGGCTGTAATAGCATATAGGAAGACTTAGACAAAAGTTCTAGTTGGTGCGAAGAATGGCAGCTAGCTCTAAATGTAGAAAAATGTAAGGTGATGCGCATGAGTAGGAAAAACAATCCCATAATGTTGGAATACAGCATTACAAGTGAGCTTCTTGATGCAGTCGAGTCGTTCAAATATCTAGGCGTAACATTACAGAGTGATATGAAATGGAACGAACATATAAGGACAGTTGTAAGGCGGAGAGCTGACTTGGAAGAATTTTGAGAAGATGTTCGTCTGTAATGGAGACCACGTATAAAACGCGTGCATGACCACGTCTTGAGTATTTCTCAAGTGTTTGGGATCCGCAGCAGATCATTTTAAAGGAAGACATAGAAGCAGTTCAGAGGCGAGCAGCTAGGTTCGTTACTGGTAGGTTCGACCAAAGCGCGAATGTCACGGAAGTGCTCCGGGAACTCAAATGGGAATCTCTGCAGGAAAGACGACGTTCTTTTCGAGAAATTCTGTTGAGGAAATTTAGAGGGCCGTAACTTGAAGCTGAGCGTACAACGATTACATTTCGCGTAATGATCACAAAGACAAGATAAGAGAAATTAGGGCTCGAACGGAGGCATATAGGCATTCTTTTTTTTTTTCCTCGTTTTATTTGGGAGTGGAATAGGAAAGGAAAGGCCTAGTAGTGGTACAGAGTACCCTCCGCGACGCATGTTACGGTAGATTGCGTAGTATGTATGTAAATGTAAATAAAGTCGGGAAACTGGCGAAGTTCTTTTCCCAGTCAAGTAATCTCACCCGGAACACCCTAGACACAATGTGGCTTTTCTAGCCTTCCTTGAGCAAGGAAACCGTAAGTTTTAAGTACTGCAGAAGGTGTACGTCTGTAACAAAGTGATGGGTAACGCTATTCATCTTAGTAGGAACAGGTTTTATCTACATTTGGTAGGCCTGCTTTGACGTTTTTGTAAGAAGCATAATTTAATTTTTTCCGCTCTTGTGTACGTACAATGCCCTTTAATGATTATGAACTGGATTAATAACTTCACTAACAAATAATTATAATTAAACACGTAAAAGCTTGCAAGTGATTCCTTTGTTTTTTCCTGTCTAACCAGCTACACACAATGTCAGTTTCCCGTCCATAAAACTGCTGTTTCTAATTCGTATTCAGCAGTTACATTTGGATTGATGATTATCAAGCAAACTGATGTCCCGTCTTCATGACGGGTATTTCTTTACATCCCAGTTCTTTTTGAGTACTTCCTCATCAACTTCTACAGTTTATCTTTACTCTCGCAGTTTATTATCGTGTTAATACGGGTGACCTAGAAAAATACTATATATTATCAGCTGTCCACGTCTCAGTACCACTTAGACTCTTGTTCGAGATGTTTCAGTTTTATTCACCGTTCGATTCATGTTTGTTAATAAACTTTGGAAACTATTCACGATCAGAAAATGATGTGATATACGACAAAACAAATGCAAGTGCTTGAAATATTGGCTTTACGGGTGGTTGCTTTCATTCTCTTATACCTATTCCAGAAGTACACATTCGGGTATTACTGACTGAGATAATGTTTATGTGATTATAATCCTATTATGAATTTTATGAAGGTAAATTAAAGTACAGTAAATGGAATTTCATGTCAACTGAATGTGCCGAAAGTTTATTGTGCCATATAAAGTCTCAGGTTAGCCTCGTCCTAATTATGTACGGGATAAGAGACCAGTTGACCCAGAAAGTGTGGAAAATCACTGAAAAACAAAGAGGACTCATCGTGCCTCCAGCCCACGTTTGGGATGCGTAGTTTTAGTATAGCATATTTTCCTAGCAGTTTATAGTCATAGATGTCTAAATTAATTCATATGTTTGAAAAAGTTGAACAGTAAATATTCATTAGTCCACGGTGCTCCCGCCGTTGCCGCTGTAGGTAAATACACGTTACAAAATTAATAAAGGGCAATGATTTTTTTACCAAATACCGATTCTCTCAGTAAATAATAGAATATAATAAATACGTATTTGACTCAATTCATAAATGTCTTTCACGATCCCTGGCATTAATGCATCGAAGCTTTCAAATCCACTATTTATATCATTAAAAAACATGCATGTAGTTTCTAATTTGCTTGAAACCGTTGTAAATGGTTTTATCAAGTACTGCAAATTAACTTATTGTCGGAAATTTTTCTCTTTTTCGTTAGATTTATTCACCCATACATTGTTTGACGCATTGTGTATCAGTGTTTGTCATGCAATGTGACTGAGAGATCCAACGGATACTCCTGAGCACCATGTATCTGCAACTCTTTAATTGGAGTAGTCAGTCACATCAAGTTAACGATAAGGTATTATTGTTTTAAGAGAAGAAATAGATGTTAACTAAACAATCAGAACCACTTCATGTATCGAAGTACGGTAAACACGATGGCGTTTGCTGTACCGCCGACAGACACTTAACGGATTGCCGAGTACGCGGCCGCGGTGGTTGATTTTGCATGAATACTCAAGACTCAGAACCGCCCAAAGTTATTTTGTTTACATTCCTGTTTAATGAGCTGCAGCGTTTATAACCGGAGACGGCAGACTTACCATGAGTAATACCACTTCGGGAGCCCGTAAAATTTACAGCGAGCTGATTTGCCTCACAAGACCGCATGCCGAAGGTTTATTTCCGACGACAAGCAATCTCGCTCTCTCTCTCTCTCTCTCTCTCTGTCTCTCAGCCGTGTACAAATATGAGTTTATTCAATATCCAGAGACATAAGGAAAATTAGGGATAAATTTTTCCCTCAGATTAATCTTAAAATTCTATGAGTTAATTAGAAGATCATTCACTTGCAAGCAGTGAGAGCCTACAGTTATTAAAGCAAATATTCTGGTGTTAAAAACAATCACCATAAATAAAATGCATATCCCACCCACCGTTTTTTTTTTGGTGGGGGGTGGGGGTTGTCTCGTTAACTAGAAAGACATACAAAATCAACACACCTTGTTTAGGAATGGCAGACGAAAATTTTTCGGAGACTGAATGACTATCATACCATACTGAGCTTGCTATGGCTAATTTCTCTAAAGAGAATGGAAAAACATTAAATCATAATGTCCCGTCGATGACAAGATCATTAGAGACGAGAAATATTAACGGATTTGAGAAGAATATAAAAGGAATTCCGCTGCGTCCTTCCAGAAATTTGTCTCGCCGTTTGCTTTAGACGATATACAGAAACCACGGGAAACCATAATGGGGATGTCAGACTTCTTCGAACCATTATAGTCCCGAAACCGAGTCCAGTGTACTAACCACCGCGCCACTTATATTGGTGACAATTTCTATTAAACAGGACCTCCTCATCTCAAAGTAACAGTTATCCCATACAGCCTCATTTTTTGTATATATTCCAAACTGTATCTCCTATAACATTTTGTCCATTTATTCTCTCCAGTCGTACCATGGAAATTACTACTTAATGTAAAACGTGACAGCCCATTGTTTTGTCTGGGAATGTTATGTGCGCATTTCTTTCCTTGCGGGTTTTATGATGAGAAACAATTGGCAAATAATGTGGCATTTGATTACTGGTTCCTAGTGTTGCTTCATAAGGAAATGATGCAAATTATGAATCTGTTATATGTTTTAAGAAACAGAAAGTCACGTACACAATATGAGTTCGTGAAAGAAGAATTAAAAGAAAAGTGTGAGTGTTAACCACAATTGTATGTAGTTTATGTTTCGATGATCGCAGAGTACTTTCATTTCTTACCTATGACAGCTAAACCAGCACAGAGGCATTCTGGTGGGAACTATAGGCAGTGACACTATTTCAGCTATGAGTGACTAAAAATGTTCCCCAGACTCCACCGAAGTCAGATCTATGTGGGTTTCATACTTATTTTACTTGCCAGATTCGTCAAATTGGGAATTAATGGTCATATAACGAAAGGATGCTAAAATTTCTGTTTTGCATTAATTATGACTATACAAACCTACTTCACCTTTATAATTTTGTTGGATGTTCATTAAGTGTTGAATTCACATGAAAGAGTCCGTATGCACATAGTATTGCCGTATACCGCGTGAAACCACAAATGTGGTATAAAAACACGGCTGAAGGCTGTGGCGTGTGATTGTTATGAAGGCACGGCTGGCTGCCAGCTGCGGCGATCGGTAAATACGTCGCTCATCCAGTAGAAAAAGGAGGAGCGAAATTTCTGCATGAGATAATTTTACACATCGCACGAGCGGCGGCGTGAGCCGCTGGCGCTTGCGGTGCGAACGTAGCGCCCTGCGTGTGTGGCGACACGGCGCAAAAAACATTGTGGACATAAGGGGAAAACGGTACACGTATCCCCACTGACACAGCGCGATTGCACGCGTCTCGCCGTTCCCGCATCATATGCTTTAGAGCTCACTAAACTGCTGCCAAGGATCTGTCCTACACGCGACACTCAAAATTTTTCCTTATTATTCGTGGTATGCGGCTAAGAGAGAATTTTGAAGACTTTTATAATCTTTTGGCCTTTCTTCAGAGGATAATATACTACTCAAATTTCCTCTGTATTGCACATTGTATGACCGTAGTTAGAAATGTGTTCCTACGCATAAATAGACTTTACTGAAACTTTTACGCTTTACAATTTATATAACTCCCTCAAAATATAAATTTTCTAGATAGGTAGTTCTTATTTTTAATTACTTATGTTTATCATGTTCCGCAGGACCAAATTGAGGAGCAAGTCTTCATTGTCATGGTGCGAGTCAGTATATTAAATTGCAACAAAATACTGTCAATAGATAATTGGAAACATAAGAAACTCATAGTTTAATGGGGCGATCTATAATTGTTTAATAATGATTTTGCAGCCAAGATCGCATTTTTCATTTATTATGTTACCGGTTTCGGCGTGCTCGACGCCGTCTTCTGACCTGTCGTAATTTACATAATTTCACGACATTTTTATGTACTAATAGAGTACATCCAGGTTGAGGCATCGTTAAACATAAAATTAGTAGTCACAAATAAAATATATATATATATCCATCTTCTACTGGTTTTGAAGTGAGGTACTTCAAAGTCTAAGTTCAATACTGTGACTACTAATTTTATGTTTAACGATGCCTCAACCTGGATGTACTCTTTTAATATATAAAAATGTCGTGAAATTATGTAAATTACGACAGGTCTGAAGATGGCGCCGAGCACGCTGAAACCGGTAACATAATAAATGAAAAATGCGATCTTGGCTGCAAAATCATTATTAAATAATTGGAAACGTACAGCAATCGTATGTACATCACAGGCCTACGCGCAAGTAAAATGAACATACAATGTAACACAGAAATTACCTTTTTTTGAATTTTTTCCATGAATTCCTCGACAGAATAGAAAGCTTGAACAGCGAGGAAAGTTTTCAGTTTAGCCTTGAAGGACCGGGGAATACAAATAAGCATTTTGAATTCTTGTTGCACTCAATTAAAACTGGATGCGGCAGAATACTACCCATCTTTCTGCAACAGGATCGAGAAGCCTTGATCCAAATACAGATTCAATTTCTGCCTAGTATTAACTGAGTGAAAGCTGATAACTCTTGGGAGTACCCAAATACTATTAACAACAAACGACTTTAACGATAATATGTAGCCGCGGTGGAGTTGCCTAGCTGCGGAGCGCGCCATTACTTGCCGTTGGAGGTTCGAGACCTCCCTCGGGCATGGGTGTATTTGTTGTCCTTAGCATAAGTTATTTAAGTAGTTTGAAAGCCTAGGGACTGATGACCAGAGTTTTTTGATAATATGTATTGAGAGGCCAAGGTCAGAATTCCCAGGCTGCTAAACAGGGGTACGCGAGCTTACACCACATATTCCTCGAACCGCCCGTTTCTGCGCAATAAATACCCTTTTGAACCAGAGGAATTACTACAAAAAATAACTCCTTGCGGCATAAGTGAATGAAAGTAAGCGAAGTAGACTACTCTTCGTGTTGAATTATCACTTATTTTAGAAACTGTTCGAATGGTAAACAACGCAGCATTTAATTTTTAAACAAGATCCTGACCATGGGCTTTCCTCGACAGCTTATTATCTGAACACAGAAATTTCAATTGTTCAGTTTCACTTACCATGTGCCCATTCTGTGTAATTGAAATATTAGTTTTTGTTTAATTGTGTGTTAGAAACTGTACAAATAGAACCTATATGACGTAAAGTGTAATTTTTTTGGGATAATTCTTCTGGTTCAAAAAGGGTGTTCATTGTTCAGAAACGGGCGGTTGGAGCAATATGTGGTGTAAGTTCGCGTACTTCATTTCGACTTCTATTTAGCTACCTGCAAATTCTGACATTCGCCTTTCAATACAAAATGTTCAAATTAAAATGATTGTAAAGCTATTTGACCAAACTGCTATGATAATGAGTCCCTAGATTTACGAATTACTTAAACTAATTTACAGTAAGGACAACACACATAGGTCTAAGCGTAAGTAAAAACAACATGCAACTTAACACAGAAATTAGCTTAATTTTTAATTTTTCCCTGAATTCCTCTACAAAAAAGAAAGATTGAGCCGTGAGGAATCTTTTCAGATTAGCCTGAAGGACCGAGGATTACTACTAAGTATTCCGAATTCTTGTAACACATGCCCGAGAGAGGACTCAAACCTCCGACGGCGAGCAACGGCGATCTCTGCAACAAGGCGCCTTACAGTGCACGGCCACTCCACCGTTACCTTTCAATGCATATTACCTATAAGGTCATTTATTGTTAATAATATTTGACTATGCCCAATATTTAGCACCTTTCACTCATTTAATACTTGTCATAAATACAGTCTGTATTTTGGTCACATATCCTTTGACCCATGTGCAGAAAGGTGTGCAGAAATCAGCCTCATCCATTTTTAATAAACTGCCACAATAATTCAGATTGCTTGGTAGTAACAATCGGACCTTCAAGACTAAACTGTAAAGTTTCCGCATGGCTCACCCTTTCTACTCTGTCGAGGAATTCCTGGAAACATAAAAAACGAACGTAATTTCTGTGTTACGTTATAAGCTTTGTCTTTTTTACGTATGCATAGGCATGTCGTGTACATGCGATTCCTATAGGTTTCACATAAGCTATTGATATTATTGTTTGAATTTGGGGGGGTTCGAATGCCCCCTCGGGCATGGATGTTTGTACTGCCTCTAGTATAAATTAGGTTGTAAGTTTAGGGAATAATGGCCCCGCAGTTAAGTCCCATAAGCTTTACAAACATTTGAACATATGAACATTTACAATTTGGTGTAATGACTCGTTCCTTGGCTATGGAGACTTTTCCTCAATTGTGTCCTTCGGAAGATGATAAATATAAATGAATAAAACAACTTCGCAAGGTGCTTTTGTGATACTTTTTCGCAATTTCTGATGAAACATAATTATCTCAAGACGCTAACCCTCTCCTCGCACTTAGGAAGCATTCCATATCGCATCTTCGTTATTCTCATCCATGTCTTACACTACAAAATCAGTTAAATTAATTCTTTAATATTTCTAAAATTGTATCTCAGTTGTTATTTACTGTTTGGTGTGTGGCCTTAATTGATTTATTTTGTTGTTAGTCCTACGTAGTTTACAATATTATGTTTTTTCACACTCAGCTTTTCTATGACCAAAATAAATAAATTAAAAAAATTAAAATCTTTTAACGTGTTTGCCACAACTTCTGACATCCTCCCTAATACATAAATTAACAGTTTCATTTAATTTCTACCACGTTCATATTGTAAATTCCTTGAAATTACAATCTTTAATTTAGTAAATGCTTCGCTCAATTTAATAGTTTTTTTGTCTTTCATTATATTCGCACGAGCAACACATTTTGCTAGTTAAATGAGTACCACTGTTAACTACTGAATTTTTTTGTCTACACCCGTATTACCTTCGTTTTCAAAGATTATTATAATTATCATAATCTAAATTCCCGAATTCCTACTTGATTTATTAATATTAACGTAATATCTCGAATTTCGAATCGTTTGTAATAATTAGGTTTTATAGATATTATCTCTCTGTTTAAATGATCTAGAATCATCAAATTATTTCTGAAATTCAATTTCTTCTGAAAATTTCTAACGCAATATCTGTGTCTACTGATGAAATGAAGACATCTTCACTTTACTTTATTCATATTTGTCTTCCCGGACGCAATTGGGGAAGTGCGTATTCGGCAGCTTTTGTTCTCCCTGCACTTATTTTACTACATTCTAAAGTGGTCTCTCTTATCATTGTCTGTGATTTCTTGCGGATCATCCATTTGTTGTAACTGATGTTTCTTTATCGTTCAGACATGGCATTCTGATGAAAATTCTGTTTCATTAGATCTTCATTTTAGTCATTCGTTTGGCAGATGTTTGATAAGAGATCAAATGGGCTTGATCTCGTATCTCCGACTGATTTTAATAACCCGATAGGTACGCAGCAGATTTCGTCTGGTTTTTGTTACTCAGATCGCTAAGTCGTTTGTTCAACTGTAACCGCATTACTTAGTCTGCGTATTTTTATATTCTCGTAAAACAATCTAATTTCTAGTAGTGTCGTCAGGTCGTCTCGTTAGTGTCAAGCGCTAAATTCTTGAGGCCGTAATCTTTGTAATTAACGACGCTGCCTTCCAAATGGAAGAGCATTCAGCTGCAAATTGCCTTGTTAGTTGAGGTGGCGCCCGGGGTGCCCGTATTGACCAGACAGTAATGAGCGCTTCATTATTAACCGTCCTCGGGAAATCCTCTTAGCCTGAGCTGCTTCTATTGACAGATTTTCTATCACTTTAGCGTCACATTCCTAAGGATTCTCTAAATAACAGAAGGAACTATAAAAATAGAGACAATGAACAGTTATGCGTGATGTCTCGTTGCAGAAATCAGGGTTCACCCACATACATAGTGCCCAACTTAAACGTCTAACCCCAAATGTCTCTAGAACAAAAATAAATTAGTAAAACGACTTTCGCGGACAAATAAAATAGTATGCGGCATTCGAAAACGTAAACAAATATTATTTTAAACACAAATTTGTATTTTTCAATATACGATATTACCTTTTTTGGAATCAATAGCACGAGAAATTAGAGAAGGAATGGAGTAGGTTGCATCCTAATACATCAATTACATCCAGATAAATTGTGAAGCGAAGTTGACGTTTGAAGTAAACGAAACGCGCAGCTAGAAACTCACACTGCCTGTAATCGTGAGCTATCTGAGAGTCATATTCACTTAGACATTTTTCGTGATGTAACTGACGTATTGCGATGCAACCAACGCCAATATTTTTGGGATTTTTCATGCTATTGATTGCATAAAAATGTGGTGTACATTTTAAAAATAAAAAGATTGTGTTTAAATTAATATTTGCTTACGTTTTGGAATGTCTCACAGTATTTGTCTTCTCAAGCCCCTGACGTGTAAGTACCCGTGAAAGTCGTTTTCCAATAATTATTTTTGTTCCTGAGATATTTCGGGTGAAAACTCCAGGTAAGACACCATGCATACTTATATTGATCTTAACACAGATGATCAACCGAAAACAAATGCTAGTACAAGACACCACTGTAGAAATCAAGACAACTGGATCAGACCTCAGAAAATATTAATCACTCAAGTACAACGTGACTTTCTTTGCAACTTCAGTCAGCGAACAATGCGTCATAAAAATGTTTATGGGTGGCATAAAATTATCACACGAAAATCAAGAATTATTGTGTGAGCTTGTAAAACTGTAGGACGTGGACTTAACACAGCAAAATGACCGGTTATTCGGTGGAACGTAATGACGAATTCTCGAATATTATAGTTGATGAAAGCACAACAACAAAACACGTGCGTTTCTGGCAACAATTCTGAAATACGAAAGATTAAGTCTTTGTCTCTTGCTTTTTCTCACAAGTAGCTACTTTCCACGTAGTTTCAACTGACGCAGCGAATCTGTTTGGAGAACTCAACTGCGAGATCAATACCCCGATCAGTGTGATGTTTCGGTATACGTGTTACCCAACCTAACAGATTCTTATTCTCACCGACGTATCTAAATAAAGAGGTTCATCTATTTTACTAAAGTAAATTGCATGCTTTCACAACTTAGCCCAGTCAGCAATGATAATTTTAACAGAAAAGGCAGCTACACAGATGTGATCCAGAGTTCCATTAAACAAGATGAATAACCATACACTACAATCGCAGTACATCTACTGGTTCGTGAGATCTATAGTTCACAACTTCAATTTCCTCCAATTTCTTTCACTGTTTGTATATAATTGTAATTAGCATCCTGTTATTATCATTATTATTACTATTATATTGTAAATTACTAAAAACCGTATACCAGAAACATTGTATGACGTAAGACAGTACATTAACAGCCAAAGAAACTGGTACACCTGTATGGGGCCCCTACTTCTATGCAGAAGTGCGCAGAACGAGTCGCATGGACTCGACTGTTGTCTGATGTAGTGCTGGAGAGAACTGACACCATGCATTCATCAGGACATTCTATAAATCCGTCAGAGATCGAGGATTTGGAGATCCCTTCTAAAAATTACGCTACTAGGCATCACAGATATGTTCATGTTTGTTGAGTCTGGTACCCACCGGAGGTGTTTAAACTCAGAAGAGTGTCCCTGGAGCCGCTCTGTAGGAATTCTGGACGTGTTTGGTGACGCATTGTCTTACTGGAATTGCCCAAGTCCGTCGAAATTCACGGTGAACATGAATGGATGCTGGTGATCAGCCAGGTTTCTTACGTACGTGTGACCTGTTAGAGTCGTAACTAGACGAATCACAGTCTCGTATCACTCCAACTTCACACGCCCCACACCATCACAGGGCCTCCACCAGATTAAGAGTCCCCTGCTGACATGTCGGATCCATGCGTTCGCGAAGTTATCTTCGTACCCAAACACGTTCATCCGCTCGATAAATTGAAAACAAGACTCGTCAGACCAAGCAACATGTTTCCAGTCTTCAAAAGTCTAATGTCGGTTTTGACTGACCCAAGCGTGGCGTAAAGCTTTCTGTTGTGCAGTCAGCTAGAGTACACGAGTGGGCCTTCGGCTCCAAAATCTCATATCGATAATGTTACGTTGAATTGAAACTCCTGGCAGATTAAAATTGTGTGCCGGAACCGGGACTCGAACCTGGGACCTTTGCCTTTCGCGGGTAAGCGCTCTACCGACTGAGCTATCCCGACACGACTCACGATCCCGCCTCTCAACTTTACTTCAGCCAGTACCTCGCCTCCTACTTTCCAAAATCTTTCGTTGAATTATTCGCACCATGACTCTTGCTGAAGGCTCAGAATTGGAATCCGCAGCAAACTGAGGAAGGATTGCACTTCTGTCATGTTGAACAATTCTTTTCAGTAGCACCGTTCTTTCAGAATCTTTTTTATGGTCGGAAATTTGTTGCATTTTTATATCCCCTGTACTGCGACCATCATATGTTATTTTACTGTTCAAGTAACCAACTAATCTACCACCTTTATTGTTTCGTTACCTAATCTAATTCCTCCAGCATCGCCTAATTTTCTAAGACTACGTACTATTACGCATGTTCTGCTCTTGTTAATGTCCATTTCCATGCTCTGTTTCAATATTCGCTGTCACGGTTCGAGAGTTGTGAAAACAAGATGGCGGGATGATGGGTGGAGTAGACAGCTGACTGAGTTTTTAGTGGGAAGCTTGAATCTTGGCAAAGTGGCATTTGGAATTATCAGTTGACTGTGTTGGAGGTGCGAAATTCCAATTTTGACATTGTGTGAGAATCACGGAAGGTTGTTTTGACTTTTGTATATACTCAGTCCATCCGACAATCGTTTCCTTTTTAGTTTCTTCACGTTTTTTCTGTATCCACTTCACTTTAGCTTACCTGCGCCTAATATTTATCTCATTATAAATGGGTGTATATTTGCTGTATTCCTGATATTCTAGTGAGGTAGAAATTAATATTTTGTCCGACAAGATGTATATACTACTGCAACTAGCGGTTTCTGCTGTTCCGATTATAACCGCCCTCACAGATAATTACATCTATTAGTACTGATTCATTAAAGCCAGTTTTGCTTCTATTTATCACTATTTTACTGTAGATCTTTTAAAAAGGTGTAATAAGAAGTAGTAAGTACAAGTTTGTGCGCGATTAGATAAGGCGTTGTGGCGCTGTACAGTTCATGGCAGTCTTCGCAGTTTGCTGGCCGCAGCGGAGGGAAATGTTGCGGTATCTCCCCCGACTGCTGACTCCCTGGTGTAGGGGCCACTCCCCTGCTCAGAGGGAGATTCGCTGCTGCAAGTAAGAAGCGCTGTCTTGTCGCTTGGGCTGTCGGTAACTACACATCCAATGTCACTTTTAATATCAACACCAGTAATCTGTTACTTGCCATTTGAATTCAGTTATAACCACTGCTTCTTCCTAAGCTTTCCACCCAAAGGACCTATACGGATTTTGACTAATAAGGTCTCATTCTGCCCAAGCCTTTCGTAGAACGGCAACAGCTATACTGTCATCAAATGCAGTAACGTACAGTAGCAGAGCATGTTCAAGTCAAACAACACATTGAAAACCACTTGTTGCCGATCATAATCAACCATGGAAGACATTGGAAAGTAGTGTGTTACGGGGTATGTCCTTCTTCGCAAGCGCTTTCCGAAAATTGTCCTCTCCAAGTTAAATAACATTAAGTGGCGTTAACTCAATGTCCTTAACACAAACTTGACCGACTGGGGCATCTCATTCCTTCTCTCTGTTGTATGCCGAGGAGGAAGCTATATAAATATATGCTTTTCGTGGTTTGGATGACATCGTTCCTGCCACAGGAGAAAATCTGGTCGCCAATGGATTTTTGGCAGTGTACCTATAAATCAGACTGATTTATTAGCTTATTCTACATTTACATGAAATAAAGTGATGCGGTCTCTACGGTTAAAAATACAGCAGAAGTACTTTAACTATTACGACCACCAATAAAATTGTCTATCTTCTTAATAATATTCCATAATAACTTACGAGGCGCATCCAGAAGGTAAGTTTCCCTATTTTTAAAACAAATACAGCAAACAGTTACTTGATAAACGTTATTGGCAACATGTACAGCAACCTTTGAACTATTTCTGACATACGTCAGCAAATTAATTGAGTAACTTGTCATAGCATTGGATCAAATTCTGTATTCCTCTATGGCAGAACCCTACTCTCTGTGACTGGAACCAGCGTGAGACGGTCGTCGTCTGCTCTTCGTCGATGTCAAAACGCTGGTCGGACGTCAGTTATTTCCAGAGTTGCGATAAAAGGTGGAAATCGCTGGGACCAAGATCACGAGTGTATGATGGATGTTTGGCGATGAAGCTGTGTGGTGGCTGAAGGTGTCATATTTGAGTGACTATTAGGAAACAAAAAGTACTGGATTAAATTTCAGAGTGATGTAATAAACCGCAACTATCTCTATAGGAACAAATGTAAGGTGATACAGATAAAGAGGACAAACAAATAACTATGTTCGATTACAGTATCAATAGCTTGACACAACTGCGTCGAATAAATGTTTAGGCGTAACGCTGGCTAGCTATATAAAATGGAACAAGCACGCAAAGACGGTTGTGGGGATGGCGGATGGTAGACTTCAGTTTGTTAGTAGAATTTGGGGATATGTGTATCACCTTTAAAGGGAACAGCGTATAGAAGACTGGTGAGACTCATTACTCAGTACTGCTCAAGTGTTTTGGATTCCCACAAGATGGGCTTAAAAGAAGGTTAGAAACATTTAAAAGGGGCAGGCAGCAAGATTTGTTACTCGTTGATTAGACCAGCACGCGAATTTACGGAGACGTTTTGGGAACTATGTAGACACATTGGTTTGTTTTGTCACTTCTTACACGGTGAGTATGACGCATATCAACCACGGCACATCAGGAATCCGTTAATCCCTTTTGCTCTGTTCAGGTCTCGCTATCCGGGTCTTGGTAGAAGTCGTAGGTTGGTCTTCCTTTTTGGTACCTTCCCATTATGACTACAAAAGGACGAGGATATTTTCGGACTATTTCCTGCAAACGTGTGAGATTCTAAACATACATCGGGACACTTATTCATCTATTGCACCAAAATCTGTGGTATACGCAAAACTTGCCCAAAACTGTAAGGGAAAGAAATGAGATCCTGCTGGGGAAGTGCATTAAAAGCAATTTATTTCTGCGGATCATAAGAGGAATGATCTATATATGTTAGAAAAATTTACAGGATGCGGTTGATGCAGCAGCAAGAGTACAGGACGGTAATGCAGGTGTTGTGTGGTAAGGTACCTACGCGGAAACTTTTATTTACAGTTTTACGTACGTTTCACAAAAAATAAACCTACGCTATGCTCTATATATTATATTTATTAATAAAACCGATGAAAATCAATGGAAAAGGAAAATTTTGGTTTTAAAAAAAGATTTCCATGAAGGGATTGTAACTCGTGCATCAGGGCTTCGTATATAAAATTAGATAATTTTCATCTTTCACCTTTGATGAGATACACATAGTGGGGTAATATTTATCATAAAAACAGTAGGTGTAGTCATTTTCTCGGCATCTTCCGCATGTTATAAAGATTCCATTTGTACATTTTTAGAATTGCTTTAAAGTTGCTGTAGGAAAATGAACTTGGCTGACATTCATGGAAGATTCTCTCTCATCACTTTGTGTGGCAGCAAAACACGATGATCGTCTGAAGAGAACTTGTGATTTATCATGGAATGTATTTTGAAGCACTTTACTGTGGTTGTGACTTCTTATTTGTGGCGATGACAAAAAAACATTTTTGAAGCTTTTAGATCAAATTCTCCATCTGACGATGAAAATAGACATCATATGGTTACATTAGTGAAATTTATTTGAGGCAAATTACTTTAATGCCGTACGACTGCAATCCTTCAATCTAAGGAGTCTCGTCCTATAATTGGAATTTGTTTGACTTCCGCAAAAGTCCTGTACGTTTTAATTACATTTTTGAAAACTTATTTGCAGAGTCTTGGTGGAAGCAATCTCTCATTCTTCATTTTCTTTGCTTTTAGAGCCTCTTAAGAAAATAGTAAAGAACATAATATATTGAGCAATGTTAAGGATTATCTTAGTGTAAGTACATAAGAAATGAATATTTTTAAAAATATGTTACTTTTGATGGACTCGGCCCTAAAACTTTGTACTGTATCTACTGACATAAATAGCTTATGCCTTGTCCGACAAGCGCCATTTATAGCACTTCAAACCACTTGGCCGTCTTCCAATTACATTACGTTTATTTCTAGACAAGCCCTGCCAATATCATAAATTTGGAAGAAAACGGTGATGACTTGCATGAACCGTCCTTTATTAGTAGTAGCCATCCTTTTTCATCCTGTACCAACAGGCATTATCTCGTATTTTATGCCAGCTCTATATTTTCCGAGCATTACTTAAAGTGTCTCCACAAGTACAGCACCAAAACTTACTGACAACCTTAGAACTACACGTTGTAAATTGTTTATTTCTTGTGACGGCATTTCCAGTAGCAGCATCTGAGTCAACGCGGTAGCACAGTAATATAAAATAGCAATAAAAATAATTTTATGTTACAAGGGTGTTGTTTGACTTAGTAGCTTACAATAACGCCTGGGTAGGCTTTTTATTTTCGCACGACACTTCTACCTCTCTAATCCACTTCTACCTTTGCGCTGAAATTCAGTCGCTCTTCCAGAAGGCATCTAAATATCCGTGAGGTATTGTGACACGTTTCTTATAGTGCTTTTTAAGTTAAAAATTCACCCTTATATAATAGCAATACGTTGTTTACGTGGGCGAGGCCTGCCTAGTAAGAATACAGTTTGCGAGACGAAACTAATATTTGCCAGCTGCATGTTAAGTCGCCTCCACGGAGGCGATACGGAGGAGGGTGCACCCAGGAATTTAGCCTTCCTGAGTGTTCGTAATTACAGGGATGGCAACTGCGCACTTGGGCTACGCTAAATAGTTGTGGCGCCTTCAAAATACGCGCAGCCTCCTCGTTACATTAATTGACACTGACTCTCGCACGCGCAGCCCTAATGACGTCGTTGCCAAGGGCACACGGGGGGAATTACCAGATTTCTACGCTCCGTCTTTAATGCGCGTTCCATCTTGTTTCTCCAGACAGCGTAACGTAATAGTGACTTCCTGTATGTGCTCGAACACACGATCTAACAATAGGCTGCTGCTATGAACAACTATTCACTGAAGGAAACGTTTTAGTAATCTGTAGTTCTGCCTCAACCATTATGGTTCGCCCAGCGGGACGGGAAGATGTGCCGACCGCAGTTCACTCCGCCCGGCGGTGTAACGACGTCAGTGAGTATACCAGCCAGCCTGCATTTTCAAAATGTTCAAATGTTTGTAGAGCTTATGGGACTTAACTACGGGGTCATCAGTCCCTAAACTTACCAACTACTTATGAAGTACCTAATACTAAGTGCGGTACAAATATCCATGCCCGAGGGGGGATTCGAACCCCCGACCGTAGTGGCCGTGCAGACTGTGACTGGCGTGCCGCAGAGCTCTCGGCCACAGCGGCCGGCCAGCAAAAATGTTCAAATGTTTGTAAATCTATCGGACCAAACTAAGTGGTCATCAGTCCGTAGCTTACAAACTACTCAAACCTAGGTAAACTAACGTAAGGACAAACACACACACCCATGCCCCAGGGAGGACTCGAACCTCCACGGCGAGCAACCGAGCGCTCCGCAGCGAGACGCTTTAGACCGCTCGGCTACTCCAACGCGGCCGGCCAGCCTGCATGTGGCTTTTAGACGGTTTCACTCTTCTCACTACGTAAATACCGGGCAGTATTCGAGGCCCGCCTCAATAACACGATTTGCTAACTTATATATATCGCACTGGCGTGTTTTACGGCCCACTTTAGAGTTGGCTGTAGTTTTATGATTTTTTGCAAACATTTCGGACAAAAATAATAGCAATGTAATAATAAAAAATATGGACGATACGATTATGACTATTATTGCGAAATATCTATGCACGCAACAAGTAGTATTCTTTCTGACTGTATTTTAACAAACAGCCAAAATTATTTGATATTTGAGTTTAGCTTTGATAAACATACTCTTCTTTGAACTTTTCCCTCTTTAAACTACTATTTTAATATCTCTCCCACATTTCGTTATCTTTTTCCGTTAAATTATTATTACCTGTATTGATTTAGTAGTTTGTTGTAAGTTTATTTTCTTTGCCTGTGCTGGTTACGAATGACTATAGCCTAGAAGGATCGTAACGTACATTCAGCGTTCGGAAATCAGTTACGTTACAGCTCTTGCCCGAAAACTTACCCGAAACTCTCTTTTATATACGCCATCTAGCTTTGTGTATTTGATGATTGTCTTTTTGTAACTAAAGCGTTGTCATTTCAAAGCAATGGCACACCGAAAATTATCAAAATCAGTAGTTTTTAAGACAGTAAATCATAACCTAATGTCTAAAAATGCCATGTTAACCATCGATGGTACGAGAATTACGTACTACACTCGCAGCTGTTCGGGGTAGCATAATGGGCAGCGAATTAGTGTGTGATGTATGAACATGTTAGACGGTGGTTCGAAACTTGCCAGGCGAGGTGGCTTAGCGCTCTCGGTCAGAGGGCTCGACGCCCTCTCTAACGACAAAACTGAGTGAACGACGAAACGATCAAAATTAAACAAAGCAAACCAACGTCCACAAAGGACCGATCAAACAGAAGAACCATTAAAATGAAACACCATCTATAATTTAAAAAAAACGGATAAAAATGCTCAACGAACAACCCAGGACGAACATGGACAAACGATCCTAAAGGCATCGATCTACATGAAGAACGAAATAATAATAATAATAATAAGCAAAATATAAAAATTTAAAAAAATTAAAAACCGCCACTGGCATTTTTTTCATTTTGATTCCTAAAAGTTTTTCACACTCTCTTGTTAATTGAACACAACTACATTCTGCAAGATTCGGAGTTGTTCAACGGTATCAGCGCTTTGTCTGAAAAGTGCATTTCTTCTGTTTTGTGATCATACCATGAAATAAATACCAACGAATTGCAAACATAGACTTTTTATCACATGTACGCAAACTGGTGAGATAGTTACAATGACTGTTGTAAATGACGTAATGATAGTAGTAACTTTGTATATAGTTCAAGTAATAGAGTTATCTGGAATTCAGTATTATCACACTTATTCCATTTTTTTATGTTAGCTGTAAAAGAAAATGTGATCACGGTTTCAAACAGAATATATGGTCTTTATTTCAGCGCAGAACAAAGTAACACTAACAAAGTCATATCCGAACTACGGAAAAGATAAACAATCTACGTTAAAAGCGTCCGTATCCACCATGGCAAAGACAAATATTTTAGTAGACGCATTGACTCTAATTAATTACTTTCGATATATTCCATAAATAGTAAATAATTGCTTACAAAAAAGGATCAAGGTAATTTGTTGCAATGTATACAGTTCCCTTCCGTTTCATTAAGGAATGACAGATACCACAAAAATGTAGGACTACCAGTATCAGCACGTTGTTTATAATATTCATTATTACAGTATCCTCCTAGTTAATGCGCATATGCTTCAGAAGACCATTGTTCAATTCGTTACTTCGTATTTCACGGCATGTTCACGAAACAGAATAAACGCACGTTTTATATGGAGTACCCTTACATATGCACAACTCTAAACATTTTAGGTACCTGTATCTGCGATAATAACTGCATAGCAGTGGCAAATACACGTTTATCACAATGTGTGCCCTCGTTTCTGTCAGTTATCAGTAAATAGTAAGGATAGAGTGTACAGTGGAGCTGTCGTACACGGTCAGAATTCGAAGAGTTTGGCATATCCTACTACTTCCGTAGCTGCGACAATCCTACCAAACAGGCGTATGTTTAAGTCGACCGGAGTCTCGAAATCTAATATCTTCAGGTGGCGCAATGACGTCACCTCTTCTAACTAAGCAGATCACGGGACAGGTATAATGCCACAAATGCATTGTTAAACAAAACTCATTTACTGTCTAACCAACGAATGCACAAGAGAGCTACCTCACAACAAGATGCTGTGAAAATACCTATGAACAATCTCGGAAACTTTTGTGGGTGGAATTCGGGTTCATTCCCTTCAGCTGCCAGTTACCCGCTTTAGCCTGACGCTATCCCGAGAAAAATACGTAAACGTGCGTTATTACTGTTCAATGTTTATACGATCATTTAATTTCATCATGTCTCTTGTAAGAAAGCACAACAAAGATGGTGAATCTGCATCACTTTTTATGAACATCAGTTCTCTGCAGATGTAAGATAAGAACTCTTATGAAGATGAATATACGTGTAAGCTGTCTCTGCAATTAGAAAAAGGAAGACTTGTTCATTTTTGTGAGCGTACACCGCAAGCACATCATTATTGTTAACCTATTTGTCCTTCAGTGTTTCGTTCATATTCTCATGCTTTGTTCCTCTGTCGATGATAATGAAACTGGGATGAGGAAAAGAGGAAGGCACAAGTTTGTCTCGTCGATAACGAGGTCATTAGAGACGGAGTTGCGACTCAATCGAAAAGTGAAAACGAGAAGGAGTCGTCTGCGGATTGTTGAAGAAACTGCCCCAGTTTCCCCTCAATTACTTGCAAGAAAGACTCCCCGTCGCAGCCCACTAAGATTTGGTTATAAGTTGGCACAGGGGAGAGCCCGCCAATAACTGAACACATCTGGAAAACAGGGAAAAGGTGTACCGAACTGAGAAACTAAAAGCTAAATTGAATAAGCAACGGTCCAAGCTCGAGATGTGCAACATGGAGCTAAATTGTTCCTAATATTCAGTATTGTGCCTGTGTCGTCGTGTAACTTCAGTTCGCAACAGCAAAGTGTAAGGAAGCACAGATACACAGAGCAGTATTGTTTACGTGGCCGTTTGTCTATTATCAGAATTGGAGATCTCATAGGTAATCAACTGCACTCCCCGCAATTCCAGATTATGGTCAGATTTGCTTGGACATAGCAATATTTAATTGTGTGCACGTGGAAAACTTAAAGACAAATGTGGGAAAAGCTAAATTGAATAAGCAACGGTCCAAGCTCGAGATGTGCAACATGGAGCTAAATTGTTCCTAATATTCAGTATTGTGCCTGTGTCGTCGTGTAACTTCAGTTCGCAACAGCAAAGTGTAAGGAAGCACAGATACACAGAGCAGTATTGTTTACGTGGCCGTTTGTCTATTATCAGAATTGGAGATCTCATAGGTAATCAACTGCACTCCCCGCAATTCCAGATTATGGTCAGATTTGCTTGGACATAGCAATATTTAATTGTGTGCACGTGGAAAACTTAAAGACAAATGTGTGATTGCGAAAATGTTGTTATCATTTGTTGCAGCTTATGCGATGATCTATTATGGTTTCATCATTTCTCTGAGCGTAATCACATTCGCGTATATACGAAGCATATCAAGTGTACAAGTCACGTGCATCGACAATATAATCCCTTCATATGACAGATATTGCAACCAATGTCGAGTATGACACACCAGACGATGATTCCATTGGCTTGTCATCTTGTTATCAAACGTTCTCGGATCCCATTCGAGGTCAATTTTCTTTCTTCTGTAAAAGAGTAGTCGCGTGGCATCAGCGCACATTATAGTTCCCTACCATGCACTTCGCTTTTTCTAACAAACGATAAACCTGAAACAGACACAAAATTGGTAAAGCGAACAAATGCATCAAAGACTGCACAGACAGTTCACGATTATGTGAAAAAAATGATGGAAGAAGAAAGGAAGATTAGGGCTTAACGTCACGTCGACACCTGCGTTATTAGACACGAAGGATTGGATAGCTTTAAAAAATGAGGAAAGGGGTAGGAAATGATCGTACCATTTGAAATAAACCATCCAGGCATTTTCCTGGAGTGACTTAGGGAAATCAAATGTTCAAAAACAAATGTTTGTGAAGCTTAAGGGACTTAACTGCGGGGTCATCAGTCCCTAACCTTACACATTACTTATAAACTAACTTATACTAAAGACAGAACAAACATCCATGCCCGAGGGGGGGATTCGAAACCGGCCTCGCGCATCGTAGCATAGTGCATCAATGCGCTCGACCGCTCCGCCGCGGCTAGGGAAATCACGGGAATGATAAATCAGGGTGGTGGGAGGCGCATTTGAACCGCCGTCCTCCCGAGTGCGAGTCCATTGTGTTACCACTGCGCCATCTCGCTCGCTTAAAATATTTGAACACGTTTTTCCGGCTTTCCAGTCCAAAAGTGTAACTACATACTCACGACATCGTGTCTCTTCCAGTTCGTTCAACGTTGCTTATCTTCACCTTGATCGGTGCACTGTTTCCGTTTACTTCCTGGTTACATGTTTGACTTCTTTTATGGTCTTGACTGGCTATAAGCTAGAGAACGCAAATGTGAATTTTGGGGGACGGAGGGGGTCTCGCTTGATAGGAAAGCCGCACATAGTGTTTTCTGTATGGCCAGGTTAGTCTCCTCCACAATGCAACAACTTCATCTATGCCCCAAAAGTGCGTGACAGGCGATACTTCTTCCTGTACCATATGTTAGCTCTCCTCCATTCCGTTCATGAGGAGATTGTGAGAAGAAAACTGGTTTTCGCGGCTGTGCCAACTGTTACTTTCCAGAAATTTATCAGAAATATGCCTACCTGATAGATACGACTGTTCGACCAAAATTACCTTATTACTGAATTCTGTAATTATTCACTGAAGACTGACGTTTTCAATACTACATTATCTTTTTCAATTAATTTCAACTGTATAGTTTTGCTATTTTCTTTCATTATGGCATTTTCTTTTCTCAAAAATGTTCAAACGTTTTTAAATCTATGGGACTTAACTACCCTGGTTATCAGTCCCTAGGCTTACAAACTACTTAAACTAACTTATGCTAAGGACTACAAATACACCCATGCCCGAGGGAGGACTCGAACCTCCGACGGCAAGCAACCGCGCCTTCCTCAACTAGACGCCTTAGAACGCTCGACCACTCCACCGCGGCTTCTTTTCTTAGAAACAATGCACAAGTTAATGACTGGTGAAACATTAACCAATGCAATACATTTCTGCCTGCACAATTTCTCCAGATCGCAAGAAGGTACAGACCGTAGTGAATTAGTAATGAATAGTATAAAATCGTGTGACCAATAAGAACGGCAAGGAATTTTAAATATATAGTGAAAAAGGGTGAAAATTAAACACTGTTGGGTGGAACATATCTATTTTCTTTATTTTAGAAATTATGTCAGTCTTCATCACCTCCCTTTAAAATACTGCCACATTTTAAAAATTGTTGTCAGCTATAATGTATTTCATCTGTTTGAATCGTTCCTGGTACCATTTACTACAAAATAAACTGGTGTCTAGTTGTTCTGAATGAAATCGCAAAATCAGCATGACTCACTCATCTTCGTCGTCAGATTTTCCTTTTAAACAAATATATGAGTTTTCCTATTTACATGTGTTGTTGAAAATGAATAGCCTGCCGCAGTGGCCAAGCGGTCTGCGGCGCGCCAGTCACAGTCTGCACGGCCGCTACGGTCGGGGGTTCGAATCCCCCCTCGGGCATGGATGTTTGTGTCGTCTTTAGTATAAGGTAGTTAATAAGTAGTTTGTAAGTTAAGGGACTGATGACCCCGCAGTTAAGTCCCTTAAGCTTAACAAACATTTGAACAATTGATAATGAATAAAACAACTGTTCGTCTTCACAATTACCATGAAATATAGCGAATTTTATGACTACATAATTCCCGATGCCCATGGATGGAATTGGAAACACTGTGAACGACTGTCCGACAGATATAGTAACAAGTATATCGAGAACAAAATGAAATTTTGTTCTGCCTTCAATCTTAAATCAATAATTTATAGCCGAGGTGGAGTAACTCAGCGGTCTAAAGCGCCTCGCTGCGGAGCGCGCAGTTGTTCGCCGTTGGAGGTCCGAGTCCTCCCTGGAGCATGGGTGTGTGTGTTTGTCCTTAGGTTACTTTACGCTAGTTTAAGTAGTTTGTAAGCTACGGACTGATGACCACGCAGTTTGGTCCGATAGATTTACAAACATTTGAATATTTGAACAATAATTCATATTTGGTATACATCAAAACACAAAACCCTATTATCTAAGCTTAACTGTAAAAAGCCGGCCGCAGTGGCCGAGGGGACTGAGGCGCTCCAGTCACGGTCTGCACGGCCACTACGGTCGGGGGTTCGAATCCCCCCTCGGGCATGGATAGTTGTGCCGTCCTTAGTCTTAGCTAGTTCATAAGTAGTTGTAAGCTTAGGGACTGATGACCCCGTAGTTAAGTCCCATAAACTATACAAACATTTGAACATTTTTTAACTGTAAAAACGTCTACGAAATGCGCTTTTAATTCTGCATTCTTCTTAAATTTTCATGTAGTGCTTTACTCAGTTTGATGCTGCACAGTAATTGGCTGGAATAACGAGAAGAAATTCAGTCCATTGTCGAGCAAAGATTTCAATCTGAATGGTTTGAAAAAATATTTATTTATTGCCGACTACTTTTCTTAATATGGAATGATAAATATTTCGTAGGGACAGGAATGCCGTCTCTCCGGCACGCTGTCTGACACGCGCCTCAACACACGCAGGACATGCACGGCACGCGCGGAACGTGTGTGCGCTGCAGTGCTGTCGCTTCACACGTGCTACACGCGTCTCTGTTGGGTATACACTGAGAACTGCCTCATAGTGAACTGGCGCGGTAAACTCACTTCAGGTTTGAAGGACGCGGACAGTACACTCCTTATGGGTATAAAGTCCAAACTGCACACAGTTTACCAGGAAATTCTAGGGGTGTATGCAGCAAACGCATTTTCACATACGGCCACAGTGTAATGATGCTAACAATCTTTCAAAGGCTGCACTAACGTAGGTTATGTTGGTCGGGATGGAAGGCCAACGACAGCGACATCGACTACGGACAATAAGGCCCTGCTAATAGAGGAACGTATTCACAATAAGTGTCGTTCCACTTCATATATCTAAAAACCTTTTCCGCCAAATAGATGCATTAAGTGATTTACTCTACTAGTGATATACTAAAGCTTAGTAAACGGATTGAAATCTTCCACTTTTTGTAAACTGCTTAACTTAATAATTCTCGCAATACAAGATTATTAAAAGCCTTTGTACCATTCATATATTTTATGTAGATGTGTATGGACACTTAAAGAATGTTCTCTTTCATTTAAAGAATGTCTGTAAATCTATCGGACCAAACTGCGTGGTCATCAGTCCGTAGCTTACAAACTACTTAAACCTAGGTAAACTAACCTACGGACAAACACACACACATCCATGCCTCAGGGAGGACTCGAACCTCCACGGCGAGCAACCGCGCGCTCCGCAGCGAGGCGCTTTAGACCGCTCGGCTATTCCACCGCGACTGGCCACTTAAACAGTACCTCTCTCACAGTCAGTAAGGTCTCACTTGAGATTACTGAAAACTGTATCGTCTATAAATTTTGAGATCTCAGCTAATGCCAGTCTCTAAGCTAGCAATGTATGTTACGGATAGTAACAGTACTATTTCACTATTCTAGAGTGCACACAATGTTACGTCCGTGTCTTCTGTAAATGTTTCTCGGTACATGATATCCTGCTGCGCCCCTCCTGTCAACAACTTTTCTGTCCACTCGCAAACATTGTTAGGTATTGTACACGTACTTTCTTTCCTGGGGTGACTTCATCATTATACTGAATTCAAAAATTTTCAGCACTTTATAAATAGTACTGAATCGAATCTGGGAGCGATCCTTTCTCACACGAGTGAAAAGATGAAAGAAAAAGCAAAGTAATTAAACTAACACTGTGTGACGGACCTGTATTCGAACCTGAGACCTTCGCCTTTCGCTGGCAAACGTTCTACTGACTGAGCTATCCTGGCACGACCTCAGAGCCCGTCCTCACAACTTCTTTCCCACAAATACCTTGTCTCATCCCTTCCAAAGTTCTCCTGCGAGCCTTGCTGGACTAGCACTCCTGAAAGAAATCATATAGGGGATTTTTCCAGAATGATATTATCATCCTGCAGCGGAGTGTGCACTGATATGAAACTTCCTGCGCTATTTAGCCCAATGTAACAGGTATCCCATGTAATACCGATACCTGACCGGGATTCGAAGCCGGGTTATTTGCGTTCTATCAACTGAGTTACCCTGGCTGGCCTCATGGCCCGTCCTCACATCCGCGCTTCGACCAATACGTCGACAAGCTATGGCTAACCTGTACCTCCAAAATATCCTTTTATCTAGCAGTGCTCGCCCTGCAAGGTTCGCAGGAGAACTTCTGTGAAGTTTGGAAATTAGGAGACGAAGTACGCCGGAAGTAAGGCTGTGAGACGTGCTGGGACAGCTCAGTCGGTATAGCGCTTGCCGGTGGAATCCAAAGATCCAAGCTTTGAATCTCGGTCCCACACACAGTTTAAATCTGCCAGGAAGTTTCATAATAGCGCACAACCCGCTGCAGAGTGAAACTATCTTTAAGATTAATCGTTAACGTTCTGTTGACAGCGTGATCATTAAAGAGGGAGAACAAACTCATATTATGCAAGGGCGAGTAAGCGAATTCGGCCGTACAGTTTCAAATAACCCGTCCTGACATTTGCCTTGTGCGATGTATAGGTATTATGGTTAAATTTAGTTCTGGTTAGCCAAACGGGCATTTGAATCGTCAACCCCAGGAATGCAAGTGCGGCGCGCTATTTACCTCGGGGACTGGCAACACAGTGTAACAATTATCGCACGTAATACCGATAATTCAAACAAAGGAAACCACAGAAAGCACTCCTTTTTTACTATCAACTGTTTCGATTTTATCCATTAAAATTATTACTCCGTCTGCAACAGCGATGAGGTTGTTTATAAAATACAGTTGCTGCTCTCACCCAGGACTTTCTTTTTATTCACCTGTTGCACGACGGGTTTTGGGAATTGAATCCTGTTTGTAGGTGTTTTTTCTTCTCTTAGACCATTTATTTCTGATGTTTTCGATATAATCGGCCCTGCTCTCTTCTGATACGTTCTCTCTCAGGTCTATTACAAGCAATTATGGCTCAATTTTCAGACGATTTGTCACCACAGTTTATTCCCTCCTTTACTCAGCGCAACGGTGACAATACCTATTGCTGTTATTCATTGAGCTTTGATTGTAAGAATGGTTTATGACTCTCGTTACTCTATCAAGGCTCACATAATGAATCTTCAACGGTCCTGTCAGTTTTGCGACGAACCTAAAAGAAAATCTCCTAGATTAACATTTCATCGATTTTTGCAAGTCTAAAAAATTCGATACTTCTTTTACAGTGTCTGTGCACCCAACAGACACATAAACATAGTTCCTTAATGCAGTCTTTGTTGAACACTTCATCATCTTGGTCCAAATGTGAGCCTGAAATTGTCGGCCATACGGTTTAGTTTTAAATGATTACAGGTGCCGAAGTACAACACTTGCTATTAGCCAACAACAGATGCTCTGTCGTGAAATTAGGGGGCAAATAAAAATAGATAACGGTTTAGCGTTCCATCGAAGTTGGCGTCATTGGAAATAAACAATAAAGATTTCTGAAGAGGGATATAGACCGCCGGTCATGCCCTTTTTTAAGAAACCGCAACTGATTGTTAAAAATATTTGCGAATATAAATTTGGAAAGCAGAATTGAAATCTGAACTTAGTTTTCACCGGACAACTGAAGGAGGCACTGTGCTTGCTACTCGCACAGTGAAATGGTTATTACAATAAACTCCTTTAGAGACAGGTGAAAACGAATGTTTCCATCAAAATAAGTAGCTCTTCATTCGAAACAGGTAACACGTTTCAAATAATAATAAAAAAGACTTGTTTTGGTCATTATAATAAACCTGGTTTTGATATTTACAATAACTTCAGAATTTTTTTTACAACCACAGGTAATTTTAATGTTGTAATAGATAAAAAATGTAAAATATGATTTGGTAGTATGTCACCATATAATGAAATCACAAAGATAATTGGGGAAATATTAGAACACGGATGAGTGAAGACTGAGACCAGAATATAAGAAAAAACGTGGTACAAACGTTTGCTGATCTATGGGTGTTTGGGGGTAGAGTTCGAATCCTTGCTTCATATCATTTGAAATGCGGGTTACTGGAATTTACACGTCTAACAGTGCGCCTCTAATGTGGATATTAATTTCTTTTGGAATAGTTCTTTTTTAAGTCAGTTTTTTGTTAAAATTTTTGTTTATTTTTTGTTTTTTCGTGAATCTGAAGTTCACTAATTTTTCTAAATATATGTAGACCTACTAAACGTTCTGCTCATATGAGACAGCGCCGTTTAAATGAAACAAACTAAGTCAGGACGAAACGCCTATCTCAAAAGAGGAAATCTACCTCGAGGACAATTTCAAAAGAGACTTGCGAAGAGCGCAAAAACAGACTTTCAGAAATGCTGCTTTACATGAAAAAAGTTTTGAACAGGGAACGTTACAGTAGGTGACTCAAATATCCGGATATCATATAAATGATTCGGCAGAATATAGTTCATTTGCTCCTAAGAATTGAAGAATTCCGTTACTTTGTCATTGATCCCATAAACAGAACCTAACCAAATCCTCATCAAACTACCCTTCAAGTACATCCTTTGCAATAATAAAAGAATAATCGAAGTCGATTGGCGTGATATTGAGTTATTCGTACTTTTGTTGCGCACATACTTAATGCAAACTTAAGACTTATATAGTTTTCTTATGGATGCCGATGTCAGAACTGAACCAAATTGAAATGGGACCACATGGGAAGCACCAGCTTCCAAAAAAAAGAAAGAATCATCAAAATCGGTTCACACAGTCGAAGGTACTGAGGTAACAAACAAAAAATACAACCGAATTGAAATCCTCCTCCTTTTTTGAAGTCGGTTAATATAAATAAAAATAAAACAGAAACCAACAACAAGAGATGTATCTCAGAACACACAAAAATAAATCATTTTAAATGTGTGCAGTGGTTCGCGGGGTGGGGGGTAGATGGGTGAGGGTGGCAGTTACTAGGTGATAGGTCATCGTTCTTGTCAGGAGACTGTAGACGCCCACCTGCTGCGTCTGGGTTAGGATGTCCGCGAGGGAGACTGGAGGACGTCGTAGGTGGCTGAATCAATGTGAAGATAACACTTCTTTATTATTAATTTCGGTTTGGACAATTACTTGGGTTCGCCCTCGTACATATCAGGAGTCGACGTCATCTCTTATATGCCGGTGCCGTAGCGCTGGGCGCAGCAAACGGCATGCGGTGCTTGCACACATTTGGACGACGTAGTGTTTACGTGATGGAAGCCGACTCGGCGGATGTCCATGTAGTAGCAGCTGGCGCGCTGGACACGGCTCTGCAGCAGGCACGACACAGCTTCTCACAACGGCGGCAGATGGCGTTGTCCACTCACACTCGGCACCGCTGACAGAGAGCAGCAACGGCTAAGTCCAGTGTATCAGGGCCCAACAGCAACAATTATTATTCAGTCAACAGCACGTTTCCACCTACAGTGGCGACTCACGCACTGCAGGCCAGGTATCATAATCCTGTCATTCCCGTGACCTGCTTGTTGGGCAGTGGGTTTAATTGGTTTTCGGGGACTTATCACTAAAAATGTTGTGTTTCTATGTCAGTGGAAGCATCAAGAACAGGAGCCAACAACCAATGGGTTGAACATTAGAGGCTTCCTTAAGGTTTATCAGTCTTCCATACTGCCGTTGCCTCGCGGAAGTTCACCTCAGAAACGTCACGGTGTTAGCCAAGCCCGCACACGGGATTATTTGGAAGGGGGAGTGCAAATCGATAAGCTAACTCATCTAGTGTAGTATATGTGTGATTTGGTCCAACTTAAAAGATACTTTATCCCGATTAATGATCTCAATATATTTTATTGCAAATTAAATATTGTTATCTTGGGTGGATAAGTATTCATTAAATAGGACTGCATTTGGATTTCGCGTCTGGACTTGTAGTAAAGCGCTCGACAGCAAAGTGAAGCCGGCCGCGATGGTCGAGGGGACTGAGGCGCTCCAGTCACGGTCTGCACGGCCACTACGGTCAGGGGTTCGAATTCCCACTTGGGCATGGATATTTGTGGCGTCATTAGTGTCAGTTAGTTCGTAAGTATCAAATGTTCAAATGTTTCTTAAGCTTATGGGACTTAACTACGGGGTCATCAGTCCCTAAACTTACAAACTACTTACGAACTACTTACGAACTAGGACGGCACAAATATCCATGCCCGAGGGGGGATTTGAACCCCCGACCGTAGTGGCCGTGCAGACCGTGACTGAAGCGCCTCAGTCCCCTCGGCCACCGCGGCCGGCAGTTCGTAAGTAGTTTGTAAGTTTAGGGACTGATAACTCCGTAGTTAAGTCATATAAGCTATACAAACATTTGAACATTTTGAGCAAAGTGAAAGTCGCGTGTTGGAAAACCCTCTCGGAAGGTGCACTTTTTCAGTCTGTATTTTAATGTAGCCTTCGCCTCTCAACAATGTGAGGAATCGCCAGAAACGAAACGTGGTTCAGATTGCACGTTTAACCATAGATCCCCTTTTCCCAGTTTGTTAACTAGGGTAGGTTAGGGACATACAAGACCCCTTAGTAGCGTCCAGTAGAAAGTATCTCACCAGGTCACAGACCCAAATGAAATTATTATTACAATCGATTTCAAAAGTTTCCTTGACGGTGTAATTTATTTCATGCTAGCTCGAAGACGGTGCGTTACTGCCGCAAAAGAAATAATTCTGCAAATAACGTTTAAAATTTGAAACTGTTGGCTTGTTTAGTTACGAATCATAAAGATTAGTATTCATTTTATAGTAGATAATAATTACATTTATTGAAGTTTAACGATACACAAAGGAGATGTATGACATTAATTTCATTTTGTTGACATCATTATTCAAGTGCTTTAGGGTAAACATTTGTTTCCCGTTTCCAGCGAAAGCAAACACCACGCTACATACAACTGTCCATGCGAAAAAAATGGATTTTCTATATCCAATCTGCACAGATCGGAATCAGATGAAAGTTATGGCAGGGGATAAAACACAAACAAACGAACAAATATATATATGTTTCCAATCTTCCATTAGTCCATCTCCTCCTTTCCCGTCTCTGTGTTCACTTGCTCCTGCCCCCGTCTCCACCTGTCCCTTTCTCTGTCCATTTCCTCCTCGCCCTCCCTCTGTTCGTCTCCTTTCACCTGCCTGTCACCATCTCCCCTCTCTCATTCTCCTCCTCTCCCCTCTCTCTGTCCGTCTCCTCCTCCACCTTCTCTTTGTCCGTCTCCTCCCTCCCCTTTCTGTACATGAAAACATGCATATATGCATCAAGTTTCACGGTGACTCGTCAAACTGTGTCAAAGTTGCAATGCTAAATTCATTGTCTTGCAGATTATAAAAATCTCCTTCATGAAAACATATATTAATGTGCTGGCATTCATGGTGACCAGTCAATTCGGATGTTTGTTGTAACGTACTCTCCACCATGCACCTACGGTAGATGAACTGGCAGAAGATCGGAAGAAATAAATACCCGGGCAACGCTCGTTACTATGGCTACAAGTTTTTCTTGCTTATTTGAAACGTGTTGCCTGTTTGGAATAAGAAGTTACTCATTTTGATGTGTTCGAAAGATTCGTTCTCATATGTCTTTAAAGGACTTCTTTGTAATAACTATTTCACTGTGCGTTTAAACAAGAACAGTACCAAATTTAGTTGTCCACTGAAAACTAAGTTCAGATATATACTGTGTCCCATTTATCCTGACAACCCAAAATATCTCTGGAACAACAACAGCTATTGTAGAACGACTTTCACCGGTATCAATGTAAGGCAGGGGCTCATTTATGAATGTAAATATTTTGAAACATTCTGAAACGAACTTATGTGATTTTAAATGGACACCCTATATTATTTCAACAGAAGTCCTTAGCATGACAAATCACATAAACAGTGACTCGATTGTATCGCAAAATGCGAATTACATCCCAAGATATTACGAAGCGAAGTTGAGGCTTGAAATACGCGAAACGCGTGACTAGTGCACGTAGTGAACAACATGGGGTTCTCGCCTGTCTCAGAATGTGCGTTAGCCGCGCGTTTCGCGTATTTCAAGCGTCAGCTTCGCTTCGCAATATCTGGGGTTGTAACTGGCGTATTGCGAGGCAAAAGGAAGGAAGGAAGCTTAGGGCTTAACGACCCGTCGACAGCATGGTCATTAGAGACGGAGCTCATGCTCGGATTTTTGGTTATGGATCGAGAAGGAAATCGGCCGCGCCCTTTGAAAGGAACCATCCCGGAATTTGCCTGGAGTGATTTAGGGAAATCACGGAAAATCTAAATCTGGATGGCTAGAGGTTGATTTGAACCATCGCCCTCTCGAATGCGAATCCAGTGTATTACCACGGCGCCACCTCGCTCGGTTATTGCGATGCAATCAACGTCATTGTTTATGTAATTTGTCATGCTATAGACTGCTGATGAAATAATGTAGGGTGTCCATTTAAAAACACATAAGTTTTTCTTAAAAACACAAAAAATATTTTCAGTCATGAGACCCAGCCGTATACTAATACCGGTGAAATCGTTTTAAAATAGGTCTTGTTGTTCCAGAGATATTTTGGGTGCTCAATATAAGTGGGACATACTGTATATATCACAGCAGCTTTCATCAGAAATAGAGAACGCATAGATTCATACAACCACACGGACACAACTGTGGTGCAAATAGCCACCGTTTCCGTCTGCCGCGTAACGACTTGAGATTCACGAATGACAAACGCTGTGGCCGGAAGCTAATAACTGCTGTCTGGTTTTTGTTCAAGTTGAATATAATTGTTCACTCCCTATATTTTACCCCTCCTAGCTTGTATGTATTTCAATCAACATTGTCAAAAGCTTTTTACACATCTAACAATTCTAAAAACGTGGATTTGCCTTTCCTTAACGTACCTTCTAAGATAAGTCGTAATGTGCATACTGCCTCTCGTGTTCTTATATTTCTCCTAAATCCAAACCGATCTTTCCCAAGGTCGGATTCCATCACTTTTACCATTCATATGTAAAAAAAAATCGTTTTAATATTTTGCAGCCATGACTTATCATACTGATAATTTAGTAATTCTCACATTTGTCTTCATTTGCTTTATTTCGAATTGGAATTATTATATTCTTCTTGAAGTAGGATGGTATTAACCCTGTTTCATACATCTTGCATAGCAGGCGGAACAATTTCTTCAAGACTGAAATAGATATTAAAATTTGACAACCATATCAAAAATACGAATAAAAGTTGACTTAAAACCATATAGTTGAAATGTATGAAAATAGGAATAAATTAAAAACATAAACCAAACTGGGTTTGAAAAACAACAAAAATCGTAATGGTCAGGGATCACACAAAGAGGTAACAAAACCAGGATTATCGTTGTCGATTATAATTTCAATAAGTGAAAGATGATCCGGATTAAATTATAAGACTACTGGAACAACTTAGTCTACAACAAGGAAATAATTTCATAGGAAAATAGTTGGGGAAATGTGTACACAGAGGAAGACCAACGGACGCTTCTAAGTACTTTATGCTATACAGTCCTGAACGTCCTAATTCATATAAATATAATAGAAATCCTTTTCAAGGATGCCAAATATGTTCTTTATATGGCGTAAATATCAAAATTCAATATGTTTCACTTCGTTGATTTCTTAAATTTGATGCTGGAATTGAACAACCTCTAAGTAGTGTGAAGGTACAGCTGAAATAATTTTTATTAAGTGTATAACATATCTCTTTAGGTTCAAAAATATAACTTCAGTTTTTCTTACAGACAGCAGTCGTATAATGTGATCCATTCTGGGAGCAAGAACTAATCTTGCTTCTAGAATTCTCTCTTCTGTCTCGTTTGTGAGTATTTCAGATTTGAATTGAAACGAATAATGCCAGTCAGATGTGTTGCTGCGCCCATTTGTTACTAAACCAAACCCTAAGGGACAACGTGTTCTTAGAAATTCTTTCTAACTAAATATAATATTGGTACCGACTGTCGAAGTATGCCACCTTCCAGTAGCCGTAGGTCACATGGAAACTGCGGCAGCCTTTTGAGGCTCCCGAGGGAAAGCAGAAGAATTTTTCGGGCAGTTAACAGAGCGGTACGCAACAATACACAGTGTTCTAAAGCCATGGCCCCTGGCGGTGGCAATTGTTTCCTCCGCTTTGTGCCTATTCGTGTTTGGATAAAAATAATAATTCCGGACTCTGCCAATGGGCGCCGTTGTACAAAGGGACACACAAGTAATTCAAACGCTGCAGCTGGCAGAATTTATCGGCATTCACCGCTACAGCAACATTCTGCAATACAGAACAAACGAAGAATTCAGCGTAAAAGGAGATAAAAATAAACTCGTGGAAATGACTGCGCAAAAGGAAACTTTTTACAACTTATAAAACACCGTTTTGTCTGCTATTAATCTCCCGTTATTTCAAATGCTTTCCTTTAAATGCGATAAGACGGTGCGAAGACGAAAAAAAAAAAAAAATGAA